>JAJHJA010000217.1:0-345549 GCA_021202915.1 Heliconius himera
TGTTATACATACTTTTAATTTAACAATCATATACACACAGTAGGATAGGCAGAGGGAACCTAGTGTTAAGACACTCCGTTCTCCACTTCTGCCGAATTCTGGGGGCCATTCCGTGTTGAGTGGCAACGTCGTACTTTGCCTCGACACCAGAGCGAAGGAATGGAAATATAAATTTAAGTAAATATTTAATCTCCTCGATTGGGGATCGAACCCACAACCAGTCGGTTTTACCGTCACGCTTCGTGCCGCTTGCGCCACGAGTGACCTTCACTAAAATACTACTCAATAATAATAACTAATCATATACACTAAAAAAAATAAAACAAACAAAAAAATTGGCAAAAAAGATATGCCCCCATAGTGTAGAATGGAAATAATTTTATACTGGATATACATTACACATAATAAATATGTAATTTATAAATAAGTAATACTTTTATGTTATAACTATTAAATTTTAATCTCAAATCATACAAAAACCTGTCTTTTTATGCCTAAGAAGTGAAATTAGAAACTTTGGTTATAACAATTGGGATGGCAACATGCCCGCTCTTTATGTTTATGTGTCGCAATATGATATATTTAGTGTACCTACTATTTATTCAAAATCTGATACTAGAAGACGGTAGATATTGATTGTCAGGAAAGCACGTAACTACTCGACAAAAGAATATAACAAAGCTTTCCGGCGATAACACCTAGAATGTTAATAAGAAGTCTAAATTACCAGCCTTACTGTGATGGTTGTCATAATGAAGAGACATGCACAGTATAACTAACTTTCAGAAAAAAATATATAATATAATGGTATATAAAATTTTAATAATTTAATACTTAAATTATTGTGTTATTTTAGATTATATAAATAAATATATAGGTATTTGTATTTAGCTTGTCCATATTATATAAATAATACGTCATACATCACTAATACTGTCAGTCGCAGACGCAACATTACGTATTGCGGTCACCTGAGCGCATGCGCGGCCTCCTGGCTCCCCCCTCCTTCTCTTCCTGTCCTCTGCCCTCCCCACTCTGCAATAACAGATTCGTACTTTGTTTACCAATTGTCGCGATTAGCGAACCAGCCGGCAGTCGGTCGGCCTACTCCACCGGCCTCGCTCGTTTTCGGTCGGTTGCTTGTACGCCAGTTGCGCGTTGCCAGCGGCAAACGCGACATCAATCTCTACGTTATGACCCTGTGACGTAACATAATGACTAAAGCCAATACCTCGGCGGAAGCCGCCTTGCCGAGCATGGCGATCCACGTGGATCATTACGAAAGTCTTAACCATGAGCACTCCAAACTTCTTGAACCTAATTCTTCGGTGCCGATTGTGACGCCCTCTGGACAGATTCGTAAAGTCAAAAGTTTTACCGATACACACAGAATAAGAGACGTAAACGCCGCGTCAGGTGCGGCGTCTGCCCGAAGTTTACGCCCTTATGATCAAGTGACGACATATCCAGAAGGCTCAGACAGCGGAACCAACCATTATGCACCCTCTGTACGGTCTCTTGCTTCCATCGGGATGGGATGCACGGATGGCCGAAAAATGGTTATCAGACGTGTACCCACATCACCTACGGAACTCTTCCATCTAGTACGTCCTCCTACGTGAGTATCTTTGCGGATGTGACATCCTTTGAGAATCCATTATTCAATTGCTTTAAATGATCATCATTTTAAAATAACTTTGTTGTGAATTTAAATATGTTTTGTTTTTAAATTAAATTAAAAGAAGGTAAGGTTTCAATATAATTACTATTCATTAAAATTAACCTATAAAATGATATCTCATATCATTCAAGTGTTTAGAGACAACCTAAAGATAAAAATAATTATGAAATCCCACTATTCACGCCACGCTATATCCCGCACGCAGTAGGGTAGGCAGAGGGAATCTAGTGCTAAGACACTCCGTTTTTCATTTTCAGACGAATTATGGAGGAATTGTGTGTTGACTGGGGGAATTCAACACAGCGCTTTGCCTCGACACCAGAGTATTAAATATTTCATTTTCTGAGTAGGAATCGAATCCACAACCTGTTGCGTTTATGTTTATACACTTTGTGCCCCGTACGCTACGACTAGCCTCTATATTTTTGTTTACCTAAATCAAACTGCCGATCTAGCTTTAAAAAATATCATTAACATTAAATTAACCTATATTCATCAAGAGTTCTCTTGAGATCGATTATTTTTTTTTATATCTGTAAAGGTGATATGATAATGGCACCTTTACAGATTTAAAAAAAATAAAGATTAAAACAATAATAACAAGCAAAAATAATTAAATACATTTTAAATTATAAAATATTTTTTTGGTTACCTAAAAATGTTCAAATTGCTTTAAATTTGTATTATAGAAAAATAGAGAAAATCTCTAGTTAATAACATAGAGGCCCCATTAATCGATACCTAATTTCCAATTAAGAAAAAATGTTTATAATCAGTGTTATATAAGAAGTCCTTATATAGTTATTAGGCTGTAAATTTCTCATAAGAGCTTTAATGGCTTTTGCCATTTGTTGTAGAGGATGGTTTTTAATTAAAAAAAAATGTATATCTTAGTAAGAAATAATTGTTATCCTATTTTCAACAAATGGAGGAATGCATTTTATTTTATTTGTGAGTTCCGCAAGAATAAGCTAAATTCAAATACTTTTAACATTTTTAAAGTGTTATTCCACACTTAGGAAGAAAAAAACATAACAAAGTTATGAAAGTATTTGAATTTACTTATTTATTAAAATGTACATTTAGCAATTCATAAAATAAGTTTAAAAAAAACATAATAAGCAGCGCTCTATGTTCATTTCCATTCGCCATCTTTAAATAAAATGGCGAGAAAAAATTATACTATAAATGTCACCAGGAAGTATACGAGTATGTATATGCATTTAGTTTAGTGTATATAATTTAAGAAATTGACTTAACACTAGCGGCTTCTCCCACGTGAACTATATAATTATTTATTTTAAAGACAATAACCATATATTGAAAACTAAAGCTTCAGCCAATACAATAAAACAGTTAATTTGTAGCAATTTTGTCGGACAAAATACTGCATATTGACATAATTCTTTTATCTGAGAAGCAAATAATAAAACAAACACTAAATGTTAAGGAAAAATTTGCCGAAATACAATAGTAAAAATTTAATTTAAATCGGTCAAGCCATTTCTAAGATTAGACAAAAAGACAAACCGAATTTTAAAAAGCTTTGTTATAACTAATAACTTATGTAAGTACTAGTTAAATGCGAGTCGGACTCGCACACTGAGGCTTCCATAACAATTTCAGGTATGGTAGATCAAAGGGAAGTACACTGTAGAACTCATAAAAGTTAAGAAATTTTCGGACATATGCACTGATCTTGAATGAAATAAACTACAAATATAAGTTAACAATATTTTTTTCTATGAAGTACCTATAAATTTTAACTTTTCGGATTTTTTCCTTTATTTGTTTTTTAAGTTCTCACTTCGTGCCAAATTCCATGACTGTAGGTGCTCCGGAATTATCCTATAGGTTTTGATTACGCGGCAAATTTCATGCAGCAAAATCGATACATAATATAATTTATGTTGAGAATTAGAAGCTTCATTTTTTTCATTCTTTTCTGTGCTTCAAAGGACCATAGACCTGAATATTTGATATTGATTTCAACTTGATACCTCCACGCGGTACCACGATAAAAGGATCTTCGCAGACGGACAGATGGACAACAAAGTGATCCTACAAAGGTTCCGTTTTTACCTTTTGAGGCACGGAACTCTAAAAATAAACAAGAGTGCTTTATACATAATAACTTATGAGGAATTTTAATAATATATATGAATTAATCATGGACAAATAATCCTTGAATTGAAATTTTTTTTAAAGAATTACCACTCCTATTCTTGTTTAATTAACAATTAAATTCAAAGAGTACTGGCACCATAAACCGACAAGCACTGATAATCGACACTTTTTTCAAAGAATTTCTTGTAATATAGATATAAATAAACATAAATTTCTTTAGTTGTCAACACTAAACTAAATTCATATAATTATACTTCGTGCTGACATGTAACACAATATAATGAATTCCCGCCATTTGAAACGTGCCTACATTAGAGCAAAAGCTTTAATAAAAATATATACATTTCTTAAGCTAACAGTTAAGAGGCGTAGGGGAGTCCAGGCGAGTTGAACCCTCTTTTACTGTAAACGGCAAAAAATGAAACTATTACATTACAATTAGACAGTCATTAAAGTATACTTGACAAAGGTCAATAGGGACATATTTATATAATCAAAGTTACTTTAACCCATTAACTTGAGCTGTACGTCACTTTTTTTTTGATAAGCGAGTCAAATGTTCCTAAACCAAGGAGGATTTGAGCATAGTGGAAGGGAGACTTTTTATTTGCATATGGAAAAAACATTATTATGTAGTGTCATAAATGTAGCTGTATTAATAAACAAAAATAGTATTAATAAAAAAGTATTATTAAAAACGTTAAACATAAAAACTGTCTAACAAAAAATTTTTAGAAAATATAATAGTAAGGAAAACAAATTACACTCTAAATAAGCATCTCCGCTAATAATATCAATAATAATGAATATTTCTAATATTTAACATGTACATCAAATTATTTATTAATATTTTTCCCTTCTGACTTTAAAACAAAGTTATAATAAACTTTTTTTACAACAGTTATTCTACTGCCACGTGATAACAAACTAAGGAGATCAATCATCAGTTTCTAATGTTTGTAATGACTTATTAAAATTACCAGTTCTTAGTTTTTAACACGAACGTATCTTAAATTTTCAAGAACATCACCAATTTTTTTTTGTTCAAAAATACTGAGTACGCAAATTTATGTCAGTACAAAGAAACCCTCGGAAACAGTCTTTTCCAGCTGAATTATTTTCTGCTCAACTATAAGATTTGTTTTTATTGTTTGCTAAAACATGTTCGAAAGCTAATTTTATTGCTTGTTTTAGACCATAATTAATTTACTACAAGTCAATAAATATTCTAACTAAATCTTTTCTTCTGCTATGGTAAAAATTTGAGAAGCTTTGTATCTACCCTTATCGTCAAACGCTTGCAATATCGCCCCAAGTTTAGTGCATCGGCATAAACTGTCGATTGACCAAATTTGACTTCTCGAATAGCATTTTCTAATACTTGTATGGTGAATTTTCAGCGGCTAGCAGCTAACTTTGCTTTGTATAGAAACAGTAAAGTAGCTGAAAATAATATAAAACACAAAATTTTCTGTCAAATATATCCTAAGGACAGTTGACTGAGCATGGATCAAGTCTCCCTAATCTGACCTTCTTCACTTTACGAGCTTATCGCAAAATGTGAAATTCCAATATTTAATCACAATACAATCCTTAAACTATATTAATTCAATAACCTATATAATTAGAAAATGATTGCATACCTTTAGATTTGTCGAAGAAGAAATGGAAAAGATCAAAAACCTTCTTTTTTTTTGAAACCATCAAAAATGTATATGTTTCGCTCACTGTCCAACCGGCGTAATGGCAGTATGGCGTCGCGTATGTGTTTAGCCTCGAATATAAAATATTAAGTGATTTAATCCAATTGGCTCAATTCTCTCCTCTGGGGAAGTGTCTCGGACATCCCCTAAGGTATTGCTTATTATTTTTTTACTGTGATAACTATTCGATAACAGCTTGTTTTTATCAAAATAACAAATATCAATAACTGATTCCTATAAACTAATTTTCTACATTTTAAATCTACCCTTTAGAATAAATAGCAATAATAAAATTTTCATTAAAATTGTTGTATACATTTTCCATATAAAATGATGGCAGATAACCACCGAAAAAGCATTTTATACACACATAGTGTGTGCTAAGTTCCATAAAAATAGTCAACTTTCTAGGAATTTTAGCAACATTTATTTTTACGGCAAAATTGACTGGACTGATATGAAAACCACTAACATGATCTTTTGTTTTTAAAATATAAACCACTTATTCAAGATAGTTGAATCTAGGGCGATCTGAAGGATATTTGTGAAGTACTGCTCTAGCTGAAATCGAGCTCTTAAAAACACTTCAAAAAGTGGTAGCATCAAGCATAGAGAAGACAGCAGATTTAAATAGTCCTGAGTGGTATGATGTTATTGGAACGCACAATATAATACTACTTAGAACAATAAAGAGAAAAGGACTAATGAAAATTTGATAACAAAATCATTTAAAATTATATTAGAATTTTATGACAGTTGGTTTTGTGTGAAATACAGTTTTTTTATTAACATTTATAAACGGATAATCAAAGAATATATGAGAGCAGCAATTAAGATTTACCCAGCATAATTATAATATTTACAGTTAGCACTGTAATCTTAAAAAACCGTAATTCAACAATTTATAACCAGAATACTTTTTAATAAGTATGTTTAGATAAGAATACGTTGTAATACCACTGTGATAATTCACTTTGAATTGCAGAAATATTTTGTCGCGCTATACTTTCAGTGTCAAGATCATAAAATTGACAGAAATATTTTCAAGATTATCCGAAAACCTGAATGGCTTATGTTTTAATTTTTTTTAATTTAAGTAGCTTGACCTTCATTATTAGACACGATAAAGGTGCAGTGCCACTATCTGCTTACGCGTATCTCGCTCAAAACATGAATACGATTGATCGTGCGCTCAGTCTTATCAGAGACTTTTTGATAATGATTTTAAAATACGTTTACATACTTACATGCTGACAGCAGAGGATTACCGTTCTTTTGTTGAAATTGGGTTCTAATATTTATTTTACCAGTGACAAGATAGTAAAAATCACAACATTTTTAAGTCGCTTATAACCTTAATATTTCTCAACTGGTTTCATACTCGCTCAATAGATAATAATAGTATACTCGTATAAGATTGTCAACATAGATGCATATATTGCAATCAGTAATTGAAATAAGAGTTTTTATAATATTTATCGTCTGCTGTATTTTAAAAATAATTTTATAGACGCTATCGCGAAGCACAAGATAAGTGTTTGACTGCACGTGGTAGTTATGATTTGAATTTCCACTAGGATGATTTTTTATATTTAATTATTTATTGTCAGTTTCGTAGACAAAGTAAGAAGATAAGCTGTCTTATTGAACTGTTGCTATAATCAAAATTTGATTAACATATTTGAAAAATATATAATAATTAATTAATATAGTTATAGTTATTTTTAACAATTTTAAAGCTTTATTCCACACATAGAAAAGAAAAATACTTTTCAGAAAACGTATATAAATTTGAACGTAGGGAGAATTGAACCCGCGCCTCTTAAAAACCGCCCAAGCAGTGCGCTTGGGTGGATTTTAAGAGACGGCGGACCGCTTCTCGTTGAAACATGCACTACATACGAATAACAAATTCGGTAATAATGTGAAAAAAATAAAAAACCGCAAAGTTCATTAATCGAACTGGAGCCGATTTAATTCAAATAAATTGAATAAGTTATTTTGACATTTATAATTATTATTATAGAGACAGTATATATATAATAGTTGTAGAAACAGTATAAATTTCTATTTCTGCATATTCTTTTATAATAATAAACGTCTCTACAACGCACGTTTCGCTGCCGTATAACAACGTCGGTAAAAACACTGCATGATGTATAGCCAAACGCGCAGCTGTGCTGCCGTTTCGCCGTCTCATCAATGCAGCTAAGGCTCCATTTCTACTGAACATACTTCTCAAATATACCACTTCATTCATTTGTTCTAATATCTTATCATTTACACTAATCTTGCATTCCGTCCTTTCTTCATCTCTTTCAAAAACCAGAACCTTTGTCTTATCCACATTCAGGACCATTATTTTCACACCCTCGTTTCAGAGTGATGACTAATGCCTGCAACTCGCATTCTGATGATGCAATGAGCACTACATCATCTGCTGTACGCAGGCAATTCACATTCAAGTCATCTATTTTCACTCCCATATCACTTTTCAGCAGCTATCCAAATACAAATTAAACAACCAAGCTGACATGGCGCAACCTTGTTAAACATCCGATTAGATGTCAAACCAAGGCGACATGCCAGCTCCTACTCGTACGCGTATCGCAGGAGTGATCTCTGTAAAGAGACTTTACAGCCTGCAGCAAGGGTCCGCTTACATTGTACCGGGGTAGTATCTCCCAAATTTTCGCTCTTACAACTCTATCAAACGCCTTTTCCAAGTCCACAAAAACGCAGAAAACTTTTTGGTTAACGGCCAAAATTTTTTCCGTCATCATGCGGAGGAAAAAGATGTGATCCATACACCCTCTTCCAAGCCTAAAATCTAGTTGGGCATCCCACAACAGCCTTTCAGATCTCTCTTGTATTCCTCTCGCTAATGCTAATATAATATAAACACTACGATTTCTGTATTAAATCTTAAATAAAATATTTATTTCCATTTTTAAGTATGTATAAAGACTATTTACATACTTTGCTCTACTACATAAGAGTACATATAGCAAGCCATTTGCCAAGCGATTATTTTTTTATTTATTCATTTTAATCATAAATATGGAACTATTAACTTTCTGTAAGTAAGTAAGTAAGATAGAGCAGATCATTAATTTTTTTGGTAAAGATATACGACAAAATGAAAATACTCATAAAATGTGTTTAAAATTTAGAAACAAAATAAAATATTCACTAATAAAATAAAATATTCACTAGAATACCAACTATGTCCAATTTTTTAATACAAAAAACCCAAGACCTTGATTTAGAAACTATATCAAAGCTAATTGTAACTTTTCTAATTCTTGTAATTGTACACAGATTACAAACTCTTACAACAATTCATTTAAATAACATAAATATCGTACCTAATAAAATATCAAAAATCAGTGTTTGCAATTTTGAAATAGCCATTTTTCGATACTAACTAATAATATTTATCCTGTCAGAGCATTAAACGCATATACAGAAAAAAAGAAAATATTCAAGGAATTTTATTAATCAATTTCTTTTATTAGTGTTAGAGAACCGTATTCAAAAGAGTTTTCACAAACGTTGGGTGAGGACAGTAAATAAAAAACACTTTAAAATGTAACGAAATAGACAAGGAACAATCTCGATATCATTAGGAAGATGGCAAAGCGAAGTAAAGGTCTAGTTTAAGAAAAAATTTAATATAATAACTAAATCGTAAAATAAAAAAATATTTGTAAAAACAAAAACCCCGACTGCATCAAACTAAAAAGAAAATAAACAAGCCCAATAGTTTATTAGGATTAACAGTCGGGACCTCTTTAATTTATGCGGGGTCCCTAAAGATTTTATTGATTGAAGAATTACTTATAGGTCCCGACTGTTAATCCTAATAAACTATTGGGCTTGTTTATTTTCTTTTTAGTTTGATGCAGTCGGGGTTTTTGTTTTTACAAATATTTTTTTATTTTTCATTTTTTTGTTAGAATTTATTATGGTAATGATAATCATGATGTACCTTTTTAAAATCCTGAAGTTGAGCTCTTGAATTTGGTACCCATATTGTGGTATTCGAAACGAAAAAATTTTTTTTCACTAAGTGCAATGGCGTACCACAGCCGCCATGATTATTTTTTATTAACGTCACCTATCTAAGAACACTTGGACTGCTAATACGAATCTAGTGATACCTCAAATATGTAAATCCGTTCAGCGGTTCTGGAGATACGAGGTAATAAAGAATATTACATACATACAAGATACGCGCGAAAAACATAACCCTTCCTTAGCAGTCGGGAATTAGTATAATAGATGAATTTTATCATAAGACATTAACCGTCGTAGCAGATAACAATAACTTTGCTGATGTTGTTTTGAGTTATTGATAGTTTTTTGGTTTTTTCAATTGTAATGCACCTCAGATAGGGGGAGAACATTATTGTGATTAAATAAAAATAGTATTTTTTTAATATTTTTGGACTCTGAACCGCTACAATTTGTAATAGTAAATCTCGATAAATGAAGCTGCTGTATACAGAGTGGAAGTGTCAGCACTACTTTAATTGAAACCACAGTTTTAACTACTCTATAAAAGTCTAATACAATTAAAAATATATATTTTTTTCCTAAAAAAGAAAAAGTGATTTTTTCAAACAAAATAAATAACAAAATTATTCTTGTAATATAAAACGCCATTTGTCTGCGTAACTGCGTCACATGAAATACAGGTGAAATGAAAAACATCGTGAAATGAAAAAAAATCCTACGTCTTAACTGTTGAGGTATCTAGATTAATTTCTTTAGGTATGGGTTTAAAATATTTTGTCATATATGCTATTCCCGTAAAAGGAGCGCTGGCACTTCCATTGTATAACTAATAATTAAACGATCTTACCTGTAGGTACGTGAAGTTCAATCATAATTTTATGAGTAACTTCATTCGAAGCAATTCACATCCCTTCCTGTTATTAAAATATTAACCCAACCCTTTCAAGTCGTGAAATAAAAACTATTTTTTTGTCCAGCTTTAAGCATAGCGAGCTAAGATACTATATCACGAAATGAGGTAAGGTGTAGTGAGGGTACGGTACGATGAGGAGAGTGTCTACGTTCCAAAAATAGTTAAAATTTGATTTGCTTGTAGTAACCAAAACAAATTTTGTTTTTCATAGCCTAGCTACTAGACTAAAATTTCAGATTAAGGGTACGAACGTGGTTAATTCTGCCTTTTTTGAATAAAAAATATATTAATTTAAGAGCCTGCACCATTGTATTTATTGTTATGTATTTATTTTTATTTATTAAAATATGTTTAGAAATTTGATGTAGCTGGACCTGTGCCACCATCCACATCAACAACCACAAAAGCTACACGTCCTTATCAAGGGTCTTATCGAGTTTTTAGTTCAAAAATAAATTTTGTTTTTATATTACCTCTCAAAAGAACTCATTAAATTTAATTTTATCTCATCAATTTCATTAAATTTAAGTTCAATTATCTATTATCTTAAAATTAATAATTAAAATAATATTGAAAAGAGGACAATGAGGGAGTTTTAAAATACTTTGTCTAAAAAAAGTTAATTTGTTTAAAAGAATCATCAAAGCATCTTCAGAATGTCACATTTAATTGTATTAAAACCCGCCAGTTACATTCAGTACAGGCAAAGAGGTTGTATAAGACATTCAAAATACGAATATACTTTTGTCCCGAACTATTAATTTCAAGTTTAACATAAAACGAAATTAAAAATATAAAGTGTTATAAAAATATAAACAATTACTATATAAAGATAAATTCCCATACGGTTATTATGTATGTATGTATGTACATATATATATAAGAAAATTTTGATTGCTATCTTGAATCTTCTCAGCTATAAAAATTACACGCTTACGTAGTTATTGTAATCTTTTAAGCATTGCGACCTCACTTTAATCGGTAGAGGATGTTCATGTTAATCCAAACAAGTTCTTTATCAATGATGCAAGTAAACATGTTCGAGATGAGAGATCTTGATCGACGTACTAATAATTAACATAAATTAGCTCTAATTTGCATATACGTGGAGAGTAACTGTATTTACCTACATTATTAATACATTTAATAGAGACCAGTCGTGGCGCAGGGGTAAGCGAGAGAGGAGAAGCGTCTGTAAAGCGTTCTGTCACTCAACACGCAACGCCCCCAGATTTCGGGGGCAAGTGGGGAACGGAAGTACCTTGATGGGAACGGAATGTCTAAACACTAGGTTCCCAGGTACCCTTTGCCTACCCTGCTAAGTGCGGGACACAGCAAGAAGTAAAAAAATACATTTGTTTTTTTTACTTACAAGATAATATAATATAATAAATAATAATAATTTATAGATGTTATAAAAGTATTTTACAAAACAAATATTTTAATTCATACTTACGACAAGTGTACTCAAAATAATCAACGAAAAAATCTGTAATAACTTAAATAGATGTAAATATTATATTTACAAATATTAACATTGTGTTTCAAGTGATTAAAATGCTAGCCATATCTGATAATATAATATGTCATATATTTTTTAAAAGCATTATCTAACACAAAGAAATTAAATATTTAATTCTTGGTAGAATTATGCGAAGACGTTCTACTGAACTAAATACTTTTACTAAATATATAAGTTTTCTATTTTTGCACTGTGTTAATCATTACACGAAAAATTTTATTTTCATTTTTTTTTTGGCAGGCCACCAGACGAGGATACAGCTTCACAAGAAAGTGAATATGGTGAAGAAGAAGAAGATGCTGAAACTGTGCATTTTAAAGCCGAGAAGACCGTTCTGGCTAACAAAATACAATTTGTGCTAGCGTGTGTTGGTTACTCTGTAGGCCTCGGAATGTATGGCGCTTTCCCTATCTTTGTTACAAAAGTGGTGGAGGTAAGAATTATTTTAATTTATTTTTATCTAAATAGCATCTAATTATGTTTTAATAACATTAATAAAGTTTTTATTACTACAGTATTTGGAAATAGAGCTATAAACATTTAATAACATTGGTGAGAATAATCCATGATAATATACTAAATTATACAGATAACTCATTATTTAACTTAATAAATATATTATTGTCTTAGTTAATGCTGAGATTATAGTTATATTTATATATAAGTAAAATAAAATACGATCTAAAATAAAAATATTATTACGAATATATTACGAAGAGTTCACCCATAATATTAAAAAAATCAGTCAGTAGGGTCCAAAGTTCAGTCGGGTCTTTTTTTATTTCCTATTTTTTTGTTGGTATTAATTAGCTTCGTTTACTTCGATTTTCATAATAAGGGCAGACTTTAGAAATATTAAAGGGTATAAACTGTTATAAATATGAAAATAGTCGGGGTAAATAGTAAGAATGGTTGTTAAAACATCTTTCTAAATTGTTATATGTCCTAAAGGGTACATAAATTGAATAAATAACAATTAAAATTAAATAAATAGTGCCGATACTTGACAACTTGCCTATTTTAAAATATTAACTTAAAGTACCTGTTATGTCATATTTATCTGTATATAAATAATCTGTTATATACCTTACTAGTGACCGGCCCCAAGTTTTCTGCACCTTGCAATAAATTAATTATAGGACATAGCTTAGAAGTTATTTTTTGTTTGGTCTGGCTAATTGGCATGTAATATATGATTGTGTCTCATTGGCACCCCACCGGATTCAGAAAGTGAAAGATCAAAATTATATTTTTAAATTTTCTCCTTGTATTATTGTTGTCAGTATTATAAGTAAAGATAATAATGAAATAACCTCTTTGAAATCCTTATATAATAACTCTATTAATTTAATTCCCATATTGTAGTATTCAAAAATAAAAAATATATATTACACTAAGTACCTACATTGGCGTCGCACCGCCACCATGTTTGATTTTTTTAACGGCACATATCTAAAAACTAAGACAAATCTAATGATATATCTATTTTAACTCTGCAGGGATGAAATACTTGTCTATTTTACCCTTTCAAGAGTTAAAATATTTCAAAATCCCCTCTTAGTAGGTATTGAAAATAAATATCTGCCCAAATTTCACGCTTCTACCATTAGCGGTTACGGCTGTGCATGCGTCTATACCTAAGTCAGTTTTTTTCCTGTTTTTTTGAATGAACTGATTGCTGTTGACCTGGACTGATCTTGACAGGGTCACCGGGCTTGGAGGGGCGAAAGTAGGTCGCCCCTGAAGAAAAATTACGAGCTTTGATAGACGCTCGTGAAGGTTCGGCGAACGCAGGGAAATGCCCTGTTTACGCTAATCAGGGGTGATTTTGACCGCTGAGCCCCGTCGCGCCGAGGTCTAGTCTAGTGTCATGAGACTGAGGAATGAATCCTGCCTATGTACTCGGCGTTTGCGACAGTAATTGGATCATCGGGATCTAGAAGGACGCTGTGAGGACGTTGAAGAAGCGAGTGTGGATGACGAGCGTACTTGCAGAATTCGACAATGAATGGGTTGGAGTAGGAATCTGCACGCAATCGTAGTAGCGCTTGGCTAGGCGTTTGCAGAATTCTTTTAGCGATTCTAATTCAAAATCTTTGTGTAGGTCCACGTTGTGTACATACCATGGGCATCCGGATGCCATACGGAGGAATTTGTTTTGGACCCTCTGAAGGAGGTCTATCTTGCAAGCATGCAATTTTTGTACAATGTCAGCTTGTTTTGAAGGGACATTTTACTAACTACGCTTGCAAATGAGTGGATACAGCCTGCACATGGCGTATTTAGCCTTGTTTCTGACATACGTGATGTTCGGCAGATTAAAATAAATAACTTAAAAATCTATAGGAATAAAAAGATATACCTACGAGCAATATGTACAAATGGCTTTATTATCAATACAATTAAATATTGTTAAAGTATGATGTAACTAAAATATACTAAACTAAACAAGCTGCTAACTGTCGAGACACACCCACCTGTTTTTAGTACAGCATCGTAACCAATTTATTTGCGATAATTGACCCTTATACGTTTACTTACGTATACAAATATTATGCTGAAAAATTATTTGTCACGAAGCGCCACACCGCTAACTAAATTATCTCGTATAGGCAACAAAGACGTCGTGACCGCTGTGATGCTACGCCCACAAGGTAGATTCCGGGTAGTTAATATAATTACGTATCTATTTATATTATATATTTCTCTTTTATAAATAAAGGACTGGTGTGTATCAACCTATAGGAATACAAAAATACGTTTTTTACAGTGGATAGTAAAAACTGCCTTAAAAGTGATACATAACGCAAATTTAACATTGCACCACTAGTTAGAATGATATTTTAGTAATATTATATACAAAAAAAATAATAATTCCCCTCAGATAATGCACTGACGCCGACGATATGCATAGACATCCGAATCGATCCAAAAACAAGGTTTGTTACGAAGTACGAACCTACATCGTTTCACGTGTGAATATCTCCAGAAATCTGCGCCAGAAAACAAAAAGTTTTCTATAACTTTTAACTGGAATTCACTTTAAAAATCCAAAGCGTAAAAAATCATGAGCGAAGCTTAGATATACGTAAACATCGTTGCCAAAGCCGAGCATCTATTGTTCCAGGCTTATACTTCCGTAGCTGGTGGGATCACGTCGGCGTTGTGTATTACTGAAACCCAAGGAAATCAATGCAGCGAAAGACATGATAAAGTAATGTTCCAACATTTCCGTTTTCTACATGACTCTGCTAGACCTCATCTTGCGAAAGTTCTTAAAAACTGCCTAGAAAAACTTAAATGAAAAATCCTGTAACACTTGTCGTATTTACCAGAGATTGATCGCCCCAATTATCACTTGTTTTGTTTAATGAATCTCAGCTCAGATGGGAAGAGCTTGGATGGCAGAGCCAAAAAAATTTAGATGACTGGATTGCTTCAAAAGAAAACTGAAGCTCCCGAAGAAAAATTCAAATGCTGTCAGAAAGATGGGAAAAAGCCAATGATGGAAATTTGCTTCTTAACAACCTTACGAAAATAAAATTTTAATTTAAACAAAAGACGGCGAGAACTTTTTTATACTCTAATATTTAGATACAGATTTTCAATTGCAGACTACAGTGAATACGAGACAGGTCTTGAAAACAAAAGTAATTATAAAAAAACTAAAAGGACAAAATCATTGTGATTAAAAGTCAATATTGAATTGGTTGAAAAATAGATGCAGTCCGGTTTTTTGTTTATTTAAATTACTTATATTAAAAAAATTTTGGTAGAATTTATTATGTTCGTTATTATGATTATAAGAATGCAAATTTCGCAAACGTATTATTTCCATTAATTAAAATTTAAACCTGTTTTCACAGTACGCTTTTACTGCTACCATCCTTGCATAAGAAAATGTTCATTTTCTTACATGAGTAAAAATACTTGTTAAAACACCTTTAAATCTTTTTATATATCCGTATCTGTAACTTTAAATCAAAAAATATGGAACAGGAACCTAAGAATCAAATCAAAAATAGGATTAGGATCTTTGATTATGGCGTTCCGAGTGTGCCAGTAGAGCACATGTCACTTCGCCAATGTCACGTTGTGTGGAGAAGACAAAATCAAAAATAAATACCTATTCAACGATAGTCCACTTGACATTGTTCGACAATTTTGTTTTTCTCTTTGGCAATATTAAAAAGTTATTTGGTTAAAAAGAATTGACGTAAAAATAATTTAAAAGCATAGAAAAAAGCGTATAAGTATGTATATAGTATATACATACTGTATATAGTATATACATACTTGTGCGTTTTTTTTCTATGCTTGAATAAGCTGATAAACACATACTCTCCTTTGTGTCGCGCAGTCGAGTGAAAAGAGAATTTTGAAATATGTATTTATTTTTAATTTTTCTGCTAGTTCTGACTTCAAACGAATATGAAAATGTCATGTGCATCTTAAAATACTTAGACAATATTAGAAACGTAATCAGCAACGAAGTGTAAATTATAACTGATGTCTTCAGTAAAGTGATACGTCACGCCCGCCATGCGCATGACCCTTTAAGATATCAAATGATATATTGTTATGAAGTATGATTTATTCGATAAGTAACTATTTGGTGTCCGCGTGTGTATTACAATGAAAATCAGCACATTTAAATGTAAATATTATGTTTTTATATATTATTCTCTGTTCACCGATTCGATTTTATCGGTATTTTAAGATTTAATAAAAAAATATCTAAACATACGTACATGTACATTCTAATAAATAATTAAAGTGCCTTGAGACGAATATTGTTATAATACATAGGTAGTACTATCGCTGACTAATGCTTAAAAGTTTCAAATTTATTAATAAGTACTTATTACATTACACGTATTATATTTGTATGAACTGTATAAAATATTAAGTGTATGCCATGGCTGTGCCGTTGCAAATTTGATAAAGTTGTCTTTCTA
Source organism: Heliconius himera (assembly GCA_021202915.1). Taxonomy (NCBI): domain Eukaryota; kingdom Metazoa; phylum Arthropoda; class Insecta; order Lepidoptera; family Nymphalidae; genus Heliconius; species Heliconius himera. Next base: position 16,925 of record JAJHJA010000217.1, read on the forward strand.
CTATCATAAGCGTTATTTTTTATTTGAACAAACTGTTTAACTCCTAATTGTTACCATAATACTGTTAGGTACTTATTCTAACAATGTTACTAAGTAGATTCGGTTGTTTTGTGTTGGCTAGAACGTGACTGGTACATTTATTTCCATTCTAAATGAAAAAGTTATTTTCAAATATGTCTTCGCATAATATATTATTTATGCTGTAAACCTCACTTTCCTCATTTTACAATTAGGAAGTTCACCCGACTACCAAGCACTTATAAATATAAATAATAATAACCGTCATATGGGAGTCGGCTTGGCATACTGAGGATTCCGCACCAATATCAGGATTGTATGTCAACGAGAAGTACAATTTATAAAAGTTGACCAACTTACGCTTGCGGATTTAGATTTTTTTCTATGAATAGCCTATAAATTTCCACTTTTTTTAATTTTTTCGTTCATTTGTACTGCAAGTTAACTAAGCTGAAGTTACTTCTTGACAAATTTCATAATTGTAAGTCGACGAGAAGTCCACTATAGGTTTTGATTCGCGACGAATTTCATACAAAATGCAGTAAAATGATGCATAAATGGTCGTATATTTTGACTGACTTTTTCGTGCTCCAAGAGATTGTAAGTCTTAATATTTGATATTAATTTCAATTTCAGATTAATACATCTACGCGATCTCTAGATAAATGCTCTTGACAGACGGACAACAAAGTGATCCTATAAGGATTTCGTTTTTCTTTTTAGAGGTACGGAACCCTAAAAAAAGTTTATTTAACATAGAATCCGAATACTTTTATACAAAACTTAACTATGATAATTTAAACCATCTCTGTCTGAGTTCAAATTAACATCATAGTGGATTATTTGTTTTTATTTGACAATTTATTGCATAAATATTTTTTCCAATACTTAAGTGTTTCTTTAACAATTGAATAGTATTTTTAAACAGAAACGATATCATAACAATTATTATGCTTCATTATATAAAAAGTGAGTGATAAGAGAGTTAGGCGGAGACCTCGGTTGACCTTCGAAAACACACATAGTATCAAAGATACTGAAGGAAGGTCACGTAAAAATTATGAGGACCCCCCCGGAGGACATGTATGAAAAGGTTGATGACAGTGGACGAGGCGAAAGAGGTATGTAGAGACCGTAGCGTTTGGCGCTCCGTTCTCTTTGACTACCCCGCTAGGCATAAAGCGTGAATAGTTAAGTATCTACCTGCCTGAGTGATTAACACACGAAGGGATAACTTTTTACACTTTCCACGACGAAAGACGCGATAGATACTACTGACCCACAAACAACTGTTCCATACTTTACTTCGAAGGAAGATTCTGGTTCTGATTCTTCGAAGATGATTCAAAAGAAGGAAGAGATGTGACTGATATATGTAACTATAAGTAAAAATTGGCGTGCGTTGTTATACTTAAAAATTAAAATCCCGCTTGGCTCTGATAGTCCTCCCGACTAAATATGGATAAACTGATAAGGAACATTTTATTAATAGATAAACATTTATTTATTATTTATTATTATCCTGTATTTTTTTTTGGCTCGCGACAATAATATAAGCTTATGTTTAAAACAGGGAAGTCTCTAGCTTCTAAAACACAGTTTATGCTTATTTAGGAGTTAGTAGCCCATAAAATGTATAATTATGAATGTTGTCAATAAAAATACTTTTTATTTTATTTTGTTATAACTTATAAAGGTATTCGACAAAAAATGAGAACTAAAATATCAACCTGATCACGTAAATCCATTTTGACAAGTTGGATAGGTCCCAAAGAGATATGATGATAATTCAATATTTTGTTTGTGCCTTTAAGCATTTTAATTCAGTAGAATATGCGATAAGCAATTATGGTTTACACTTATCAATTTGTCAATCCTTAAATAAGTATATGTTGATGACAAATCGCTTACTCACAAGACAAATATACCTGCATAACCTACACATAAATAAGGGCGTCGCCGTAGAGGAATCGAAAGGTGCAATTACACAAAAATTACTAGTTTCAACAAAAGTGTAATACGTAAATATAAGAAACCTGTTATCGTAAGCATTATAGGCGTTAACAAAACCCGTCAGAATTAATCGTAGAAGCTAATAACTGCACTAATTAAGGCAATTCTTCTATGTCAACTCATTGTTGTGAAGGTCAAAACAATTGATAAGATGGCCAGATCAGAAAAACATCCAAAATTTTTAGTAATATACATACTAAATGTGACTTTGTGATAAAAATATTTTCTAATAACAAGAACGTTTATGAACACTTGATATACCTATTACATACTTGGGGTATTAATTGTAGTTGGGACGCCCAATTATAGCTATGTATATGTATAAGTATATGTATTTATGCTCCAAGGGGAGTAAGGTCCTTACTATATTGTAAGAATTAAAAATATGTATAAGAGAACCAATATTACAATGCAATAAAAATTCTCGTAAAGAAAATTGACAGTCAAGGTAATTCGTGTATTATAAATTATTTGTTTTAAAGATAGTTATTTGTTTCAGGAGCATTCTTGGTGCCTTATTTTATAATACTCCTTGTATGTGGTGTGCCAATGCTTTTCATGGAACTGGCAATTGGACAGTACACCGCTCATGGCCCTATTGGAGCACTCTCACAAATATGTCCATTGTTTAAAGGTAAACCACTTATTGTGAAACAAAATAGTTTTTCGTTTATCATATTTTAAAATAATCACCTCAGCACAAAACGGATTTAAATATTTAATATTTACATTGCCTCGCTCTGGTAAAGAGAAAAAGCGCGGCGTTAATATTCGCCACTCAACACGCAATAGCTCAAGAATTCGCCAGAAAGTGAAGAACGTACGTGTCTGAATGGCGAATGGAATATCTTTACACTAGGTTGTCAGATTCCCTGTACCTACTCTGCTAAGTACGGGATACAGCGTGAAGCTAAAAAATTAAATATTTAAAATAAATTAAACACATTTAAGTTATTTACATTTTCTAAATTTATTTTATTATATGATATTCTAATGTTATTTTATTCTATTGGTTCCAGGTGCTGGTCTAGCAAGCGTAGTGATCTCTTTTTTAATGTCGACATATTATGCAGTAATCATTGCATGGGCAATATATTATTTCTTTACATCTTTTAAATCAGAAGTCCCTTGGGCAAGTTGTTCAAACCGATGGAATACTCAACAATGCTGGATGCCAAATCATACAATACCAAATAAAGCAAATGATTCACAGACGCCAACTGAACAATTTTTTGAGTACGTCATTATTTTATTGTTGTCTCTTCCTGAGATCAAACTCAGAAATTTGCTTTATATTTGGTAAATGCACGTTATAGAAATAATTAATATACTTTCAGGAAAAAGGTCCTTAACATGAGTGATGGTATTGAATATCCTGGTGGTATGCGATGGGAGTTGGCAGCTTGTTTAGTGTGCGCTTGGGTCCTAGTTTACTTTGCCCTGTGGAAAAGCATAAAATCCTCGGCCAAAGTCCGATATATCACTACTACTTTACCATTTCTTTTGATTATAGTATTTCTGGGTCGATCACTAACCTTAGAAGGTGCTGATAAGGGCTTGAGATTCTTTTTCAAACCAGATTGGGAACTGTTAAAACAGTCAAGACCATGGGTTAATGCTGCATCACAAATCTTCAACTCCATAGGAATTGCGTTTGGTTCAATGATAATGTTTGCATCTTATAATCGTTTCGACAACAATTTTTTACACGATACATTGGCTGTGTCCTTAGTGAATGCAGTTACTAGTCTCATCGTGGGGATATTTACATTTGCTACGATCGGGAATATTGCTTTTGAACAGAATACACCTGTAAACGTTGTCATTGCTGACAGTAAGTTACTCATAGTTATCGTATTAATTCAATTATCATGTAAAATAAAATAAAAACTTGGCTCATATTAGAATAGTATAATATTAATAACATACAGGATGACTTATAAAAATAATTTTAGTGAATAATTATTTTCACTTTCTTTTTATTTACTTTACAGGTCCAGGATTACTATTTGTGGTATATCCCCAAGCGATTGCAAAAATGCCAGCGTCACAACTTTGGGCTGTGTTATTTTTTTTTATGTTCCTTTGTCTCGGCTTAAATAGTCAGGTGAGAATTTCGATATACCGATATATATATTAAAGAAGGATATATACTTTTAAGAGCCAAGGTATTTATGATACATATCAATTTAAATTTCAGTTTGCAATTGTTGAAGTAGTTGTTACTTCTATACAAGACGGGTTTCCAGACATGATACGCAAGCGGCTCGTGTATCATGAGCTCTTAGTGCTGCTCGTCTGCGCTGTTTCTCTAGTCTTTGGATTACCGCATATTATACACAGCGGTATTTACATATTCCAACTAATGGATTTCTATGCAGCGTCACTTAGCATAACTTATCTGGCATTCTTCGAAATGGTTGCGATAGCGTGGTTTTACGGAGTTGACAGACTATCGCGAAACATCAAACAAATGACTGGTAAAATATGTATTTTATAAATAATAATTAAGTACTAACTTTTTCTTATATTACTAATTAATTTTGTACTTCCAAAGTAATTAAAATCAATAGCAATTGAAATGAATGAAATATGCATGTACTACTCTACGTGTATTAAAATAAAACGACATTTATTTTCCTCACATAGGTATCTATTACGCAATTTGCATTCACCGATTCTGAATAGAAAAATCTATTGTTTAGCATTTCCGCTTATTTAAAATTTTTATGAGTACATTTTGTTAAAAATGGTTTTATAAAAAACCTATCTATACTAAATTGAGACGCATATTTAACTTATTTTGTACATAAATTCTATAGAAAATCTAGTTAAGTAACAGTGTTAAGAGTTAAGACACCAGTTTCCGTCGAATTTTCGAGACATTGCGTGTTTTGTGGCGGAACTCAATGCCGTGCCTTGTCTTGACTGGCTAACGAACTCACAACCATCGCGTTCAGTCACACGCTATGCCTACACCACGACGGCCTCTAAAATGACATAACTGTAACATTTATTTTTTATCCAGGTCAATGTCCTTCATTATATTTCCGATTTTGCTGGCTTATAGCTGCGCCCGCTTTACTACTTGCGTTATGGGTAGCTAGCTTGGTAGATTACACGCCACCAAGTTACAGACAGTATCAATATCCAACGTGGGCCCAAGTTCTAGGATGGATTATAGCCTCACTCTCGTTACTTTGTATACCCGTATACGCAATTGTTGTTATCATCAGATCACCCGGAAATAGTTTAAGAGAAGTAAGTTCAATTTATAGAGAATTTCTTACTAACGTAAAAATTATAATGAATACCTACTTGATAATTCCAGGGTCAATATTCAATCGATTACTATGTTAATGGTTATCTATTAAACTAAATAGACATAATTAAATTTTAAAAGATAAAAAAGAAACTGTTAGATATCGTCTTATTATATTATAACAGTGAAGGAAGCGAAGATAAGTCTGTTTCAATGAATCACATATAAAACGATTATGAAATAAACAATGTTATCTGAAGCATAAAACTCATTACTTACAGTTATATTATATTTAAAAAAAATGCTAAATTGTCAAATTTTGTATTTAATATTTTAACCTTTAATTATAACCACTTAAAACTACCTATGGTTTTTAGTGGTCATACATACAGTATTGGTAGCAGACGTGCCTACAAAACTTATGTTATATCATTATATAACATAAATTTTTAAGCATGTTTGCTTATGTTATCATTATAACCGATACATATTTGAAAATTAATATCATTTAATATAATTAACATAGTTGATCATATTTTAATTTTACAGAAAATACGCAATTCCATCAGACCAACGTCTCTATGTGACTGTGGTGTTGCGGGTTGCGACATATGCTGTTCGGACTCAGAAGCGACTGAAGATAAAACAACTATTAACTAGTTGCCTTGCATTTCTTTTTGTTTACTAAATATATTTAATTGATAGTTTTCTAAAGTACAAAATGTCTTTAGTAGATCGTCATACCAAATAGTTAACCAGTACATTATATTTAAATTTGAATAACCAAACATCTCATGATTTAAAAATTAAAAATGATGCATGGCCTCTTTCAACTTTTATTATCCAGTATTTTTGCACCAGTGACCGTTTACAGCACTCAATTTGAAGGATAGAAAATAAGTACTTCAGTTGAATTTTAACAGATCTGTTGATTGAATTAAACATTGAAATATATTTACACTCAAAAATGAAAATGTTAATTATATAAGATATAACAGTATTGTTAAGGTTTAGAAGACAAAAAAATGCTATGTATTTCTTTAGGTTAATTTTTAAATTAAAAAACATTCCATTAATAAGTACATGAATTGGCTAAGCTTACTTTATATGATTTTAAATATGTTGTGAATTTATTTAATAAAAACAATATTTTGTTATATTCTAAGGAATTTATATGGTTCCTTATACACCTTGATTACATGTTTCATTCTTACAGTCATTTAAAGAAAAAAATAGTACACCAAAGTAAATATAATACTTACTTCTATTTCTTGTCACAAAAGATCATGATTATTAATTTTGCTTATTAAATCATCACACAGTAATTATATTGTGATTTTAAACATTCCAGGTATGATTGATAAGTAAATTATTTATTTATTTCTAGAAGTGCTTCCATTTTTTATGAAATAAAATACATATTTAAACAAAGTTTAGTCAATACAATAAGTAAGATATTTTTATGTTTTTGCACAATAAAATTAAAAGATTTTTTTATGTAAATAAAATAAGTAAAACTGTAAATAAATCATAAATATAAATAAGAAGTTATTAAATAAAGCATGGAGAAAAATTAAGCATATTTTTATTTATATCATATTATGTATTATTATTCTATGAGATAATTTTTCTAAGAAGCAATTTAAGTTTTTCTTTTTTTTGGACTATTGTGTTGCTCTTCTTCATCTTCACTATTTACATCATCATTGTAGTCATCTGTACAAAATATAATATTAAAATTAAATAATTAAATCAATATATAGTCAAGCATTGACTATTCAAAGTAAAAGAGGGGGACATGGATGATGGAAAAATAGTTCTTTTTTTTTCAGATAATTGAACAATATAGATTGAGTTTACATATTTATATACAAAAAAAATAAAAACCTTATTCATATAAATGATTGTTTTAATTTTTATTAAAAAGCTTCATGCTGTATTGTGCACACAGCTGGGTAGGCAGAGGGTATTTAGTGTTAATACACTCTGCTCCCCTTTCCAATTCTGGAGGTGTTGTGTGTTGAGTGGTGAAAGTCAATGCCGCGCTGTGCCTCTACACTAGACCCAAGAAATGACACTATAAATTTAGCTAAATATTTCTTTTCTTTGGGTGGGGATCGAACCCACAATCAGTCACATTTACAGTCACACACTTGTATCCCTGAGCCTCATTATATATTTAATAACTCATAGATATTAAAAATATTGTGTAGTCTTGTAAGAAAACATATGACAATTAATGACAAAACAAATGACAATTAATAAAAATATTTAATTGTTCTATTAGTATTTTTTTATTATTCTTTAGGCATTTTTGATCAAGATTTAACTTTTACAAAAATTGCTAAATTAATATAATTATCTATGAACTATCATACAGAGAGTATGTCACAAATTTAAAGAAGTGCTTGTGCACTTCATCAGCTTTGTAGCTGGATGTAAAATATGTGGATAGGTAAGTCATACCACTTAGTATAGTTCAGATACGTATAGTTCAAATAAGTAGTTTTTCAGTTGATAGATATATATATAAAAATGCATACATCTCATCTCCTGTATTAAGTGAGTCAAACAGATAGAAGCTAGTTTTAAGATTTCAAGTTCATTCTCCACTATGTATCTTGATCAGAATAAAATACACTAAGTTGATATTCACCGCCTGTGTGGACTACAAGGCTATTGCGTTTCAATCAAACTATACCCCCCGTGCCATGAAGACATTTGTTAATTTAAAGAAGATAATAGATTTTTTTTATTACAAAATCTTACCAAAATGCCCATCATCTTCAATTATTTTAGTCAGTGTTTCATTGACTGCCTGCCGAAAATCTTCTAATGATTTTTCTAAATTATGCTGATCAAAAGATAATTTATTTTCGAGAGTGTTAATAATTTTATCATTTTCGTATAATGTTAGCTTCATTATATTGTCCATAATAGTGGGTCTATTATTAGCTCTTATATTCCTACTTAAAGAAATCTGTCTTGTGTAATAAAACTTTAGAGTGTATTTACTATTTTTATATAAAATATTTATGTAGCTATGGCAAATATAAATCTATATCTTTAATTATATTTGAATGGTCTGATTTTACGATGACAGGCGGAAAATACTCTGCCAGTGTATGAATAGTAGAGAAAATATCAAAACGTTTATGATGATATATTCTACAAAATATTATTAAAAAACATTTTTCTTGTTCCACTACACTACACTTAAAAACACAGAACACACAATTAAATGTCAACTTTGAATTTTTGAAGTTTAAATCTGACAAATTGGCAATGACAACTGTTACAGATAAACAAACTTATCAAAAAGAGTGAATAATAGAATATTCACTATAAAAAAATATGTATATTTATCACAGTATGTTCGACGGTCCTAAGTCTTACACCATTTACGACAAAGGTTCCTTTATTGTTCATATCTTTCGGCCTGAGAAAGTTAAAGACCATGTGTCAAGAGTTGCTACACGGTGTATAAGATAATTCAATGAATGAAATTTTGCACCAAAATAATGTTGACTCAATATTTAATAATGGCATTAAAAATATTAACATAAAATATCTGTGTAAATTTAAAATAATCATTTCCTAGCTCTGGCTAAGTATATAGCTATGATTTCCACATTTAATATTACGAAAATGGGTTTTGATAAGCTAGTTCCCATTGACTTTTCAATAGAGGAATATGTGAAGTCTCTTCTGCTTCCTTCAGGTTGTGGCGCAGTTATGAAAGCGAGACGCCTGAATCGTAAGGAGTGAGGGGGTCATTACTATGGTTCAGGCAACATTTGTCCACGGAAATTTACTAAAAACCGTTATATAAACTTTCCGTGGACAATTCACACCTGAAATTGTCCAACTGCAGCTTTATCTTATACATAGAATTATTGTGTAAAAACTTACGTCTCTTGCTCTTATTTACAATTGTACAACAATCAGAATTGAAATTCCTTAATATAACTTGAATAAACTCAAATATTGCCTTTGTTTATTTTTTGTTATTGTTGATTTTTTACAAAAAACGTTATATTCTCCTTATCGATATTAGATTCAAATCATCTATCGACGCTACAAGCCATATTCCCATTCTTTCTTAATTCTAATCTTATTAATATAATTTTTCGAGGCCAGTCGTGGCACAAAGTGTGACTGTAAAATCGACTGGTTATTTTACATTTATATTTTAATTCTTTGCTCTGATATCGAGGCAAGCGTGAGAACTGAAGCTGTATTCCTTTTAATGTACCTAAAAGTTTTCTATTAAACGTATTTTTTATGCTGATTAAAAATATATAGTATTCAAACACTCTAAACTGATTTTCTATTTTTTTGTAATATAAAACAAAACTGCGGAATAATTGTTTTATTACATAAGTTCCATCCATAATTTAATAAAAACATGAAGCAATGTTACCTAGATTAATAAGAAGAATAATTATGGCTACCTTTTTATGAATAGTCCTTTTGAGTGTCAAAGTTACCGATTTGGTGGGGGTATCTTTGACGGACTATAAAACTCATTTTTTTTCTATACTGATATATTGTATTTTAAAAGGTTTATGTTAATTTGTAATTTGAGGCCGGTCGTGGCGCAGCGGCACGAGGTGTGACCTGCAAAACCGACTGGTTGTGGGTTCGATCCCTTAATATTAATTTATATTTCCATTTCTTCGCTCTGGTGTCGAGGTTAAGCGCGTTTGCGCGGTGCGTTGAGTTCTGCCACTCAACACGCAATGCCCTCCAGAATTCGGCAGAAAGTGGGGAACGGAGTGTCTTAACACTAGGTTCCCCACTAATTTATTTTTTTTTTATTTATGTTAATTTGTATGGTGAAAAAAATTATAAAAGCTAATAAAACAACAAACAGATTTGCAATGTGCTTTAAATTTAAAGAAATATTATAAAATAGCTCTCGTAACTGTCAAAGTTACTCAGATTAAATGTATTTTAAACAACATTAATTTTGTTAATTTTTAATTAAAATAAAAAGAATACAAATTAACAAAATAATCGAGGTATGCATAATTGGCTCGGACAGCCGATGCAATATACCAATTGGTTGCATAAATAGATTAAAATTATTTTGAGTTACATTACGTATACGTCTTAAGTATTGTTAATTAAAAAGCTTTAAGCTATTCAACATTTTATAGTACCGATAAATACTTACTGTACAGTACAGAACCGTACTATATCGGTACTTAACTACAACACTTTTTTTTAATCATAGTAACATTGGATCAGATGATTTTTGATTATATATTTTGACAGCTTAAAGTTAAAATTACTATTTAAATAATAATAGAAAAATAATGAAACTATCAGTGTATAACTAAATCTTAATAAAATTAATCGATATGTAGTTAACTTTAAGTAATATGCGTGAATTTGGTAAATTTGGTCCTTTAATTGGCGCAATAGATGAAGGCACATCAAAATGTTAAATTTTTGGTGGGTTTTCATTCCTAAAATCCTATATTTTGTATTTTATCGTTTTTATGACTAAAACATTTAAGTTTATAGGTTTTTGCTGCAAATACGTCGGAAGTACTGACATACCATCAAGTAGCCTTAAGACGATTTAGTCCTCAAGAAGGATGGGTTGAACAAGATGCTTTAGAAATATTAAGCGCTGTACTGGAATGTATTGAAGTGTGTGATCTTTTTATTGATACAAATATTTAAACAATATTTTTGTAATATTCATGGTTATTTTCCTATGCATGTTATCAGGTCACAATAGATAATTTAAAAAAACTTGACATAAATCCTGAAGATGTGGTGGGTATTGGAATTACAAACCAAAGAGAAACAACTATTGTATGGAACTCTGCAACAGGAGAACCACTTTATAGTGCCATAGGTAGGACTCCACTAAGTTATAATATTTAATTCATAGTAAGTTTTTAGTTTTTATTCATATTTGAAATATTATCTATTATTTGAGATTTATATGATATAAGAAAATTTTTTTAAGCAAAATAAGTTATTGTATAATAAATTGTGATTATATTAACATTAATTATATTTTTTGAGACCATTGTGGGTAGTAGTGGGTTCAATTCCCACTCAGAGGAATAAAATATTTCCATTTCCACACCCTGTTAAAGCAAATTAATTATGCCGCCCTGCAAAATCACATATATCACTTATTTTACTTGGCTAAAATATGCTGAAATACTGGAGTGGATTAAATATACATGAAACTGGATAAATATAATTTTCATTGTATATGATTTAATGCAAACTTAAATTGAATATAATTATTTCAATATAATAATTCCAGTATGGTTAGATGTGAGGACCTCTAAAATAGTTGATGATCTTCTCAAAACTAAAGGAGCACAATGTATCAATGCAGTCATACAAACCAGTGGACTACCATTGTCTACATACTTCTCCTCAGTGAAATTAAAATGGCTGCTTCTGAATGTGCCTGCAATAGAACAAGCTGTGAATGATGGTGAATGCATGGCTGGAACTGTGGATTCATGGTTAATATGGGTAAGTTAATTTAAATTATACTTGAGTTATTTCCTACACTTGCAGTTGCAATTCTTTGTCCCCTTGAACTATATTGATGACAAAATGTTTTGCTATTTTATACCTATCGTTAGGATCAGGAGTTAGTTGAGCAAGAAGAAAATGATTGTGGTGGTGATTTCCCCACTTAAATTCAATATATAGTTCCCCTATCTCTTCCATATTCCAGGGAAAGTGTAATACAAATTAGTTTAGTTTAGTTGTTCTGAATATTAGATAATTATTACAATTATTAATATAATTATTACAAACAGAATGACAGACAAAGAAAAAAATGTTTGATTGTGTTTTAGTATTGTGTAATTAGCTATGTTTATACAAGATAGAAGCGTCCTTTTACGAGAGCAGCATATAGGGTAATATAGTTCAAACCCATACCTAAAGAAATTAATCAAGATATCTCAACAGCTTAGACATATATATTTTTTTTCATTTCACGAATTTACGAATAGATACCAGTAACGTAAACACCTACTACTACTAAAACACTACTAAGCGTGGCCAATCTGCCCCTTTTTAAAAACATACTAAAACATACCTTTCTCCTCAAAAACATACTAAAACGAGAAAGCGATTTGTCATAATCTACGACTCGATTTCGTGAATGAGGCATGTGCGGCGTTATCGCTTTGTCTTTGTCTGTGTGCGTTATTCTTGATAAATGGTGTTTAATTTTACAACGATAATTTTATTAATTATTTTGTTTGAAAAAATCACTTTTTCATTTTTAGAAAAATCTCGTTTGTTTGTGGTGATGAGAAAAACACTGTATACACACGAAAAAGCATTATTTTCAAATGACAAACACACAAAAAAAAAATGTTTGATTGTATTTTAGTATTGTATAAATAGCTATATGCGCCTGAAAAATGATAGTTCAAATCACAGACAGACACTTCATTTTTTTTTATGGAAATGACAAGGCAAACGAGCGTACGGATCACCTGATGATAAGTGATCACCGTCGCCCATAATCCCTTGTAACACCAGAGGAGTTACAGGTGCGTTGCCTGCCTTTAAGGTGGGTTGGGCACCGGAGCCCGGCATTACCTGATGCGAAACTCAGTGGCAAAAACCACTACTTCACGCCGGTTTTAAATGCCGGGGGTAGTAATGATCCGGTCGAGTCTACCCATGCGTGTTGCCATTGCTGGCGACGTGACTCTACCACACGCACTTTAGTCGCCTCTTACGACACCACCAGTACCAGGATGATCCTAGTCTAGGCCGGGATCACACGGCGAAAAATATGTATAGATGTATACAAGTATATAATATAGTTATTAAGAGAGAGATATTTATATATCTCTAAAAACGGAACCCTATAGGGTACTTTCCTCTTTAAGTTTATTTTTCTTTTGATTTTATTTTATACTTTTAGTATTGCATTTTAACATCTTCCAGTTTCATCATCAGACCCTCGTTATTATTTAGCACCAAAGTACCCGTTAAGATGAATCGTACGAGACCAAACTTAATGGAATTGCGTCTTTTCTGAGTGTGTTGTTTTGAGTGAGTTCCTATTGCCATTTTTAAGCCGAATCATCAGACCCTGGTTACTAGCACCAAAGTATTAGGATGAAATAAAATCTGTCTCCCTTTCATTTGATACCCATATTGGGTTGATTGTTATGTACGCCACCATATTGTTACGGCGGCCATATGAGATTAACTACAAAACTTTTTTTATGATTGCATTGTCACGGGTAATAAAGGTACATGTACTGGAAAGTGGGTCAAATTTAGCTTGCAAAATTTGATTACAAACAAACAAACATTGGCATAAGTGAAAATAAATAAAAGCTTGTAAAATAGATATTTTTGAAGATATTACAATTTTAAAATACGCCGTTTGCACTCTCGCCGCCCTCCCCTCCCGCGCCCGTTGAGGACGAACGGGTGTCAGCGGGCGTGGACGGCGACGGATCAAAGGGACGAGGCGCGTACTTGACTACTTATCATACCTAGTTACCTATTAACTATACTAAGATTACGAAATGCATTAATCTCAGAAGCTACTGGCTTGGATTGATAAATGTATTTCTCTAATCTTAGAAACAAATAACACCACACCAAGGGAAAAAGTAACAATAATTTGGAGAGTTACCGTCGTTAAAATTAAATAGATGTTCAGACTGGAACAGTTTGATACTCTACATATTAAATGTTGAAATTAGTGGAACGGCTTAGGAACAGCGAACTCGTGTGAACAAACTCGGCAGTCGGAACAATATTGTTGTGGAACTTACAATGACTCATTCCTATTCCGGAACAGCGAAATTGGTCTAGTCGGCACTGTTCCCGAACGGTCGTTTATCGTATTGTGTTCCGAAATCATCTTCTGACCGGAACAAAAATCATCAGTGCACGCTCCTATATTAGGAGTGAGTGCACGCATATCATTTTATATACACAGTATAGTACAAGATATTTTACATGATTGAATCATTAAATAACATCAATGTGTTGCAAGATGTGGGCTAATCTATACATATAATAAGATTGTAACTGATCGCTGTCCGTACATGGACCATGGACCAAAACTACCATTGTTTTTTTTTGTCTGTTTCAACAATCGACATTTATCTGTTTGTCTGTGCATTTGTGCAAGCTAATCTCAAAAACGGCTAATGTGATTTTATTGCTGTTCTTACTTTAATAGTAATTAAATACCTTAATTACCTCAACATTTAGTGCTTATTTTGTTTCGAACTCGAACTTTACTTTGAATGTAAAAACATTATCTTTACAATGACAATGTTATTAAAACACAAAAGCGATTGTGATTATTTAATAAACAATTGCGTATTTGAAGCGGGCGAAGCTACGAGCGGCTCGTTAGTGTAATTTTTTTTTTATTACAGAATCTTACAGGCGGCAGTCGTGGTGGAGTTCATGCCACAGATGTTACAAACGCTTCACGCACACAACTCATGTCATTGAAGACTTTGCAGTGGGATAAAGGACTTTTACGATTCTTTGATATTCCAGTAGAAATTTTACCAAAGATAAAAAGTTCAGCTGAAATCTATGGCTATATATCAACTGGTTCTCTTCTCGGCACACCTGTGGCAGGGGTATAATAACTTTCTTCTGTATTTTTCTTTTTAAAAACGGGATTCCTTGTGGGAAGTTACCAATCCACACACGATGTACCTACAAGGTAAATGGGAACATACAGAAAACTGATTCCTTTATCTAACAAAATCATCTTGTAATTGATTTTTTTTTCTTAGCTTTGCCTCATAACCAGAGTGAGGAAATTAAAATATTAAGTATACTCTATTTATTACGCTTGCACATTTGTGCACGTGTCATGATTTATGTTTTTAAATATTTTAAGGAGAATTCATTTCCTATTTCAGTGCTTAGGTGATCAACAAGCAGCTCTTGTTGGCCAGAATTGTATGAGTTTTGGTCAAGTTAAATGCACATATGGGACTGGGTGCTTTTTATTGTACAATACAGGTATGTTTTTTGTAGTACAGGTATATTTTTTTCTTCTCACCGTACCACATATAGCAGAGAAGGCAGAGGGAACCTAGTGCTAATCCGTGCCCCATTTTCCGTCCAATTTGGGAGACACTGCGTGATGAATATAACTAAATTTCAAGCGCGTACGAATGCAATATACTAAAGTTACAAGTAGTAACTAACAAGAACAATTTATTGATCGATTATCGATTTTCAGTGGTTTGACAGATATTTGAGAATTTGTGACTTTTTGGGAAAAATCGAATTCTTGAAGAAAATTGGCAAATATTGCCTGAGTGTTTACTCTGCGCTCGTGATTTTTTTTTACTTCTACGCGCCACGGAACTATGGAATGGCCTACCTGCGGCAGTGTTTCCAGGTTGATATGACACTAGCTTCCCAGGTTCCCTTTGCCTTCTGCCTTGCAACTTGTGGGATACAGCATGAAGCAAAAAAAAAAGTAATTTAATCTTTCTTAATTTTTAGGTGAATCAATAGTGCATTCGCAGAATGGATTATTGACAACAGTGGCGTACAAACTTGGACCAACCGCTCCTCCAATATATGCGTTAGAAGGATCAGTTGCTATAGCAGGTGACCTATTTATTACATTTATTATTTAAAAAAAGACAGCTTCATACTTTTTCCCGCATAATAGGATAGGCAAACCGATAAGACATTCGATTCTCCAATTTCTGTCCAATTTTGGAGATGTTTTGAGCGGAACCCCCACACTTTATCTACGAGAGCAGCATAATGACAATTATGCTTGCATGCTACATGCTTGTTCTACTGCGCAACGACGACCTCAACTGATTGCTTAAATGCTTATATTCTATTTCTAAAGAAGAAGCATATCCATATAAATTCACGAGATTTCAACTAAACCAGAAAACTAAACATATTTATAAAATTAAAACAATCATGAAAGTAACAAAATAATAACAACATATAATTCAGCTAAATCTATATTCCCATTATTACCTTTGACAAAATTAATACTTGCTTTTTCTATTACTATTTTTGTTAATATGTATAAAATTTTGAATACTTATGTAAATTTCGATGATAACATTATTTTCTGGTAAGAGACCCAATAAACTTTGGTATTTTCTTTATTAAAATAAATTAAATCAGCTTCGCGCTGTATCCTGTGCACAGCAGGGTAGGCAGAGGGAACCTAGTGTTAAGAAACTCCGTTATTTTCTTTATTTTCCTTATATTTTTAACTTCATTCTGTAATCGGTACATAGCAGGATAGGCTGAGATAACCTAGTTTTAACACACTCTTATTTCCCCAATTTTCCTTCCTTCCGCCCAATTTTCGAGACATTGTACGTTGTGTGAAGGAACTCCTTACCACGTTTTATCTAACCAGAATAAGGCAATGTTAATACTGCATTCTCCTGAGTGGGAATTTACCTACAATCGTCTCGTTTACTTTGCGCCACGACGGCTCTAATTATAATAAAACATTATGCAGGTGACACATTGCAATGGTTGCAAGACAATCTTGAGATTATAGAAGATGTGTCTGATACAGAGTTTCTAGCGGCCCAGGTCTCTGAGGATGAAGAAGGTAGCATTAGTTTTGTACCAGCATTCAATGGGTTATATTCACCGCATTGGAGAAAAGATGCCAGAGGGTAATGTTGGTTTAATATTTTTTTGATACGTATAAATTATTTAAAAGTCACATTTAATTGTTATAATTTTTTAGAAATTAACCACAGTTATTTTTTTTTTTTGGAGAAAATACGAAAAGTATAATATGTACATAGTTTTATTTGTCTTCTCGTCTTTTTCTCTCTCTCTCTCTCTCACTTTATAAGAATAGTTAAAGGTTAAAATCGTTCACCACTCAATTTTAAAAAACTAAATAATTACAGAATAATTCGAATAAAGATTTTATTTAAAATTCTAACATATTGAATGTTTTTGACATATAAAATGAAATGAATACAATAGTGTGAGGACGTCCCTAGGGGAGTCCGCATATCTTCACAATATCCATAAAGTGTGTGCCGCACCCTGCAGAGTGATGTGCGGCATCAGCGGGTCGACGCGGCGGGCGCACGTGGCGCGCGCGGCGCTGGCGGCGGTGGCGCAGCAGGTGCGCGCGGTGGGCGCGGCCATGGCGGCCGACTGCGCGCCGCTGCGCCGCCTGCTCGCCGACGGCGGCATGGCGCAGAACACGCATCTGATGCAGATGCAGGCGGATCTGCTTGGCGTGCCGGTGGTATACTGCTTTGAATTTACTTTTTAACGATCTTATTTTTACGCTATTTTCACTCTCTTGTTGTCCGATTTGGTTGACAGTGTGTAAGGATCCGATGGCAATAAAAAAATAATTTCTATTGAAAATATTTTATTGTCATCAGACTCTTACACCTTGCCTAGACGATCAGGGTAAAAGTTTAAGCTTGTGCCTTTAGTTCTTTTTATTTTCAACTAATTTATTATTTACTATGTTTATTACATAATACATGTTATTTTCGCAACATTATACATGTTCTATCGTAACTTAAGTAATATTCTTTAATAAACTTAAATATTTCATTTTTTACTTACAAGATACTTTATGAACTTCAAGAACTTAAGATAACACTAATAAAACATTTTTTTGCACCACACTATATGTCAATACACTTAAAAAAATATATGAACAATTTGCTTTAGATAAGGCCGCTAATGATGGAGAGTACAGCGCTGGGTGCGGCCATAGTGGCGGGGCGAGCGTTGCGAGTGTGGCCCGCGACCACGCCCAGTCCGCCTGCTGACACCTTCTTACCGACCATCTCTAGCGAAGGTAGCATTATTTAAAGTACGGTCTCCGAGTTGTGGTCGCCTTGAAGTTAGATTTTCTGCACTTTTGCGCATTGTTCACTCGGCCAAAGAATAATGAAATGTAACATAAATCTTAAGATCTCAGCGCAGCCATCTACAGCTAACTCTAGGGCGACTGCGGCTTGTTGACCGTGTATGTACATTATTTATAATAACATTTATCATGGTTCATGTAGATGCTTGGCAAGACTCAGCAAGCATTCACTAACTCCAAGCTTTCACAAATGCTTGAATGGATTTTACATGCTTATTGCTTACAAGTACGTTAGTCAGTACCGGGCGGCAAGCATGGCAGTAATTGTCGAGGTTTTTTCAGCTTAAACTTAGAGGTTTTACTTATTTTAATTTAAATCAACGATCGACTAAATTCACATTAATCAAACGCGGTTGTACTCAGTAAATAAAATACATCGGAAGTTCGTAATAAATCAATATAACGTTCTTAAGACGCACTCGTGAACATAGTAATGAGTCTTAAGAAGTAGCAAATAACTTTGAGAATAATGTTGCATAAATCTCACTTAAAGTGATTTCGGAACTGAAATCATCTCCATCAGTTTCTGACTGTTATTAAGCTAGGCTTATAATTTTACTTTTGTACATATAACACAAGAAGAAATTATATAATATCCTAAGTGTCAGTGTAAAAAAACTGGTCATTTATAAATTGATATATGTGTATGTAATGTATAGTTACTGAGTTCTATTATATGACACTAGAGGGCGCGCGCGGCTTCGCCCGCTTATTAAGAGTGAATTCTAAAAAACCACGAAACACGTGTTCAATAAAATATTTTTAACAGGCTGAATTTAAATTTTTATAAATTTATAAAAATCGGTGGCAATTTAAAGATTTTTCTATATAAACTTTCAACCCCTTATTTGAACCCTTAGGGAGTGAATTCTTAAAAACCATGAAACACGTGTTCAATGAAATATTTTTAAGAGTCTGAATTTCAAATTTTATAAAAATCGGTACAGATAAAAAAAAAATCCATACAAACTTTCAACCCCTATTTCATCTCTTTAGGGTTAAAATTTTTCAAATTCTCTTCTTAGTGGATGTCCAGAATATGAAAATAAACATCTACCCAAATTTCACGTTTCTACCATCAGCGGTTACGGCTCTGCGTGCGTCTTACCTCAGTCAGTCAGCACAAGTCCTTTTATATATATAGATATTGCATCTATGATTCTTTAATGAATGTGTTGTGTGAAACTAACGTATTTTTTCCGACTTTAAGAAAAACAACATACTAGTTCTATTTAAATGTAGAGAAAATTAAGTTAAGTTATACATTTATTGATAGTTAGTACTAGTACTTTTTTGTGTCTAGTATTTAATTTGTCTTTAAATAATATATTTAATTGCAGAAAGGGAAATACGCCGTGTTCGATGGGAAGCCGCTTTAGAAAGGTGTTTGGGTTGGGCCAATGAAGATGATGAAAAAAATCAATTAGAGACAGGTAAATAAATAAATATAAGTATATAAATATTTATATATATATATTAATAGACTTGTATTAAAAGTTAGTCTGTAAACGCGAATGTCGTGGATTCGATTCTTATTCCAGAGAATGAATTGTTTTCATTTCCACATCGTGGCAAAAAAAGTTTTGAATCTCGTAACTCAATACACAATGCCTCGGAAATTGGGAAATAGAGTGCTTTATCACTAAGATATGTGAGTACGTGATATGAGTGCATATAGCAGTATGCGAGATACAGATTAGAGCTAAAAAAAATGTATCACACTATATTGTAATGCACTTGGATCATTATATAAATGTGTAATATTGTTACAGTTGAAGTGGATTATACAACAGCAGTGTTGCCGTCTGGCTTATTCTTCTTAGGAACGGCTCTACTTGTAATATTAGCAGACAAATTTAAAGTTATGTAGTTTCACAAATTAGTCATTAAAATACCTCCAAGTGTTAGTCAAATAAAATACAGTATTAACATATTGTTATTTATGTTACCGCTATATAATAAAAAAACTATATTCAAATGTTGTGTTTAATTAAACAATTTATGTGAAATTATAAAAGTTTATTACCTTAAATAAACAAAATACATTTAGATGATGATTCATTGACATTTTTTTGCAAGGATAAAATATAAGTTATTTTAGCCTTTTATAACAGCAATAGGTCTTAATTTAACTGTCTTTTTACTTATACCAGCAGCATGACAAGTGTTAACTACATCAGTTACATTTTTGTAAGATTCGGGAGCTTCTTCCATCACCAGCTTTGGTGATGCAACTCGAATAGAAATGCCCATTGTTTCTAACTTAGTCAATACTTCCTTATAATCTAAATTACGTCTAGATTTGGCACGAGAGAGAGCACGTCCCTGCAGACAAAAACAAATATAAATAATAAACAATATATAAGACTAATATAGTAATATCTATAGTTTAAGAGATATATAAAAATATTAAGAAGTTGTCAAAGCATAATAACACAACACAGACAGTTTTAAACAATGGTTGTAGGTTTGATCATCATTTTAAAGGTACAAATTATTCTCATAAACCAGTGGGTGACCTTCATGGTGCCGAGTTCCCCCACCAATGTATATTCAAGCAAGTTCAAAGAGAACAATGTAGAAAAGAACAATAATATATCATAAAAATGAGCAGTAATGCAGGAACACAAGCATGAGACTAAATGTGACAGGTTGTGTTCGATTCTCTAATAATCAGCTTCACGCTGTATCCCGCACACAGCAGGGTAGGCAGAGGGAACCAAGTGTTAAGACACTCCATTCCCCACTTTCTGCCGAATTCTGGAGGCATTGCGTGTTGAGTGGCAGAACTTAACGCTGCAATCTCTAATAATATAAGGAAATAATATATTTAGGATTTCCATCAACATACAATGCCTTCAGAATTCAGCAGAAAGTGGGGAGAATTGTCTTAATACTACCTACCCTGCTACATCCAGGAAACTGAAAAAAAAATAACAAATAAAAAAACATACAGCTCCATGGCAGGTAGACCCAAATGTTTCAGTCATAGCTTGATGAGTACCAGTTAGGACATAGCTGCAAGTACCCATGGAGCCTCCAATCAAAATGGGCTGTCCTGTCAGCTGGTAATCTACTGGTATAAGAGGATGATGTGGAGGAAATGCTCTAGTTGAACCCTACAGAATAAAAATATTATAAGATCATTACAGAGAAAAAATCAATAAAAATGTAATTTATATTAATTGAATAATAAAAATTTAATTTATTAAAAAGATAAAGAATAACACTCTAATATCGTACCTTCCTATGAACCAGTAAAGTTTTCAGTTTTCCATCAATAACATGTTCCTCCATCTTAGCTATATTATGAGAAACATCATAAATTACATGCATGTCTAAGTCATCTGGGGCCATTTTGAATTGCTTAGCAAAAGCCTGACGAGTCAGGAATGTCATTGAAGTTCTGTTCACCCAAGCAAAGTTAGCAGCAGCTGCCATTGCCTTTAAATAATCCTGCCCCTCAACTGAATTGATCCTGGCACATGCTAACTGACGATCATTAACATCAATTTGATCTCTTTTCATAGCTTTCTCCATTTGTACCAATGCATCAGTTGCTACTTGATGGCCAAAACCTCTACTTCCAGAGTGAATCATCACACACACTTGACCAATTCTTTCTATTCCCATTTTGCCAGCAGCAAATTTATCATATATCTCATCTATTACTTGGATTTCAGCATAATGATTACCAGCGCCGAGAGTACCAAGTTGAGGTAAACCTCTCTTTTTAGCTCTGAGACTCACTTTAGAAGGATCAGCATTGAGCATACGACCATACTCTTCACAATGTTCCTTGTCTTCTGCCCATCCATACCCTTCTCTTAAGCTCCAATCCATGCCCATTTCTAAAGCTTCCTCCATATCCCTGGCATTCATAGGTATAATTCCAGTGGAGCCCACTCCAACAGGGATATGATCAAAAAGACTTTGGGCTAGTTGCTCCTAAAAGTAGTATACAATATTTTTATAATTTTTTTTGCATAATGCTGTTCTCTGCATATGACAAAGTACGCAGAGTGAACTTAATATTAAGACACTCTGTTCCCCCATTATTAATGTTCTTAACAAAATGTTCCCCCATTATTAATGTTCTTAACAAAATCTATTAAATAATAATGTACCTTTATTGGTTGCACATCCTTTTCATGTAAATTTGTTCTTAAAAGCCGCACTCCACAGTTGATATCAAAACCCACACCTCCAGGAGATACAATAGATTTTGGATTAGACATATCAAATGCGGCCATATTACCTATAAATAATTATAAATTAAATAACAAATAAATAATAAACAGTAGTGATTATTAAATAACAAATATTCTAAAATTGGTGAGCAAGGTACATGACAAATTAATGGTACTGCAATAATAAATTATTACAGGAAGCAAGTGCAGCAGAGTACATAGTGTTATTGGAACCGAATAAATAATAATATAAGATAAATACTGCCAGAATTTTATATATTGATCATCCATTTTCTTTCAAACTTTCTTGTAAGTGTTGCAGTACCATTTACAAGAAAGTTTGAAACAGAAACTGAAGAATACTTACCGATAGCAAATCCGTATCCTGAATGAATATCTGGTAGTCCGACAGAGCGGCCAACAATTCCTGGCAACGCTGCTACATTTGCTATTTGTTTGACACCCGGTAAAAACCCTCCTGTCATGCCGGGCCGGCAAGAATTTCTCAATTCATCCAACATTAGCTTTTCAAGAGTGTTATTAACATAAAATATTCCTTCAACATTCATATTTGGTTGAAAGCCCTTTTTAATTCTCCAGCAATGCGGATTTATTTTTTCTAAATACTTTAACTCTTCGTCGTACTGCCTTACAACCATTTTTATATTTTCTCAGATAGTTGATTCGTAAAAACTATATATAAATCAGAATAAAAAGCAAAGCTTATAGTTTCACACAGTTAAATTACTTTTAAAATAATTAAAATAAGTCGAGAAACAAGCTGTTTTAATTTACCATTAATATTATAGAACTCAAATTCACTAATGACAAAATCAAAATGTAGTGATGTGCTGATGTGATAAAGTTTGACATAAAATCATAACAATTTTTTAGAACGATTCACAATATTGTCTATGATAGAATGTGAAATGTGTAGCATTTTTTTATAGTATATAATTAATATAATCGCATTGCATTCTTTCTCATTTACATAAGAATATAGCCAAAAAAGAAAATTGTAAAAATTTAATTTAAAATATACAGGAAAATAAAAAAAACAGATTAAAAAAAATTTAATGCTCATAGCATATAGATTATATTCTCTTTTTTTTTAATAATCTGTGGATGGTTTCATAACCATTCTTTAGTGGAAATTGATAGAAATCAAAATATTAAAAATATTTAGTGATATTGTAATATATTTAGCACTTGGTGAGGGTAAAACGGGCATATTTAATAATCATGGCTGCGTTGATAAAATTCCGTCACATGCCTATAATTCAACGCTCTGTTTGGAATAATTTTATTAAAACTAGTCGAAATATTTCCACTTCGAAAAAAAATAGCGATACTGCAACTCCAGCTGCATCTTCTAACGAATGCACAAACGAAGATAAAAATTGGGTGAGCTACGGTTTTGACTACAAAAGCAAAGAAGAAGATACAAATGCACACCATGCATCTTACTTCTTTTCTGTAACCTTATGTCTTGTATTTGGAGGTTTCGCATGGGCCTATGCACCTGATGTACACATGAGAGATTGGGCCCAAAGAGAAGCTTACTTAGAATTGCATCGCCGTGAAAAAGCAGGATTACCACCTATTGATCCCAATTATGTCAATCCCAAAACAGTGAAATTACCATCTGAAGATGAACTTTGTGATGTTGAAATAATTATTTAATGTAAATATAGTATACTTTTGTTGAAACTTGACCTTTTGTAGATAGCTATTATTTAAAGTCATAGTAAAATAAAAATATATTATTTTAAAATTTATTATATATTAAATAAGTTGTCCTAATTGTAATTTTTTCTTAATTTTTCAAATATTGTACAGATTTCTGTTCTATTATTGATTGTCATCACAGATAAATGCAATTCTATCATCCATACTATGAGGCAGTTATGGAGCAGTAACACAGACTGCAAACATATTTGTGGGTTTAATTTGCAGTTGAAAAAGTGAATTATTTTCCTTTCCTTGCTCTGGTAAAGAAAAACAAAGTGCTGCATTGTATGGTAGAAGCCATTCAACTTGTAACAAGACAAAATTGAACAGTGTCCGCGTTAACATTATGTTTTTTCCTTTGCCTACCCTGCCATATGCAGGAAAGAAACGGGCATGAAACTAAATACCAGGTTTTAAAAAAATAAGTAATGTCAGTAGCAGACACGCTTCAAAAACATATGAATATAAAATCGATTCCAATCTATTTGGACATTGTAATTTTGTTTCATATTTCTGATATTAAAAAAGTATACTTTCTTTTTATTTTATATTTTACAATAGCTTTTACCAGTGGCCCTTATGGACAAGTGAAAATAACTAAGATTTGTGTATGACACATTGTAAGTGCCCGAGATAACTGCAGGTACAATGAGTTAAATTAAAATAATTTACCTTATGTAGGTAATATAGCTTCTTTATTCTCTTTCCTCAATTTACAAACTATCTAACTCAATCATTTTTCAATTTTTATTATATTTTTTCTCTCCCAATGAAGCACTTTTGTTAGTAGTAAGTACTATGTCTGACTAAACAGTAGTTCAAAATTCCAATTTTTTATGAAGTTCGATAAAGAAAGAACTTAAAGTTTTCCCGTGTTAATAACATGGAAAGCATTGTCTTTTATACATTTTCGTCCTGCAAACTAAAAAACATATTTTTCAAGAAAATGTATGAATAAATCTTTTTAAATATTAAATTTAGCACAAAAAGTTCCCTAAAATTTTAAATAAATTTTAAATTTTCTATCTTTAATATCTGAATTGTTATATAGCTTTGATTTAGGATTACAATTATATTATGTCAACGGGAAGTACAATTTGAAGTTGACAAATTTAATTTTGCGTATCATTTATATGTATATTTTGAATGAAATTAAATACAATTATAAGTTTGTAATGATTTTACAAAATATTTATGAGTTTTCGCTTTTTGCAAGTTTTCCTTTATTTGTAGTGCAAGTTCTCATTTTTTGCCAAATTTTCCTAATTGTAGGTCTACGGTAAGTACCTTATTGGTTTTGATGATGCGAAGCGGCGAATTTTATGAGATGCGTAAGTATTAAGTAACGATGACAACGTGTTAGTAAAGCGAGTTCAGAGTTGACTTTACACAGGCGTTCGAGGCCGAAGGTAAAAATTAAATTTAAAAGTCAGGATAACGACAAATCCCTATACTTGATACAAATATGGGGTATTTTACGACTCGCATATTCTGCACCAGAAGTGAAAAATACAATAATTATGTTATTTTAACATGTTTTATTATTTGACTTTCTTTTATTCTTTCTAACATCAATGAAATAAAAAATAAGATTATTATATTTATAATGATTTTACTTTAACAATTTTTGCACCAGTTAATACTCCAAATACACTACCTCCTGTAGGTGCAATTAGAGCATTAACACAAGAGCCTAAATTAATTTCTCCGGCTGGTTGCAGTTGGTTTTCAGCAATCTTCCATCGCCGTATGTAACCGTCCCAGCCACCAGTCCAGACAATATTATCGCTTACTGACACACTTGTTACAATCATGTCACTCACCTGTATTAAAAAATACAATTCTTTAAGTTTACAGTATATATTATATATAGATAATATAAAAAATAGATCGATGGTAATATTGATAAAATTGCAATAGTAAAATATTAGGCGCAATTTTATTAAAACTTCATTGAAACGTTAACAATACATTGAGAACATAGGTCAAATGAGTAAAATACCTGAACTTCGTGTAATTTTTTAAATTTTGTATCTAACGAAGCCTCATGAAGTTGAATATTATTTCCACCTCTGCTGGTGACTACTAAATATGAACCAAAGACCCTCAACGGTGCACGACCTTCCATAACATGCTGCGTTATAAAACATTGTTTAGATTGCTCTGTAAAATAAATTGTTTTCATGAATGGAACATGTCAGATGTATCAAAATTTAAAACACATTTAAGTGTTTTTCTGCTCTACATACCAGGCTTAACTTCTGTAACAGTTACATAGAGATCACGAGCAGTAAACATAAACGGGGGATTTATTGCGATATCTTTTACTTCCTCTAAAACATTATATTTGGCTTTTATTGCATTATCTTTATATACATATATCTGTAATTAAATAATTTACAACTTCTTTTTATATAAAGCAATTATTAAGTTATTTTTATGGGTTAAAAATGTACTCAAATAATATTTACATTTCCTAATTCATCTCCAGCGTATAAATATTTGTCGCATACGGTTATTGATCCTATGTCGGCCTCAGACGCAGGTAATTCTGCAATCTTCTCACCATCAGATGTCCATATTCTGACACCTCCATCGTTAGACGATGAATATACTTTGCCATTACTCGCCGCTAATGCAAATAATTGCACACTATGGGCTTCCCACGACGATATAGGCTTTAGATTATCATCAAAGGTCTGTTTAAAGAAATGTGTACTAAAAGTTAATATGTATATATTTTTTTCTTAGCCTTAGTGTATCTTGTAATAAGTATTATTTTAGTGTTTGTACTGTAGGTCATTTTGTAAAACTGCCCGTATATAAAAATAATTTATCTAATGTATATAGGTAATTTACATTGTTTGCTAAAATATAAAAAATGATATACCTAATACAAACGTTTTAACAAATAAAATAAATTTTAAACGAAAATATTGACAAAGATAAGTTTTTTGCCATTTTTTTATTTAAACTTCTCATCATATAAACATATTAATTGCACAGAATTGTTTTATGGAGTAACAGTTTTATGAAAAATATTAAAAACCACTTACGAGAAAACAATTACTTACGAGAATAGAACCGTTTTCAGCGCCAACAAACAATCTATTGCTCCATGCAACTACACAAGGTTCTGTGTCAATTTTTGTTACTGCTTCAATACTTAAACTCATTTTATATAGCTCTATGACACCTTTGATAAATTTTGCGAGCGTCTCGAATCATGAAAACATTGTCAGACACTAGCTACTTCAAGTACAACCGTCCAAACGAGTGACCAAAATAGCATGAGTGTGGACTAAAATAAATATACGCGTGATATGGAGATATTTTCTAGATGAATCTGAAGATTAGTAGGATAAGGATCAGGTATTTTTCAAAACAAACAA
The DNA here is from genome assembly GCA_021202915.1 of Heliconius himera. Lineage (NCBI taxonomy): Eukaryota > Metazoa > Arthropoda > Insecta > Lepidoptera > Nymphalidae > Heliconius > Heliconius himera. The sequence goes on from JAJHJA010000217.1 coordinate 44,438, forward strand.
CTTAAAATTTAAACGTTGTTTCCAAAAAAAATCTCAAGAAAATCAAATACTTTTCTTAAACTAAAAATTCTACATGCCTATAGGATCGACACACTTTACGCTATCCCTGCACCACTGCAGCCCAAATTTCAATATTTATAATCTATTTTATATAACACATTACAGATCGTTATTTAATTATATACTATGATTAGTTTCTTTCAGGTATCATAACAACATTAAGTGTACAATACCTACCTACCTAGATATCATAGCTAATAAAACACCTATGAATGCCGGAAGAAGTTCAAATTACATAAAACCTTTTTTGTTGTTACACCAAATCTGACAACTAATATTTCTCAGTCATTAATGTATTGTCATTAAGCACTGTCTACACTATACCAAATCACCAAATAGTATAGCTGCTTAGTGCTTACTCTAGCAGTATTTTTTTTAGTAAAATACACTTTTTGGTTTCATTGTTGACTATTGATTAAGTGAAAATATATATAATCCTTGATAAATCCTTTTGGGAAAACTAAAAGACTCCCCCTTAATGGATTTACCGATGGTAGCTTTCCAAGTTTTATTGTATTAAGTTATTTTATTTGTAGGTATTCCCGACGCTATAAACCATATGAATAATGTATTGTTCAAAACTCGTTAATGTAATATGTTATTGTAAAGAGCATTCTTTGCACTGTATTTCAATAAAAAAATATTTGAATTTATATCAAAAGGTTTTGATTTTATTTATTTCCAAAAGAGGGCAGATCTATGTGCCGCACCTGTACTATTATCAAGTATGACAAAGATTAATAATAATAGTTATCTTAATCAAATCAATCAATTCCAAATGTTCACATGATTTAAGATCCTTATATTGTTTTATATTATATAGATAGTCACGCACTTTGCAGCGTGGAAATTGGTATAAACAATATTATCTTACCGGAAGCAGTCGACATTGCTGCATTTGGCTCGTCTTCGTGAAAGTGAAAATTCTGAATTGCTGGGACATAATAGCACTGTGAGACACTTCTCATTATGTCTATATTGTAGAATGAGCGTGGACGACTTACATAATGACGGAAACTTAAACAATTGTAAAGCAATGTACTTACCTACTTCTTGCGTGCCATTTTTTGTTTTAGATTTACTTAAAGCCCTCAGGGCATCTTACGTTATTAATTATTATTTTTCTTTTTTTAAGCTTCATGCGGTATCCGGCATATACAGGGTAGTAGGGGGAATTTAGTGTTAATACACTTCACACTTTCCGAATTTTTCGAGGCTTTTACCTTGATGCCAGGCAGGAATGAACCCACAACCGTCGTATTACAGTCACACGCTTGTGCTCCTGCGCCACGGCGGCCTCTTTATTAATTATTTGGGTGAAGTATTGTAACGGAGCAGCTTAAGTAATCTAATATTTATAATATGCATATTGTAAATATTTTATATTTTTTATAATAAAATACTTATTACAACTATTACTTAATAGGTTTACTTCTCAGCATAGGTAGGTACTAATTAGATTGACAAGTTTTCGTTTTTAGCACGACACATGTTATTGCTACTACAAAACAGTTAGCACCTAACGCAATAGCTTCATAGCTGAAAATTATCTTAAGCTAAATTTTAAGCCTATGGATCGACTGAATTACAAAAATGGTACTCTGATGAAAAAATGCTAAAAAAATACCAATAATATTTTGAACTCTTGTCAATCTTTTTTACTAAGTTTAATAAAGAGTATATAATATAGTATAAGTCTTTATTTACATCCTATCTATCTTTTTTTTATCTATTTTTAGGGTTCCGTAACTAAAAAAAACAGGACCTTCATAGGACAACTTTGTTGTTTATTTGCCTCTTAATGAGGTATCAAGCTAAAATAAATATTAGGCATTTTCAGGCCTACAGTTCCTTGAAACATTGAAAAATGTAAGCTTCGAAGTCAACTCAATCAAACGATACGAGCGTTAATGCATTGTATGAAATTCTTCGCGTAATCAAAACCTATAGAATCCTTTTACTTACTACCTATGTACCTACTATGATGAAACTTGACAAGATTTTTTTTTCAGTAGGTGCACACAAAGGAAAAAATATTAGAAATAGAAATTTATAGGCATGTGTCATAACACATATTACAAACTTATAGTTCCGGTTGACACACTCGTGAAATTGGTACGGAACCTTCGATAGGCGAGTCTGTAATCTCTGTTTAGTTTTTTTTTTTCGATTATGAGGTTTTTGCTGTTAACCCTATTGGCTTTTACAGCGACACCGGGGCGTAGGGAAGAAGGTACTCTGTCCCTGAAGAAATGCAAATACTATGTGGCTGCCTGTGAGGAGTAAACAAGTGCCTGTTTTGTTTAAATATTTTGTTAAAATATAAATTAATAATTAATAATTTTGTTAAAATTAGATATCAAAGTTAGCTAAATTTGGCATTTGATATATTGCGTTAAGACACAATAACTGATAAAGAGCTGAAATAATTATGTATAAAAAAATAAATATTTTATAAAACATCAGGTAATATTTTAAGAAAACATTTAATAATACGTATAAAGTATAAAATAGTATTTACAAGCATACATCAATTTGATGCAAGACGAAAATAAAGACGCACTACGCTGGCATGATGCCACCAAGTCCAGTCCACGTTACCAGCCGGCACGTTGGTCTGCCGGTCACCAAGTTAACATTTGCTGTCTAAAGTTTATTTATGCGTAACATATGACTGGATACTATATCACATCACTAATATATCAATCGTCCGGTCAACACATTTTTAGTAATTTACGTTCGAAGTGGCGACGGTGGTGTAGGGGCACATGTGCAATCTTTTAAGGAGCGCCATATTCGGATGATGGAGCAGATGCGGGTGGACCATACTCAGGTGCCGGTGGGGCAGCAGCGGGATAACCCTCTTGTTTCTAAAAAAAAAAGAAAATCTATTATAATTCTGTTCTGTATAATAAAAATAGGAAAACAAAAAGTCCAAATCACGTAGTAAAAACGTTATTGATTGATTTTTTAAAAGTAAGACAATAAAGATTTATAATACTAGCTTAAAATATATTATACTAAATAAATATTACAACTAAGAATAAAAAAAATTCTTCTGATATAGAAATCTTTTAAAAATAAATTATTAAAATATTTAATATCTAAAATTTTCAGAAAACTATAGTAGGCAAAAAATGTAAACTATAAATTAATAAAAAATAATAAATTTGTACGCAAGGCTGCATCGTTGGATATTTATAATTTAATTACATTGTTTTCTTTGTTGAATTATTGATTTCCATAGTATTGTAGTGGGTATCTTGTGTCGATCATAATTTAACTGACTAAAGAGCAAAGGCAATATCATTGATATTGGGCATATGCCAAAAATTTTAAATTTATAGGTCAAGAGAAAGTAGTTTATTGAAAAATAAATACGAAACTCGAAGTAATCCAACTTAAATAAATTTTACTCATTACTTCAAATACTAATAATAATTACGTTAGTTACTTACTTGGGTCTTGTATCTGATAAAGTAAACTTCCGGTTTGGATGGTTGAGTCGGCGCAGGAGTCGGGATAACAATTTCCGGTTGCTCCTCGGGTTTCTTCACCAAAACGTAAACAAGAGTCTTCTCTTCGTTTTGAGGTTGTACCGGAATGACAGGTGCAGTGGGAGTGGGTGGAGTTGGTGCCTTTATAAATACTATCTTATAATGTTTTTGTGGTGGAGGCACATAAATGGGTTTACGGGGAGCTACTATTTCATTGTCGGGAGGTGGGACGTGCACATATACGTGCTTATGTACTATAGGCTGCTGTGGCGGCCCATATTGAGGTGCTGGTACTCCGTATGAGGTAGACGGCGGTCCATAAGACGAAGGAGGTTCAGGTCGGGCTGCAGTGCAAGCAACCACTACAGCTAACATAAGTGACCTCAATACCTGGAAATAAAGAATAAAAATTATTTTTATATACATATTGGTATTTGTTTTAAAAAAAAACTTAAAACTATTTCACACAACATTATTATAAGTAGGTTTCGAAATATGTAATTAGAAGAGCATAAATTTTTTAAACCTATAATCAAACCTATAGCCTAAATGTATTTAACATAAAACAATACATTTCATCCATATGTAAATCACGTGTAATAAATCACTGTAATCACGATACCAACGATGATAAATAGCACTGGCGGCCATCGGGAACGTACCATTTTGTCACACATCCTGGCAACACGATTAGACGGTCTTAGACAGTGTAATGTCCAAACACCAGTGCACCTGTGTTTATAAGAGATATGCGCTCAACATCCGGGGAGGGGGTACTTTCGATGGTTCTAAGGCTTTGCGCAATGTGATGGTGCTTGCACGTCGCCTTACCCCCTTGCACGTGAATTACGGCCACATATGTATGTAGATGATAAAGCGATGCCAAAATAGGCCACGCAGCCTAGTTTTTATGTATTCAATTCAATATGCGTCCAGATTTATAAGTGGTGTCTTTTAATGTATCTATTTTATGTTTTTACATTATTGTACTAAAGATTAGAGTTTCATAATACCTGTTCGCTAATAATGGATATATTATATTAAATAAGAAATTGGAAAATTTAAATGATGATAAGGTGTGGTGAAGTTAGAGTGCGCTTGAGACTTGTGGGTTCAATTCTCACACGGAGTAATTAATTATAAAAAAAAAATAGATTAGATAGATTTTATTTTAAATAAATACATTCTTAAATACAATATTAATACCTACATATATTTTTTCCCCTAATAAGACGTAAAATAGGCGTGGAGCGATAGTCTAATATTGTTGCATTTCTCCTAATGATTAATTCCACGCTTCGCCGATCGCGAAAACAAAGTTGGTTTTATTTTAAATATGTTTTCGAAGAAAAACAGTTAAGAAGTTTTTCAAAAATGTATTTCGTTTCAATTTATTTACTTTAGACTCGTTATGTCAATAATTTTATAAGAATATGGAAGTTTTATATGACAGTGATAACTACTTTTTATTATATCTAAATTGGTACCTACTAGAGTTAAATTCGCGTACTTAACTTTTTATTGATTAGTTATAATCAACAAATTAACCTCATTTTTATGTACAAAGTTATCAGTGTTTATAAATGCATTCACTAAATACTTTTTATCTGCGCTTGAACGATGAACTTGTTTTGCAAAGGTTTTTATTACAGCATTTTTATTTGTAATTGAGAACAGTAGGCAAGATCGTAATCCAAGCATTAAACGCGTAGGACTTGTCGCTCGAGTACTTGATTCTTTTGGTCATTTAACTATTCCGTATGATTGGAGACTTAATTACCATCTATTGGTGTGCATGTTCGGCACATATTACGGCAGCATCACAGCTCCACAGCACGTACTGTCAGGCTCTCCAGAAACAATTTAAAGCAATTATGTTTCGGTTACATTATAATATTTAATCTTATATTGAAATAAATTAATAAGGTCTAAATTAGTATTTCATGTTGTTTTTTATATGTTGTTAATATATTCTTTTTTATAATCGAGCGGCAATGGATTCGTATAGAACATACAATAGGACTCAGAGGACAATAAGAGTAAGTATATTTTTAAATATAAAATATAATTTTCTTTTAATATGTTCTATAAAAATCTATCTCTACGTTCTCTTTGCTTAATGCTTATTTATGATTTTAATAACAAAAATATGAATTGTTACTCTGTTTGCTTTCATTAAAAATATATGTTATATCAAATTTATGAAAATACTAAAAAATATATAATTTTATTTGTATTTTTTTTTTGAATAAACACGAAGAGAAACACAAGATTTGAAACATACTAATATTTTCGTGTACAAAATGTCATATAAATTCTGAGTTTACGGCTAATTTGTTAGAAGTGTATTCATAATAAGTAATTGCATATTCGGCGGCCACCACTAAGACTTTCGCAATTCTTATTTGGCACGGCAGGTAGTCCTCGTTATATTCTTGTAAATAAGACATTTTTAACGTTTAAAAGAATAAATAGCATCTTTGAAGTTGAACTTTACTATCTTTTTCTTTTAAGATAATTAATTTTTGTGTAGCAATATGTAGCAGTAACCCGCACGTGGTAGCCTATACGATTAGGTAACGCTAATGTGACTGTTTCCACATTTCATATTTTTTTTAAATCTTTTTTTCTTAGTTTTTTTACCATTGAATCTGCCTGAAGCTATCTGCCAGATCATTGAAGCCTGTTGGATTAGAATAATTGTAACAAATGAAACATAAATAAATAATTGTAAAAAATAATTCTATATTTGTATCATCAGATATCAGATATCAGAGATGTTTATAGAAATAATTAGATAAGCTCGATTTTTGTTTTCAATATACATATATTATTACATTATAAAAAGAACGCAATTATATAAATATTAATTACATATTACATATGTCCGAATATGATTTAGAGAAAATATAGGGTACGTTTTAGGAAAAACCGTTACCACGGCCATCAATGGACGCCGGCAGGCTGTTTTTTATACTTAAAGAAGTATGACTCAATGATAATTTTCATATTCTCATAAAATACTGTTACAGATCTTATATTGTTATTGTTATTCTTACAAAAAAAATATAGATAACATATTCCACACAAATATTTTTGTCTTAAATGTTAGTTTAGTACTACATCTTAAGTTAAAGAATTTATGATGTTAACAAACCTCTTTAAATCATAATTCAAAATAAAAGGATTCAAAATAAATAATATTACAAAGCAAAGGAGCAACGTAGGTATCAGGAGGTATATGTTATACGTTGATTTTTTGATTAATTTTTCTAAATAATTCTTATGAATTTCAATATGATTAGAATAGAGATTAATTCTTTTTTTTTATTATTATTAAAAAATATTTTTTTATTCAAAATTAGCTTTTTTATTTATTAGTCAAGAAGTTTTTGTATTCTATAATGAAGCATTGAGTTCCGCCAATGAACTCCTCCAGAATTCGGTGGATAGTGGAGGACGAACGTGCCTTAATAGGTTCCCGGGTTCTCTATGCCTACTCCGTACATAAAATAATTAATTGTTTAGTCTTTATGAAAGAATAGTAGGGTCAGTTATTTTATATTTAGATTTTCTGTGTAAAAATACTGTAGGTAGAGCAAGGCATTGTGATACAGAACAACGTACAATAAATAAGACTATGTATATCATTAGATATTCTTAATTGGAAGGAATGTTGTTTGAGTCAATCGCGTCTCCCATGTTCCGACTCCCATGAGTCGGCTTTAACAGGAATCAAAGGCGGCTAATACCGGAATCGGCTGCCTTAATAAAACTATAAAGAGAATAGATCCGGTTTTTTCCGCCCTATCTAGTTTAACTATCGACTTACTTCGAACGCAATACGTATTTGTTACGCTTTGCAAGCATTTCAGAGTAGCTGATAGCCGTACTTGCTAAAGATTTAATAAAATATTAATTTAAAATATGTATGCAGAATAAGAAAATCTGAAAATGCGTGAAGGTTTCAAAACGCCCGTCTTATACACGAAATTTTTTGGAACGAATTATTTAAGTAGAAAAAAATGACGGAATTTTAAACTTTAATATATATATTTTTCATTTCTGTAGGTTTTTTTTTCAATTTCGTGACGTAAAATAGTAATGACCGAATATTTTCCAATCAATTAAAGTGTAACGTTTAATTTATCCACTCCAATTGTAAAGATTGAAACGGGTCCGTGTTAATTGTCCTTCGATCAAGCCACCTACTCGTCACTAATTATACTATTAAATGCAATTATTATATATACATACTAAGAATAAATGAAGAAGAAGAACGTGTATTGACATAAATAACTATAGAACTATAGAACATAAATAATACTGTTTTAATATTGATTAACTCTAACTGTATCTGCATTTTTTATGTAATGCATTTTCAGTCAAGGGAAAATTATATTTAAATTACTTTCATTTCACTGACCTGCTAACACAGACATTTGCTAACAAATGTGTATTTGTCCTAATAGAAAGAAATTGAACTTAATGAGAGGAATTTAACTTAATTCACAATGAAACCATTTTCATGCTTGTACCTTAAATGGCACTTAAATATTTTTAGGAATATTAACTCTTACTTTATGGATCTCACAGAGCACTTTTTGTATTTGTAAGGATTATAAAACATTTTTTTTATTGTTCCTTCAACAAAACCTAATGATGTTATTAAGGTCATTAATGATAAATAGCAAGTTAGCTTTTAAGTCAGATATATATTACAGCTATTTAAATAATAATAAAAATCAAAACTGTAGAGCAGATTTAATTCATTTACATTCTTAAAAACGCTGTTTTAAACCTAAAATAATTAAGTGTACAGCTTATTTTTTTACTTAATTTTTTGTTTTAGATATTACTATGGTTTTTGATAATTCCATACGTTAATGTAACAGCAAATATCTCTAACATATCGATAGAGAAACAAAATGGCACAGAAATTGAATTATTTCATTGGGAGGATTATAGTGTTCTTGCTGCTATGCTTTTAATCTCTTGTGGGATTGGAGTATTTTATGGATATTTTGGTGAAAAACAAACAACTGGTGATGATTTTTTGTTAGGTGGATCATCGATGGGAACATTTCCAATGGCTTTAAGTTTGGCGGCTAGGTTCGTTTTATTTATATATTTTATTTCATTAATTAGCTTTTTCATTCAACATATAACTTATTATTTTAAGGAGACGATAATAAAAAACATTATATTTCTAGTTTTATAACTGCCATAGAACTTTTGGGGAATCCAGCTGAAATGTACATGGCAGGCGGTCAATTTTGGATGATTTGTTTGGCGTTCGTACTTGTGATTCCTGTCGCAAGCCACCTTTACCTTCCCGTTTTCATGAGACTTCGACTAACATCGTGTTACGAATATCTGGTAAGTAAGTTATAACTTCCTAACCTAAAGTGATGAGACGCATGTCCTTGCCAAGCCCCAATTATTATAAATTAATTTATTTTTCAGGAAATACGTTTTTGTAAATCCATGCGCGTATTTGCTAGCTCTCTGTACATGCTACAGATGATACTCTATACGGCCGTGGCTGTGTATGCACCGGCGCTCGCATTATCTGATGGTAACGAAATAATTATTTCATAGCTAATGCTACATTAAATTTTGTTTGTTTCAGGGTTTAGAAATTAAAAAAAAAATGTATACAGTTAAAAATAATTTTACATTAAAAAGCCTGTATCATCTGCTATTAATTAATGTCTTTCAATATTTTATTTTAAAATCACAATCTCTACTAAATCTCATTAAACTAATTCATAAAATTCAATATCTGTAAAAATAAAGATCGGTAAAATATGATGTTACTTAATAATCGTATCCATTTTTAATACGTCTCTAAAGAGTTCATAACGTGTTAGCAAGATAATCACCTATTTGTATGCAACAATATATCGTAGGATAAAAACATTCACATATTATCTATGGAGAAACAAGTAAAATTTTATGTGTGATGTAACATAAAATAACATATCATGTAATTAGCGAATAAGCGTAGCAATTATATTTGAATTGGTGTTTTTAGCGGCTTATATAAGCGGTTTCTAAAAATGTAATTGTGTTAGTAGATGTAATGTTAGTAATGTCCTATACTTGTTTTACATCCTATTAAGTAAAATGGCACCAAATTTACTTTAAACACAAAAAATAAATAAATCAGCTTCACGTTGTATCCCGCACACTGCAGGGTAGACAGAGGGAACTTAGTGTTAAGACACTCCGTTCTCTACTTTCTGCCGAATTCTGCAGGCATTGCGTATTAAGTGGCAGAGCTCAACGCCACGCTTGTCCTCGACACCAGAGCGAAAAAATGGAAATATAAATTTAAGTAAATATTTCATCTCCTCGAGTGGGGATCAAACCCCTAACCTGCGCTACGACTGGCCTCAAAAGCTCTGGCACTTTAAGCACAAGTAACCAAGTATTAAATAACTACATTCATCATACTTACAACCATCTTTTAAATGTGACCTGTTTAAAACGTTGCTATATTATGACCTACCGAAAACGGACTTAAAAAATATATTCTAATCACGATACTCAAAGTATTCACGTTGTTTGTAATCGGTTGCTTAATATTCCTTGGGACAAATTCATGGTCGCACTTTCATGTTGTAAACAAATAACTCCTATGATTTTCTTTAGATAAGGATGAATAATGTATAATTGATATTGACAATGTACATAGGAAAATATTTACCCTAAAAAAAGATAGTTTTGAAACGATTCAACAAAACTAAAATGTATAATTATTTTTATAAAACATTTACACATATTGTTTTATCTTTAAACATGGCGGGTAAATGTTGCGATCAACAACAATAATATAGTTGTACAAATTTCGTATGATTTTTTTAGACTTTTTAATATTTGTGTATTTTTATCTGTAGCTATTGCGCTGGCACAAAGTGTGACTGTAAAACCAACTGGTTGTGGGTTCGATCCCCACTCGAGGATGTGAAAGATTTACTTAAATTTATATTTCCATTTCTTCGCTCTGGTGTCGAGGACAAGCGCGGCGTTTAGTTCTGCCACTCAACACGCAATGCCTCCAGAATTCGGCAGAAAGTGGGTAACGGAGTGTCTTAACACTAGGTTCCCTCTGCCTACCCTGCAGTGTGCAGGATACAGCGTGACTCTGATTTTTAGTAGATAATAAATTTATCTATATATAATAAGTGATGAAATGGGATCATAAGCAGTTAAACATTTCAACAAATGTCATCAGCGACATTGTGGTGAACATATTTATAATACATTAAGTGCTATAAAGTCCGCGTCATCAGAGTGACCGTTGCACAATGGGATGACAATGTGTCGTAAAATTAATTCATAGATAGCTTCTGAATGTGATTCTGGTTTCGTAACAATCTCTATATACAAATGCAATTTATATTTACGTCATTTTTTTTTATAATGACTCTTTCTTATCGTTTTTGTTATGTTTCACTATGTATGTATTTAAGTATTCTTAGAAATTTCACTTTGTGTATTTATTAATTTCATACAAATATTATTTTGGGTAGTAAAATTTTATTGTTTAAAATAACCTTACGTAAAAGAACTATTTATTATTCTTCGTATTAAATTATTTAAAAGTGTTTCAATATTATTTCTAATCAATATATTTTATATATGTGTATTTTATCAGAAGATTATTTATTCTAATATATAACTTTCTCATATTATAATTAATAATTAATTAATTTTACTTAGTACCACTTGGCCACTATCTAGATACCAAAAGCATACAAATGTTATTGATATTGCATAATAAATGTACATATTCAAAATAATCCATTGTCCCAAAATAGGTGAAACGTTGCAGTCCGGCGAGTCCGTCCACTATCTATGTTTATATTTTTAGAAATAATATATTATTTTCAAAAAATATAAAACTATAAGAACATTTCTTATTACTTAAGCTCTTGAGCTTAATAATAATTAATACGTTTATACCAATATTTCTGCAGCTTTGTGGAAACTACTGTTTCGTTCAATCTAATTAAAAGAGTTATTTATAGTTCAATATTGCAAAGAAATAACTTAAATAAAATTATCGATTACAACAAGTGATAAATAAGGTATTACTGTCTATTCAGTAAACTTGTTAAGTAAACTAATATTATATTAAAGTACAATTTTGACTTAAATCTATATTTTTAAAATCAAAAGTGGACCTGTAAATCAAAACATTTGTCATTCGTTAGCCGTAACATACCCACGAAATTCTTATGCACAGTCCATCACGTACTCTACCAATATTTTTATACGTAGTTATGACTAAGATTTTAAATGAGTTGCCAAGTGTTAAATGATGAAATTTAATAAATATTTATATTGTTTTTAAATATACTTTCATTTTTATTACAGTAACAGGCTTAAATACATATTTAGCAGTATCTGTGGTTTACGTCGTTTGCATATTCTACGCTTCTCAGGTATGAAAATGGGACACATTAAAATTAAGTAGATAAAAAGCAAAATTTTTGTTTGTAATGAAATATTTTCGTTGTAGGGTGGCATGAAAGCTGTAATTATGACTGACACATTTCAGTCGGCAGTTCTCTTAGGTTCCTTAGCCGCAGTGTTAGCTCTAGGAGCCGCACAAGTTACCGGCGGGTTTGATTCAATTTGGGATTATGCGCGGAGTACAGATCGACTACATTTTTTTGAGTAAGTATATATAAAGGTCACTTAACAATTACATATAAATTTAAATATATTTTTTTAATATCATTTATGAATAAAATGAGTAGTAATGCGAGTAAAGTTAGTGAGTACATACTCCGATGCCCAAACCCATATCGATTAAAGAAAATAATTAAGATACGTCCACAGTTTAGAGGTAGGACTTTCTTTTTCACGTTAGGCTTTAATTGTGGTTTCATTTAAAGCGGTGCTGACAAAAACACTATGTATAATATTTTGCCGTCTGATCGTATTAAATATTGTGTTCTCGTCCACTAACCATGTAAAATCTCTATATGTATACCTAAAATACTTAAAGTATAGTTAATTGTATTATCATTGGTTTCTCTCTGCCTACTCGATAAAGTTATAAAGAAGAAGATGAGAGAACTTGAATATTATATCAATATGAATGGGTAGGTATATTCCTTTTCATGTGTGTCAAGTTATTCAGTGACGATGTCATGATGAAATATGTTTATTAAGTTCAAAAAAGTTTTTATTTGTTATTTATTTATTATGTTTCCGCGAAATTCTCATTATTATTACGTTCTTCTAACAGTTTTTTATATATCTACCTATTATTATTATGTTTATTATAGTACCTAATAGATAAATAATTTTAATAATTAATAATACACGTTATAGATTTTTTTATTTTTTTGGTTATATTGATGTTATGATAGAGGTACATATTTAGTGTAAATAAGATAATACCTTATAGGTAGTCTCAAAATTTATATTTTTAAAATGGAATATACTAAACTCAGATGTAAATGTTGTAAATAAAAAAAAAACATAGGTACATTCCATTCTATTACACCACGCATTGCACCGCAAAGAGAATGGTATATCTTCCGTAGTCGGCTTGCCCTATCACCTTAGTAAAAACAGTATATTATTATCTAAGAATATATTATAGGTATACCTATCTAAGAAAATAAGAGTTATACACGCTACTAAACATATAATTTTTAACTTAACTAACTTTAATAACTTTTAACTTTATTTTTAAATTAATTTAATAAATTAATTTCATGTCAAAATTAAAAAAATATGTACAAAGATTAATAGTACTTATGTATGTACATACAGTACATATTACTAGAAATATGTGGTGCATTTGTGGAGCATAAGCTTTTATTTAAGTTTTAACTACCTAATAATACGAATGAGTGATGAAAGAATGGCAAAAAAGATTTATGATGGAAAAGTGAGTGGTAAGAGAGATCGGGGGAGACCTCGGTTGACCTTCGAAAACACAGTATCAAAGATACTGGAGGAAGGTCACGTAAAAAGCATGAGGAGGAGGGCATTTATGAAGAGGTTGATGACAGTGGACGAGGCGAAAGTGGTAGGTGGTGAGACTGTAGCGTTTCGCGCTCCGTTCTCTCTGACTACCCCGCTAAGGATAAAGCGTGAAGCTAAGTTAAGTTAAGTTTTAACTACCTAAGTAGATACATGACATCAATCGTGATTTATTTCGATATTTTACGCAAATACAATTTACAACAAATCAAATAATAATTATTTTAATAAAAAGGATTTAAACGATGGTGATGATTTTTAAGTGTTAAGCATATGCTTAACACTTAAAAATCAGATATATATCTACATATAAGTGAATCTGTGTGTTTTAAGTGTTAAGTATATAAAACAAATATGTGTGTGTGTGTGTGTGTGTGTGTTTGATATACTTAACACTTAAAAACACTCACTCACTTACGGGTAATATCTAGTAGATTGGACTAGAATGTACTAATTTAAAACAATTAACTTTATTATTCCTCCATATTGAGGCCAGTCGTGGCGCAGCGGTATAAAGCTGGTGTCTAGGCAAAGCGCAGCGTTGAGTTCTGCCACTCAATTCGTTATGCCTCCAGAATTCGCCGGAAAATGGGGAACGGAGTGTCTTAACACTAGGTTCCATCTGCCTCTTCTGATATGTGCGGGATACTGCGTGAAGCTGATTTATTATTTCTTAAAAACATATTTGTATAATTTTAAATGTAAATTGAAATATGAATATTATTTATCATTTTTAGCATGAATCCTGACCCTACAGTGCGTCACTCGTTTTGGTCAGTAGTTGTGGGCGGGACAATTTATTGGATAAGCATGTTCTGTGCCAATCAGGCTTCCATACAAAAGTACCTGTCCGTCGAACGTATATCTCAAGCACGTATTGCCCTTTGGGTGTCTGCAATTGGGTTGATCTCAGTATACTCAGTTAACTTCACTACCGGTGCGCTACTTGCTACCCACTATGCAGGATGTGATCCTATACAGGTAAGAATTTACTTTTTAGAAATATTTTTTTTTTACCTAAAAAAATGTACATACGAGTTTATTGTTAGCAACACGTTTAGACAACGGCCCTTATTAGAAGAAAACTCGTGTGAAGTATTGTTTGGTATACTTAGGCCATAGGGGCTTAAGGCAATCTATTTGTATTATAATAAACTTATATTAGAATTAGGTACAAAAAACTAAATCAAATAGTTATGCTTAACTTTGTCAAACTCAAACCATAATATATATTTTTTCTCTTCAAGCATCTCTATTAGGGATATCTAGGTAGCGATAAGGCATTTCATAGACAGCATGGCCACCAAAAGCCTAAATTTGCTGTGCCGAACTGGGCAAGAAAAATATTTTAAATAAATCATAATCAAACCGTTACATGTATCACAACTTCGCCCTGATGATGAAATCCGCTCTCATAAACGTAATAAAATGCTACATTTTGTTAAATAAAATGTGTATAATAATTATTGTCTAAATTATAATTAAAAGGATGATGATATGATAACATTCATATATTCTAGTCGTTTATTTTTATAGTGATAATGAGAATATTAAAAACAAACCTATTTTCGACAGACTGGTGCCATAAGCGGCGCAGACCGTCTCCTCCCGTTGTATGTGATCGAAGAACTTGGTGAATATCGGGGTGTTCCTGGTTTCTTCGTAGCAGGCATATTTGCAGCCAGTCTCGGGTAAACATCTTTTCCGATTTCAGTTACAATCCAAATACTTAGTTAAAAAGTAACGATTAATATATTAACAGAACTCACAAGTTTAAGGGCACAAAATTTTACTACACAGATGATCGAGACTTATTTAAAAATATAAAAGATTTGTCATCTGAATGTATTTCCACAAAACAAAAAAAAATTGTCAAACTGTATTCATAGCACACTAAAATTACAATACTAATATTGAATTGTACCGAGGCGTATGAACTCAACATAGACACTAATTCAGGACCAGGCTCGATTCCTGAATTAAGTTTTAACTAGAAACGACCAGTGGAACACTAGTTTCAATTTCAGATGCTTCGAATAATTAGGATGTTAATAAATGATTTTGCAGCATCACACTTGGATACTTACAATTGGTGTTATCCGTTTACAAAAGCATTTAATAAAAAGGAAAAATTAAAAATATTTTAACCATTCAAAAAATATAACTTTTACAGGACTGTAGCATCTGCACTTAATTCTTTAGCCGCCATTGCATGTCAAGATTTAGCCACCGGCCTGCTAGGTATAACTTTACCGGAAGAAAAAGGAGCAGCAGTATGTATTTTTCTCAATTATAATGTAAAAACCAAACGTTATGACTAACTTGGTACTTCATTGTCTAGTATGACAAAGCATGAACTTAACTTCCATCATTCAACACACAAATCTTAATTTCTGACGGAAAGTAGAAAACGTTATATCCCGATACCTACCCTGCTATGAGGGTTTAATCGTGAGAAAGGAAAAATAATAATCCTAATTTCCCATAAAGATAATAATTAAAATCAAACTTAATAACCAAAATGTTTTATATAAATAATTTGCAATAAAATATATTAAATGCAAATATGTCCAATTAAGAATCTCCTTGAGAACGAAGATTTTAAAACGTTGAAACTGGCTAAATGTAGAAGATATTATATCATTACACAATACAGCTATATCGTTTATATTACGCAACATAAATTGCAAGTAGTATAGGAATAATTAGAATCCAATTAGTTTTATAGTCTTCTATACATATGTTAAGCTCTTCTTAATTCACAGATTGCGAAATGGGTATGTCTCGGTTGCGGGGCTCTATCTTTTGCGTTAGTATTTGCAGTAGAAAAGCTAGGGCCCGTTCTGCAATTGGCTCTATCCTTTAATGGCATGACTGGAGGTGTTGCTCTTGGACTGTTCAGCCTTGGCATGCTGTTCCCCTGGGCTAACGATAAGGTTTTTAATCATAGAATTAATTAAATATGTAAAAAGCTTATAATTTTGTATACCTACCTATATCTGAACCAATTTAAAATATAAATCTTTTTATTTTGCACTATATTTTTTTATATTTAGTGTTATTGATGTACCTACCTACATGTATAAAAATACGTATGTGCGTACCACTAGTACCTATAATTGCATGTTGAATTAATATAATAATTTTAGGTACTTTAACTGGTTATTAAATGAAATACATATTATTTTTTTTAATATACTATGTTTATTAATATAACAGGGCGCTATAGCGGGAGGTGTGCTTGGGTTCTTGGTGGTGGTAGTAGCGGGAGGTGGTGCTCAGTTCGCACAAGTGCCGTTACCACGTCTACCCACATCGATTGATGAGTGTCCAGCTTCATTAAATATAACTCAAACTATAGATCCAATGTAAGATATCACTGAATTTCACTACTTATTTGTTTATATATACCTACTTTTAAATGTAACGTTTTTTTAATTATGATAAGACTAAGTGATCAAATAAATATATCTATTAATGTGATATATCTAATTGTACCGTATTTATTTTAGAGCTAAAACATGGTTTAAATATGATTTATGCTAAAACATGTTTTAAAACTTAGGTATAGAACCTATTTTATTAACAATACGTTCTACATTGAGTTATTTTTCATGTTCCAACCAATTATTCCTCTGTATAATCATACCTAACTATACCATGGATCTTCCATAACTATTAATGAATTTAACTGTAAATTTACTGTAAATATAAAGCTAGTCGTGGCGTGCGGCACAAAGTGTGACTGTAAAACGGACTAGATATGGGTTCGATCCCCACTCAAGGAGATGAAATATTTACTTAAATTTATATTTCCATTTCTTCGCTCTGGTGTCGAAGACAAGCGCGGTGTTGAGTTCTGCCACTGAACACGCAATACCTCCAGAATTCTGCAGAAAGTGGGGACCGGAGTGTCTTAACACTAGTTTCCCTCTGCCTACCCTGCAGTGTGCGGGATACAGCGTGAAGCTGATTTAAATGTAAATATGTTTTCTTTACAGCGCAAATCCCAATGACGTCTTTTGGCTATTTAGAATATCATATTTATGGTATTCAGCCATAGGTTGCATGACAACATTACTCGTTGGCCTGGCTGTGTCTGTAGCTACTGGTGCGACGAACCCTGCTGATGTACCCATCGACCTGATTTCACCACCTGTTGTCAGTTTTTTGAATTCTCTACCAATTAAGTTGAAGGTAAGTTAAGTAACTTCCTCAGTAATTAAAAAAAATCTTATAATGTTTAGTAATGTTATTGAAAATATTTAATATACAATGGAAGCTACAATCTCGCAAAGGATTTAAACTTGCATCCTTTGCATCCATACATATATTTTTAAGGAACATACACACGCTTCAGGCGTAATAAATTATTTAAAGTGTTATACATATATTTACAACACAATTAACTAATATCTTATTTAAATTGTACAATATAGAAAGCATTAAGGGTACCGACACGACTTGGCTCTGAGAGGCGAAGGAGTTCTAGTGTCAGACCGCCAAGTTTGGCTGACGATAAGGACATGAGACGACGGCGACGCCTGTCCGAGCTCGCGGGCGGCGTTTTCTATAGCGACGCACCAACGCTCACCCGCGGACACGACAACCTTGCTTTAGGCCTCGATCCTGAAAAACCGCCGCCTCAGGAATATAAACGAACGAGCTTCAAATTTGACCCCCCTGTAGATCCAAGCGGGCCGCAAACGTCCACTTGTTAAATTTAAGTTATTAATTGCCCTTAACTAAACTGGACGTGGAGGGCATCGCCATTTACATCTTTTTTGTTATTTATTTTTGTACTATAATATTTTCTTTATTACTTTAAGAAATCTATTAATAATTTTAATTATATAGCTATAATAAAAAAATTAAAGTACAAATAGCATCTAATATTAATTTATTGAGTTCTAATTGTTACTAATTAAAACATATGATTCATAAATATCACGAAGGTAATATTTATTATATTAAAAAATAGTTTTGTAAGCGAATTAAAAATATGTCAATCACGTCACTTTCAATAACATTCTTATCATTTAAGACGAATCGATTCGTTTTGAGTTTCTCTTGATAAGAAGTTTCCATTTAAATCCATTCCTGAAGCTATAGTTATTGACTTATACAATACATACATTTCATGATTACATTTTGAAGTAAAAAGATATATCTACGAGTATACTAATATAATAAAGCGGAAGAATTTTTGTTTGTTTGTTTGTTTAAACGCTAAGATCTCTGGATCTACTGGTCCGATTTACTTTCTTTTTTTTTAGTATCTTTCATACATGCATTACTGCATTCTTCAGAAGTACTATAGGCTATAACAATATAGTGAGTTAGCCTTAAATAACATTAATAAGGAACACCATCGAGTTAATTATATGTATGATAAAAAAAAGTACTATGTATGATAAAAAAAAGTCCGACAATTATATCTTAAATTATATCTTATACGATATATATATATATATATATATATGCTTGCTGCCGTACAGAGCGTTGAATTAATTTTATTTTACATTTTCTCGAAAAGTATACGTCCAAATTACATGTTGAAGCCAAAGCCGAAAATGATGAAACAACTTTAGCTTGTAAATTTCAATATACATGTGAAATAATAATCGATGAAATATCCTTACAATTTTCAATTACTTTTTGTCACAAAACGCCTTATTGTCATTTATTTATAAGATATATATATATATATATAGATATATATATATATATATATATATATATATATATATATATATATATATATATATATATATATATATATATATATATATATATATATATATATATATATATATATATCTTATAAATAAATGACAATAAGGCGTTTTGTGACAAAAAGTAATTGAAAATTGTAAGGATATTTCATCGATTATTATTTCACATGTATATTGAAATTTACAAGCTAAAGTTGTTTCATCATTTTCGGCTTTGGCTTCAACATGTAATTTGGACGTATACTTTTCGAGAAAATGTAAAATAAAATTAATTCAACGCTCTGTACGGCAGCAAGCATAGGCTAGTCCCGCAGGGGGCGCCCATGCCGCCGATGACGTCCTATCAGACAGCCACGTAGTATTCATGATTGAATATATCTATTTGTTGGCAAATGCAACATAATAAAATTATTGTAGGTTTTATGCGGGCGAAGCCGCTAGTGGTATATATTTTTGAATTAATACAGATAGAATGTAAATGTAAGCATTAATATTTATATTGAAATTGCTAGATTCTGAATGAGATGCATAACATAATTATGAGCAAATATTTGGACGTTAATATGTTTAAATTTTATAAATTACTGTTAGAATAAAAAAATAAATTATTGCTAGAAATATTTGTCAGTTCTGAATTTGCGATTATGAAATTGGTGTTATTGATCTATAAAATTCAAGGATATGAGGAGAATTCATAATTTATTATAATAAGTGTCTTAGTAAATAATATAAAGATTTAAAATGTATTCTTTTATTTTTAATCAAATTATTATATATTAACCTATATAGGCAGAATATTAACGAGTAGGCGAAACCAAGTTTTCAAACAACACCTACTGATTATATTTATTTATTCTTATACAAATTTTTACTTATATTTTTATAAATAATAAATGCCATATAAATTTATAACAGCCAAATAAAATAGAACAAGGAAATCAAATTCAAAATGAAGAAAATATACAGCAGAGAAATATATTATAATGAGAACTAAAAATCTGTGCAAGAAGTCAATGGTAAAGACAAAAAATAAAATATCTAACAAATATAATTAGGATAATAAGTCTTGCTGTTGTAGTACTTGCTGCTGGTGAATTTCCTGCATAGTGGATACTGGCAAAGTCGCACTAACTGTAATGGATGGCATGCCAGGCAATGACACGGGAGTTACTATTGGCAAGCCACTACTCATTGGCGGAGGTTGAATAGGAGCCTGGGAAAAACTACTCATATCAAATGTTGGTACTAAGCTTGGTGTTTGAACTAAATTAGGAGATTGAGCTTGATCGAGATTTGAATGTGTCAATATAGTTTGAGGTTGTGTGTAATTTTGCATCATTGGTATATATGGTTGAGGCTGGCTCATTGGTATACCAGGTAAGTTGGGCAATGGTGCTGGCGGCTGCACATTGGATACTGAAGGTATGCTACCCAAATTGGTCAATGTTGTATCTGCAAGATCTACAAAATTATGTACTTATTAGTAAATAAATAAAATTAATGGATTATATTATTATTATTCTTTCTTCTACATAACTAAAGAAATATAATACTTACTGCTAGAGTAAGCAGCCATATTTGATACCATGGATTGTGCTTGTGACATTGATGACTGAGGTATATTAGTTGTCACATTTGAATCAACCACACTCATTGTTACATTTTCTATAGGACTTGAGTAACCTCCAGGATTTACCATTGGTACACCAGATAAAAATTTTGGTTGTGTTACTTGAACATCTTCTTGATTTGTGCCCTGATTAGAATTAATAACATTTGTAGGTGTTTCATTAGCTATATGTAGGTGTTGTACACCAGTTGATAATATATCTTGCTGTAAATTAGTATTTTGTGATGATATCTGAAAGAAAATAATCATAGGATAACATTATAATACAGAAATCTTAATGTTTTATATGAAGTAGTTTATAAATATTGAGATTAAGATCATCATTTTCCCGCTCTAAAGTGGACAAAGTACTGCATAGAGTTCTGCACTTGAACAAGCAATATTTCAAAAATTGAGCAATAACCAGTGAACAGAGTAACTTAATACTAGGTTCACTGTACCTATTTGCTCTAAAATTCTTTTTTTTATTTTTATTTCATATATATTTATGATGGTGTGTGCGCTCAGAGTCACAGGCAGAAAAGACATTTTAGAATATAATTTGTCCATCTGATAGCCAGAAAATGATGACAAATCTTATTTCCTTAACCCTAAAACTACAGTACTTGTAACTATGATACTACTATATTATTATGAAATAAATAATCTCTGCCCGACACAGATATATTGTTATTGATTATTTTATTGTCTTGCTAAGTACTGGAGGCATAAAGGGTGACTATACAATTTATTTTTTGAATTAACATTCTTTGTTAACAAAGTAAGAATTTGCTAAAAACTAAAATAAACATTACCATTGGTGTAGTTGCCACATATTGGTTTGGGACTGGTTGACTGCTTCTTATTGGTATTCTATGCAAATATCCATAGCCAATTCCACACCCAAGACTGCCTTCACCTCCCCAATTTTGATTTGGTGTTATAAGAACTTCACGGCATGTATCATCATTAATATTGTAAACATAGAGTTTTAAAGCTCTACCTTCATGTGCTTCTATTAAAGTAAAAAGATCTTCACTTTCATGCATTATAGAATCAGCTCCAATTATATAATCGGAAAAAGGCCTCAATCCAGCCAATTCTGCTGGTGATGATGGATGTACTTCCTACAAAAAATGTAATTAATTTTCACAATACTCAATTCTGTATATTTTTATTTATAGAGAGACCATTTGATATTAATTACTTTTTTATTTCATTAATTAAATCTATATATAGATAATTAGAAACAAATTGACTTACTAGAAATTAAAAATTCAAGTTATAAATAAATATTAAACATTGTTAATATAAGTTAATATAAGTGAGGCCGGTCGTGGCGCAGCGGCACGAGGTGTGACTGTAAAACTGACTGGTTGTGGGTTCGATCCCCACTCGAGGAGATGAAATATTTACTTAAATTTATATTTCCATTTTCTTCGCTCTGGTGTCGAGGTTAAGCGCGGCGTTGAGTTCTGCCACTCAACACGCAATGCCTCCAGAATTCGGCAGAAAGTGGGGAACGGAGTGTCTTAACACTAGGTTCCCTCTGCCTAACTGCTGTGTGCGGGATATAGCGTGAAGCTAATAATTAATAATAAGTTAATATAAGTGCAGTTAACTCATTATTAACAAGAGATAAATAACAAATACTACAAACAATAACAAAAAATATTACAATGATAAGTCACTTACAAGTACATGCCACACATTTTCATTTGCACCTTCAAAAGAACAAAACCTTATACTGACACCTAGAAGGCCTTGTCCACCCCAATTTGCACTAGGTGTTATCATAACTTCCCTCACGGACTGAGTCTTAGTGCTATAAATCAGCATCTTTATTGTTTTGTCAATATTTTGTTTTAAGAGTGTTTTAAGTGTATCATTATCTTGGTCTAACCTAGTATTTTCTATAGCTACTATAAAATCAAAAAACGGTTCGAGATTAACTTTTTGTCCTGGTGAACCGTCTTGGACCTGCAAAACATTGACGTGTAACTTATATATTTTATAGCAAAACAATACTTAATTACTGTCAATAATATTATGAAAACGCACCCTCAAAATATGGTATCCTTCGGATCCACCTCCTGGAACTTCAGAGCTCTGTGAAGACCCCATTTAAATTTTTTTAAAGGGAGCTTCAAAAATTATGAGCTATTTTGAAATATATAACACCTTAACAGTGACAGCCTAAATTTTGACACTGACAATATCAGAAATATACGTGGCAGAGGCAATGATCTATATTATTCAGTAATCAAAAATTAATAAGTACAAAAAAAAAATTTTACAGAATCGTATTTATTGTATTAAACATCAGGGCCCCTTCCATATATTTCTGGTAACTATGAATGTAATTTAAAATATTAATAAATATATATATGTGTGTGTTGAGCACTATAATATGAAGAATGACTTATTTGTTTACAGAATTTCCGAAACATTGTGTGTTGATCTCTGTAGAGCATAATGTTCTTTAGTATTGATTGGAGGAACTGAACATGGCGCTTTACATTTGCGAGAAAATTTAAATAATAAATAATTTATTTTCCCGAGTGAGAATCGAACCCACAATAGCCTTGTTTACAATATAAATATAGATACCGTAAATAATTAGCAACCGTAACCGCGTACCGTACCCTAAGTCAATAATATTATTATTATAACTATTAAATTTTGTCTATTGTTATTATTACCAGTCTGTTTTTACTTATTATGTATAAGGTGAAGTCCACGATTGACATTTGTCAATTGTGATTAGAGATTTATGAAACGTCAAAATTATTTATTAAATTATACTTTCTCTTTCTTGTTTACATACTTACTTTTGTATTACATTCCACAAAATTTCAAAATTTTAAATGTTTCAAAAATGATTACTTTATAACATAAACGTCCAGTGTTTTAAGTTTTTATATAATTACTGACAATATCCTTGAATTGTGTATTCTATTATAAGTAACAAGTACGATTTTTTTTTACTTCAGTTTTATAATATTACATAAAACTTTATAAAATATCTCACTCATTTATAAAAAAAGTAGGTCTCTAAATTATCAATAATAGAACGTTGTTCTAAAAAAAATATAAATTAGTCCACAATGGCAGAATGGAAACATTTAATATCTGAATGGTTAAATGAATATGCCGCGCTAAGAGATAATGAAATAAAAAGCTTTGCTGCTGAACACGAACATAATCATGAAATTGCAACAGCAATATTCAATTTGTTATATGGTGACCCTGATAATGCAAATAACCAGAACAATGAAGAAAAAGAACAGCATGTATGTATTAGAAAGATTCTTAATTGTTATTATAGTGTGGTTTAAGAATAAAAATCTTCATCTTCTAATTTTTATTTATTTTCAGATGTTAGAAAATGTCTGCATACAACTATTTAGTTTTTATAGATCTAAAGAAGTAGAGCTTCAAAGGTTTACATTGCAATTTGTGCCAACATTCATTTATCGCTACTTAAGTATTGTAGCTCAAGGCAACACAAAACATTGTCGGTGCATAGAAACTCTTCTCATAGGTGTGTTATTAGACTTTTCATAAATATATTTTAAATTATTATCAATTAAATTAGTATTTCCTACTATAAAGCATCTCTTTTTTCTTTTACAGGATTATATAATTTTGAAGTAGTAGATGAAAATGGTAAACCTAAAGTTGTATCCTTTAGATTGCCCTCCTTAGCACAGGCTTCGATATATCATGAGGTAACAATATATTTTTTTAGCTTCACACCTTTTCTTGTCAAACATGGAATCAAAGAACCTAATGCCAAGACATTTTGTTCTTTATTTTTCAACTGAATTCCAGACATTGTGTGTTCAATGATAGAACTCAATGCCTAGCTTTATTTAAAACAGGGATATGAAAATAATTATTTTCCAATGAGTGAAGATGGAACTATTGAGCTTACAATCAAAAGCTGTCCAGCTATGCCACAAACACACACACTTGTTATTGTAGTTTTTTTTTATAATAAACAAATAGTTTTTTATGTATTATAATAATGATTTAAATAATTTGATTTAAATCAAATTTCAGCCACTATCACTAGGATCCCAATTTTTAACTGAAAGTGCTCTACGAAGATGGGAAGAATGCAATACAAAATTAGTTAGTTGGGGACCCCATTCTCAAGTGGAAGTTCTTAATGCACAAAATCGTCTTAAAGTTATGGCAGCACTCTTATTCATTTACAACAGACAGCTCAGTTTGTTGCCTAAACTTGCATTGAGACACTTTTGCATTGCATCTTCCAAGTAAGCAATTTTAGATATATGCTCTGAGGAGAATCTATCTTCTAGAAATCACTTATAAATATCTATATCTATACTAATATTATAAAGGTGAAGTGTTAATTTGGTTGAAGCTAAAACCACTGGTTAAAATAAAAAAAAATCTATTAGATTTCCATTTATTAGGGGAAGCAGCAAAATGATTATTAAGCTAATAATATGATTATTAAGCTAATAAAGGGATTAATGTCTATACATATAGTAAAATATTATCATCTCTATACATATAGTTGAGGCCAGTCGTGGCGCAGCGGCACAAAGTGTGACTGTAAAATCGACTGGTTGTGGGTTCGATCCCCACTCGAGGAGATGAAATATTTACTTAAATTTATATTTCCATTACTTTGCTCTGGTGTTGAGGCTAAGTGCAGCATTGAGTTCTGCCACTCAACACGCAATGCCTCCAGAATTCGGCAGAAAGTGAGGAACGGAGTGTCTTAACACTAGGTTCCCTCTGCCTACCCTGCTGTGTGGGGGATACAGCGTGAAGCTGATTTTTTAATACATAAAAAATAATTCTTTAGTGATATTTGTGATTTAAGTTTTTTAACATATTACTGTTATATATTTTAAATATAATAATGATTGTTATATTTCAGAATATTAACACAAGGTTTCCAAAAGAAAAAAGGTGCTTTTAATGGTAAATTAATTCAGAGAATACCAGTTTCTCCAAATTTTCTTTTGGAAATGATAGAAGGTGCATATTTTGCAATGTTCAATGAGTTTTACACTCTAGCATACCAGGCTGTGAAAGACATTGATAGAAGGGCACAATATGAATTGTTCCCAGACGTTATGCTAGTTACTAGTGCTGTCATCAATTCCCTAAAAAATAATCCTTCAGGTTAGTATAAAATTTAAATACATAATATGTGTAGCTCTAGATACTTATTCAGACCTATAGACATTTCGTCCTATATAAATACAAAATATTATAGTATATACATGTATGTATATTTAGTAATATATGGCCACAGGTAGACCCATTCTATTTAATAAAGTCTTAGAAATGTCAGATTTCCAAAAATGTATAATCCATACCTCCATACCTATATTATAAATTCGAAAGTAACTCTGTCTGTCTGTCTGTCCTTTACGCAATAAGGGCCAAACCGCTAATTCAATTGTGATAAAATACTCATATAGAGATACTTGATGGTCTTGGGATGAACATAGGTTACTTTATTTTTCTCATGATTGTAATTTTCTCGATATATTAAATTATATTTCAATTTGACAAGCAATTTATTCTGTCATAAGCAACAACTTTGTTGTTTTAACAAAAAGTTGCTTAAAATGGATTTCCTGAACTCAACCTTCAGAGACATAATATAAATATAATGTTTTATAAAAATATTGTTTAATTTTTTTAAAATAATGTTTTATATTAATTATTTATTTTAAAAAATATATTGAAAAACTCTGCGATAGTATTTGTTTATCCCAGAAGGTTGAGCTACAGGAATCATTTTAATATATATAATTTTAATTTATCGGATTATTGTTAATGTGTTTTCTATAATTTGGTATTCATCCTTATCAAAATAAATATAATAGTCATCTTTAGCATTTCACCTAGATTAAAATTATATTTTACTGTACATCATTCTAATAAATACTTAAGGATATAACTGATTCAAAATGAGCTAGCCTCCGAGCCGCACGGTATGACCGACTCGATCATGCAGACGACGTTGAAGGTTTTGTAAATTTCATATATTTTGGATCTACTCTTAATTATTATGTGGTTATTTGCCGTTTATTATTATTCTTCGTTTATTCGAGTAGTAGATTGGTTACAATTTTTTAATTTCTTTGTGTGGTGTAAGTTTCGGCTCTGGGCGGCATCGGCATAATATTGTTTAAGTATTGAGGAAAGAATAGTTGGTTATTTCAGTTCAGTTATCTATACCGAATGATGTTATCTATACCGAATAATGAATCGTAATTTTAATTTTTGGGGATTTTATTTGATATTGCTTGCAACAATTATCGTATTTAATGTAGAAGAGTTTAGTTATTTAATTTAGTATCTATGTATGCGCGCACGGAAAATGTGTAAAAACGTGTTTCCCGGATAATTCAGTATCCCGTGGAAATTCCGGGATAAAAAATAGCCTTTTTGTTGCTCCATAACTCCCGCTATCGATCACTACGTAAACACAGCTATTTGGAGATTACAAATATAAATTTAAATGTTATCTACAAGAAACGGACAAAGCGATGGAAACCTTGCAATTATCAATTATTTTCTATCGCAAAATGTCTTATTGTGACTTATTTATAAGAGATTCGGTGTCGCGGATTTTTATTAGAATGAATGAAATAAAATATTTTTGTAGTACGATGTACTTGCATATATTTTTTTATTTCTGCAGCGCCTACGGTTCGCTGGCGTTCATTATTATTGCCAATCTCCAACGTCAATCTTAGATTGTTTCATACATCTATCCAATCTTGATTATCTTGATTGGATAGATGTATGAAACAATCTAAGATTTTTAAATATTTATTTAACGTTGTTAATATTAATAATATGGCTGGTTTTGTTTAGTTTTTTTTAGTTATATTTTTCTTTGGTTACTTTTACTTTTTATTTTTGTTTATTTTAATTAGTTACGTATTATTTCTAATAATAAGAATTTTCTCTACTTATTATCCTTTTTCGGTTTATTTTGATTATTTAGGCTTATATTTTCTTACCAATCCTATTGAAACTAAAAATAATTTCATAAATATATTTAATAAATATTCATATAGTTCAAGCGGGCGAAGCCGCGTCCGGGTCCGCTAGTACTAAATATACCTATGCAATGAATGCAATTAAATGAGTCTGATAAAGAATGAAATAAATCTCTGAAACTTAATTTTCATACATTGCATAAAACATGTTTTACAATGCCTATTTTTGATTAATTTATTTTAAACATTTAATATAGGTCAACCATGTGACGGTCCAATGGGTATAAGTGTTGCATTGTCACCAGCGACTACAACTGTCACTATGTCTAAATCAATGATAACAAATGCATCATTCCGCACCAAAAAATTACCAGGTAAATTATTATTATTTCAAGTAAATTAATACAAGTTCGAGCAAATTTATCAAATATATATTCTAATTACAGATTAATTCATACAGTTTTTTATTATCATAAATCCTAACAATTGTTGTTGAGTTTAAATAATGAAGCCTATAAATATGTAAATATTTTTTTTTTTTTATTGAAATGAATTCAAGTAAATAACGTCATATTATTTTTGCCTTATTCACTTTATTATTCTATGTTTCTATTTGAAAAATGTTAAACAATGTTAATTAATTATTGTGTTAATTTTTTATTTGTAGATGACATTCCAATACAAGCCGGTCAAGCAGTGTCTGCGGAGGCTGCTGACATGCTCACATCCATCACCGAGGAAGGTGTAGCAGATGCCCCCATACAAAGAGGGTCCGGCATTCGCAATTCAAAGCCAAAACTGGCTGCTTTCCCAGTACTCGGTAAAAAGACTAAAGATGGAAAAGAAAAAACTGATAAAAAAGTCACTCTCAAAGACAGCTCTAAGGGCATTTGGAATTCACTCAGTGGAGGCGGAGATACGACAGATGCACAGAAAAATGTGGTTGATGTTTACGATGGCAATGGCAGCCTTAAAGATGAACTTTCAATGACATCAGTACACAATAGCGTAGATAATTCTGATACTAGATCACAGGTGACAACCGATTCCCTGGATATGGAAACTACCTCCCGTTTTACTGCTATGCAAGTTAGCTCTGTATAAGTGCTTGTAAGCTATTATATAGAATTTATTCTCATAATATATGTAAGTAGGGTAAACTACAGTGTGATTGCCAAAATGAAGCAATTAGCTAATTTAAAAAAAAGGGAGAGAGATTTGTTAGAGGAATTTGGACCCACGCTTCTTGGTTTACCTCCAAGCACTCTGACCAACTAAGCCACACATTCTCATCAAGCTATGTTGATATTCTTATATGCTTGTTACAACTTGCTAGCAACAAAAATAAGTTGAAACAAGCATGTAAGAATTTTAATGTAGCTCAATG
The DNA here is from genome assembly GCA_021202915.1 of Heliconius himera. Classification (NCBI taxonomy): domain Eukaryota; kingdom Metazoa; phylum Arthropoda; class Insecta; order Lepidoptera; family Nymphalidae; genus Heliconius; species Heliconius himera. Next base: position 73,741 of record JAJHJA010000217.1, read on the forward strand.
TAAGGTAAGGCTTAGTTGGTCAGAACACTTGGATGGTTTCCAAGAGGCGCAGATTTAAATCCTGGTACGTCCAAAATGTTTTTATGTTATCTAAACAGGTGAACATGTTACACAAACATAAGAAACTTTATTTTTCAACAATTAAATATGTGTATAGGAGTTTTATTGTATTGTTTATATTTCTCTATTTTTGCGTAAATGTAAATTAAAAGGTTTTTTTAGACTTTAATAAAACACGCTATGCCTCCAGAACTCGGCGGAAAGTGGGGAACGTGAGTGTCTTAACACAAGGTTCCCTCTGCCTACTCTGTTGTGTGTGGGATACAGCATGAAACTGTTTTATTTAGATTTTAATAAAATCTATGTTACTTTTTGATTTGTAACAATCTTTTTAGCTGTGCTATATAGAAGAGTTAACTGGTGTTAGAGAAATAAAGTAATAAGTATTAATTAACGTAAAATATATAGGTTTTTCACTTTAAATTTATACTTCTATGCACCAAGTGAACAATTTTAAACTTCAAATTCATTACTTTTCATATCAATTCCAAGTGAAAAGTTACAATTTAAATTTGAAGTCTAACATTGATAATTTGGTGCGTAAAAATATGAATTTGGAGTATAATCCTATATATATATATATATATATATATATATATATATATATATATATATATATATATATATATATATATATATATATATATAACAATACATTTGAAATGTCTAAGTGGGCAATAATTATATGGTTTACCCTATACATGGTGTTTGTAAAATTATTAGTCATTGTGTATTTAAAAGTAAGATGCTAAAGGAAAATGTGCGGGTTATTTGTTGTTCATATAAGTATTACCAAGTACTAGCTAGATGTCATACATTTTTTAGAGGTTTTAAAAAATGTTCACATAGTGGATGTTGTATTTGTATTATGTTTCTTTTTGGTGTGGTAATGTTTGGAAACAGTTTATTAATTACTTAAATTTAAGTATGAGTATTATTAAATACTTATATAAATTTGCTTAAGTGTAGATTGGGAGAGGTCTTTCATCTGCTGTTTTTGTCTACTATATCAATCCTAGAGATTTAAAAAAAAAATGAGTACATACTTACCAAAAGAATTAATTAAAAAAGTGTTTTTTTGATTTACAAATATTTTATGGTTAATAGGAAAACCTAAGAATTTATTTGAACAGAATTCGAAAGCTTTTTACTATAATGTAATTAATATTGTTCCATACTTCAAAATAATAAAAAATTACAACTTGCAAGTTCTGATTTTACTTATTTTAATCTTAAAAATACATCAATTCATTCAAATAAATATGTATAATATATAATAAATGTCGATATTTTTTGCAAATAAGATATGGATAGTGATTAATGAGTCACTTTGCTTTGTACAGAAAAAACTGTATTTTTACAACAAACTTTCAAAATAATCGACTTAATTATCCATAAAAATGGAGTTTTTTAAAATAAATTAATTGAATTATGGAATACCTAACAATAACAAATATTTTCAGATATTGAATAAAAAAAACGAAAAACGTAAATATTCTCATTCAAATCATTTCTATCGCTAAAAGCAAAAAGAAAAATACATCGATAGCCCAATAAATCAGCAAGTACTTATTGCTGTTAAAATTATTATTGTTTGCGTTTTATAGTATCGAGGTATATTATTTCATATTACATACCTACTTGTAAAATAATATAGTTTACCGTCACGATTTTATTTCAATAATAATGTGCACCAACAACTGTGTGCTATCAACATCATTCTTATCAGCCTCTTATTGTGAACTCTTAATGCAATCAGTATCATGAAGTTTTAATGATTCACAACTAGTATAATATGTGCTCGTTCGTCACTTTCCTCGTCAGTTTGTTGTAAACATTGCACAGCGCTTACATACACCTACTAAAGTATAATAAAAAATGAAATTGCAATATTTTTTTTGTTTTGTCGTTCTTGTCTTCCTAACGTCATGTTGGGCCCGAGACATGATAGTAGGCACCAGCTATAACACTCGGCTAACTTGGCAACAGAAAGCTGAGTATAATGCTATACCATTTAAAAAACGAGTCAAAGAGGTTTTCTATTCTGATCCAGCTCAACAAACTATTAAAGTGAGTACATAAGTATCTGCCTTGTTTTGTATTTGTGTGAATTTTAAATCTATTTTGTTCGTAGACAATAATATTACTTGTAGGTAGGTACTGTATAGAATAGTTAATTTTGTTAGATTCATTTCACTTGGTTTTATCAATATGGAATCTTTTGTCTGACTCGAAATTACTCTAAATTAAAAAATGTAAAGTATCATTTTAAAAACGTATGGTTATTATACGGAACACAGTAAAATATTATACATATCACAGTATGATATGACAAAATTAATTTTAAGATGATGTATTTCGAAATTTTCCTTGAAATCGATGAATAATAATAGTCTTTAATCCTTATAAGTAAAATATTCTATTATTTTCAGGGTATCATAGCTAGAGATTTGGACCGTACTGATTCCATAGCAAGTATAACTGCTGGCGGCGTGGGGACCTCATTTGCCAACATTCGCCTGAAAAGCGAACGCGGCGGAGGCTTGAACTATCAAATTGAAATTTACGTTTAATTCTGTATATCTAAAGGTCTATTATTTTTAATGTAACAATAATTTAAAGGCATATTAAATCACATAGTTTATTTATGTATTTAGAAAACGTATAAAAAATTGAACATAGCGGGACTCGAACCCGCGCCTCCTGCAAACCGACCAGGCACTCTGACCACTTGCCTAAGTGTAGAATAACACTTTAAAAAAAATGTTAAACATATATTTATTTGTTATTATTTATTATATAACTAATGTTTTGAAAGATTTATAATATTGTAGGTTCTTACATCTTTAATATTGAATTAAGATAATATATATAATATAGTATATAATTGACGCTAATAATAGTTAATAGGCCTTTCCATTAATAAATGTATATTTGTAAATAAAATGGACAATTTACAAAAAAAATCTTTTATTTAATTATTTTTTCACAATATATGTATGTTAAAAGAAAATAGAGGCCGTCGTGATATTTGGGACAGCATCTGAATGTAAACGCCATCGTTTATTTATATATAGGTGGGACTATACCACCACAAATGGAAATATAAATATAAAAATTATCTCTTGTGTAGTAGGTACCTAGTAGTATATGGAAATAACATTTTGTGAAGCACAAAAGGCGGTCTTATCGCTAATTAGCGATTCCTTCCAGACCTTGAGGTTGGGAAAATAAATAAGAGGGTGGTGCAAATATACATACGTTTTTTATCACGCTGTATCCCGCTGAGAACCTACCCAGGTTCCCTCAGCGTTACTTGCTATAAGAACTAAAGTGTTAAGACTCCATTCCCATTAAGACACTGCCGTTTCTTACTTTTCGACAAATTCAGGAGGCATTGCGAGTTGAGTGGCGGAGCTAAGTTTTGCCTCGTTATATGAGTGAGAAATTGGAAATATTAAATATTTAATTTTGAGTGGGAACGAACCCACAATCTGTCGTGTTTACAGTCGCATGCTTGTGCGACACGATTGGCCACATTACATAAGGCTAAGTTCAGAGGAACGCGCGGTGACGCGCGATTCAGCTGGCGGCGGCTAGCGCGCGGCATTCTAGTGTATATATTCAATGAGAATGGATTCGGAGGAGGCTGTTTGTGACGTCGTCGTCGAAAGCAAAGACGAGAGAAGGACAAAGCCTGTTTATGACTTCATATTAAGACTACACGAAGTTTGGTTTTTCAAGTACGATGTCGATTGCATTATTTGACTTTTTGTATGGGTTGAAAAGAATATGCGACCTACGGATGGTAGAAAAACTGATAGTAACATTAAAGTACAATTTCCTTAATTAGTAAATCAACAGATATCGCGTCCTCCATTTTCGTAGCTCCATGTGTCCGTCGGCCTCATGTCACGCTGGTCAACTGAACTGGCATATACTTTTTTGTCGAATGGATTTTAATGCTGTTGACCTGGACTAGTCTTGACAGCGTCACCGGGCTGGGGACTGGCATATACAGAACTGTAGATCTTAAGCAGCGTGGTGACACACGGTACAAGATCTCGAGCGCGGTGCATATACACAGCAACATTAATTTGTAACCATCTTAAACCGCGCGCCGAGCTTACCGCGTGTCGCCGCGCGATCATCTGAACTTAGGGTACTACTAGCGGACCCGCTCGGTTTGACCCGCTTGAACTATAAGAATATTTATGAAAATATTTTCAATAAGAATAGTAAGAAAATATAAACCTAACTAATTAAAATTTAATTGAGGCCAGTCGTGGCCCAGGGGCACAAAGCGTGACTGTAAAACTGGTTGTGGGTTCATTGAGTTCTGCCACTCAACACACAATGCCTCCAGAATTCGGCAGAAAGTGAGGAAAGGAGTGTCTTAATACTGGGTTCCCTCTGCCTACCCTGCTGTGTGCGGGATACAACGTGAATCTGTATATATAAAAATTAAATATATCAAAATGGTTAATGTGGCTCAACCGTCAGAGATAAACATATACCATCGCGGACGTTTTTTATAAATTTCTTATTTTTGTAGAATATTGTTTTTATGTCTCTCATAAGGATGAGTCAACGCACTCCATGTAAGCGTCCGTGAAGCCAACTTTAGGCGATTTTTCTTAAAACAACGAAATTTCTTGTTGCTTAACGACGGTTGGTTAGCGCTGGTTTTTAATAACAGGTCAGACAATATATACGATTAAAATACTTTTCGTTTTGCATATCAAAACGAAAAGTATTTTAATCGTATATATCGAGAATATTACAAATATGAGGAAAAAAAGTAGCCCTCAAGTATCTCTATATAAAATTTTATCAAAATCGGATCAGCGTTTCGGCTATGATTGCGTCACAGACAGACAGAGTTACTTTAGAATTTATAATATAAGTATGGATACATAAACATTAATAAATTGATTGTAGATTCTATCCCTACTCGGGAGCATGACTATATCCTAAATTACATAGAACACGCAGTATTTTGAAATGGAGGGGAAGCGGCTGTGCGTGCGTCTTACCTCAGCGTCTACCTCAGTATGTACCTACCTACGGACGAAGTGCAGCCAAGACTAATCAGAATATCATAAGCAACGTTAAAGTTAGTTTTTTTATTAGGACATCGCGTGTACAGTTTAAAGATAACGGAAAAAATAAAAAATACTTAAACATTTCTTACTCTGATTACTTATCATATGGACAGATGATTCATACGGATAGATACTATTGCATCGTACATATGCAACTATTAAGTATCATGTCATCGGTACTCTACCGCCAGTAGGTAACTTTGAAGTCACACTTTGACACTTATATCGTGGACTATTGACCAGACTAAGGAAGATAGGACAGACATTTGTTTAACATAGCGATTTCTGCAAAATAGCTTTTTTTATTTTTTATTTATTACTTAACACTACAGACCCTTTTTCTTGGTCCGTACCCTTTTTTAATTTATTATTATATCTAATTTCCTTATCATATATATTAATTACATTATTGTTACCTATAATAAGAAAATAAGAAATAAAATAAAATATGTTAATTGATGAAGGTCGAATAGTATGGTTCTCTACTAAAATTGTATTTGTTATTTGTCATCGGTATAAAAAACGGTTTCCCTCCATAAATATCTCTATCAAATTTCCCGTAATTCTTTTGATGGTTCTTGGCTTCGAGTAGACGTTGAAGTTTAACAATTGTAGCCTTTTGTTCTTCTCGTTCCATTTCGTTTATTAGTATAGGCAAGTTGGCGGCACATATCCATAAATAAAACTTTCCCACTAAAAATTATAGAAGGAACTTAGTACATTAATTTCTAGTTTATATTGGTCTACATCAAATTGTAGGTATAACGTATAATTTCTAAGAAACTGATTCAAGAAATTGGTTATTTACTATTTATGTTACATAGACGTATATATCATACATAGGAGTATACATATTTAATCTTATTTACAGAAATACCTTTAAATGCTGAGTAGAAGATATAATCAAAATTGACACAATATGTTGTTAAATTGTAACGTTGCTTCTAAAAGGTATCTATCTGATCTTAGAAATTATTCATCCAAGATATAAACAGAGTTTTACGTCCAATTATAATCAGAACGATATAAAGATTTCATTGAATGAAATGTAATTACGTTCAGTGTCAAAATCTGTTGCTCATTCTCCGCATGAATCGAGACATAAAATAAGATTAATGAAAATAAATCACTTCGTCGAGAGAGGGTCGAACCCACGATCATTTGTTTAAAGTCAGACATGTCCCGCTGCGGCATAGTGGCCACAAATAATGTAATTAAGTAAGGCCATCATGGCGCAGGGGCCAGTGTGTGATTGTAAACGTAAAGCGAGTTTGATTCCGACTCAGGAAATGAAGTATTTAATATTTTCATATCCTCGCTCTGGTAACGAGGCAAAGCGCGGAGTGGATTTTCGCCACTTAACACTCAATGCCTAAAAATATCAAGGGAAAGTGGGAAACAGAAGTGTCTTAAAGAGAAACGACGTGTCCTCACAAGGTTCCCAGGTTCCCTCTGCCTACATCGTAAAGCTAAAAAGTCTTAGACAACTTACAAAGTAAAAAACCACTTGCTACACTAGCCGCTATTAACAAGCCAATATCCATTGTGTTTTGTTTGAGGATCAGCAGCGACGTCGTTGCTAAGATGGAAAGCGTGATAAGACGTATCAACTCAGCCAAAATAAACATAACCATCAAAATATTATTACACTGGAAAAAAACACATTGCGCAATATCATTTTGAAAATTTAGAATATTTTAAAATGAACTATAATATAATGATAGGCGTTTCAATAATAATACACGTTCAATACAATACAATATAAAATATCTAATCTAATAGTATTTTATACCAAAATAAGTATACATCTACTTTTGATTAAAAATAAGCTTATTAAATAATAAGAAGTGACATGGTTTAATTACATTAGAGGCAGTAGAGTTTAGATGAGGTTCCAAAATAGAAGCATCGCACGAAAATTAACTTTATAGGACAATCATTCTTAATTTTTTTGGAATACTATAGGCGTAGGAAGAGGGAGGGCCATCCCAGAAATTTAACAAACAAAATTATCCTCGAAGAATTAAAAAAACAACATTTACACGAACATCCTCCCAATCCCAGAAAATATCTCTAGATTTTCATCTGAGCATTTTCACTGATGCTTTTGAATATTGAATATCCAGATTGTTATTTATATTTTACAATCAAAACTGTTTTTTTAGTGTAGGTACCTATATAATTACAACGAGTTATAAGTTGGAGCTCGTGATTACGCTTCCGTGGACCCCTTTACCGTAAGAATTTTGAGGAATCATTTCTTATTGCTCCTATAACTATATCTTATGGTATTTTCCCAGTGGTTTCAACAGAGCGTTGGCTACTCGTCACACAATATTGCAATAGTTTTTATTTTAATGTAAATGTATTCTTACTTACCGTATACGCTCCATATATATAAAACAAACAGAATATTATGTAAATACAACATATACTTATAAGATAGGATAAATATGTTTCTGGATCTGAAAGAAAATTTAATTGTTGATGAAAGATAATTATAATTCAAATAATAGACTACTATTATTAAAACAATTTAAAAATATATACCTGCCAAAAAATTTTGCAGTAAGCCACCCATGTAAAGTAGGTTCATGTTTTTTAACCATTCTGATATTTCATATTTCACACTATGTGAATCCTTATAAGCAAGACATAAAATTACTAGAGTAAAAATTGCATGCCCCTAAAATAAAATATTATAATCTATGATTAATTTTCCATCCATATTTTAGAAATTTTAAACAATATTAAAATCAAGTGTTTACATACGACCGACAAAATTCCTATTAATATTCCGCCAAGGCGAAGTGAGAACCAAAAACAACAGCTATATACGAAAGCCATTAAGGCGACAATAATAAAAGTTATGACTAAACACAGCCGACATGAACCCACGTAAAATTTTGTTTGAAATAAAAATGACTAAACTTTTCGTCGCCTACGATCGCGTGCAATCCGTATCGATTACTGCTATCACCCTTTGTTAAAAGCATAATTGTCATAACTTATATAATTGTCTCTAATTTCATACATATACAAATCACCATTGTATACTTAGATTTTATAGATTCACGCTGTATTCCGCTTAAAAAAAAGGTAGGCAGGGGGAACCAGAGTAAAGACATTTTATTTACCCATTTACCGTCGAATTCTTGTAGCATTGACTGTTGAGTGGTGAAATCAATCGCTTTGTCCCTTTACCAGAGCGAGGAAACAAAAAATTAAATAATAAATTCACCCTTGTGGTATTTGAACCGACAACTATCCTGTTTACAGTCGTCGTCGTGTCGTGTTGTATACACACGCTTTATATGAATCATGATAAAAAAAAATAAAACAAATATACACAATTAAATTTTGTTTATTATCTCACAGTGCTCATTACCTGCTGACAATAATTTCACAAGACACAAAAATATTGAAAACAAAAATTATTGTAATATTCATTATTTACAATTAATTACTTTTTACAATCAATACGATCATAAGAGGAGAGTTCTAAAATAGCAATGGCACTCGTGTGAACAGTAAGGAATTTTGCAGTGATATGACCTAAACACATATTTATAGAAAAAGAATGTCGATAAAAGCCACAATATTAAAACTGTTAATTTATAAAAAAAAATACAATTCTTGCAACATAAATAGGAAAATATTAAGTACCTACTGAATAGCATAGCAAAATACATTGAACGCATTGTAATAACAAGCTTCTGTTTTATTTTTAATTTAATTCCCGATATTAACTATTACATTTTTTTTTTATAATTCTAGTAATTTTATATAATACGACAAAATAACCGGTAATCACTATCACTTGTGACGTTTACTGTCAGATAGTATCTACTACGATATACAAAATATATTTTTATAGGACTAATTTTCATTTAAAGGTTCCATACTCGAATGCTAGTGAAATACCTACATTGATTACATTTTTACAAAAGTTTCTCGAAATTTTTATTCAATTAAATTACGAATGCTAATCGTAAAAAAAGACAAACAAGTGTGATCTCAAGTTATATAGTTAAAGATATGTACTATCTACTTATATACTGCAAGAATTTTAATAATAAAATCGTATTCTTAGAAAAAAATAATGAAAAAACATATGGGACCTTTTAGCCCCCTGAGCATTTGACCTTAACTGTAGGAAGGTCAAGACCGACTAAAACAAATAACTAAAAATATTTAATCGCATACCTATTTGGCATTTAGTATAAAATTTAAATGTATTAATAACGAAGCGTAAAAGTAAAAAAAGAAGCTTCATCAATTTAAAAATAACCATCCAACCCGAGCCGGCAATAATGGTGAAATAGGCGTATTAAAACTTGACTAATTTAATATTAACATATAGATCGGAGCCAATAACAGTCTACAATTATAAATTGTTATTTAATAACCCTACAATAACTGTTATATGCACATATGTATACAGCGTCAGCCATCGTCGTGTTCGAGAGATTGAGATCAAAAACCATGCGAACACTAAGCGTAGACAATTTTAACTTAGGCACCGCCATTGGCCCTTTTAAACTAATAAAAAAAGAAATTAGAAGAATTACAAAAGAGAAAAAAAAAAGAAGCAAAATCTTACCACTAAATTAAGTAGGGTTTAGATAACTAAAATATACAGTGCCGGAACTATATTAATTAAATTAAGCGAAACTAAACGATAAGTTGGAACATGTTACTTCGTTTAATATAGTAGTAATATTGAGTAGTTGTCATTTGGATCTGGTTTGGTTGACGGCGCCGTGGTATTTAACTATATGTGAGCGACTGCGGCACGCCATTAACAGTCTTGGACTTCAATACGCCATTTTCGTACGACATCACCGTCTCGCGGCCATTCTCCATTACCCTGTGAAAAGTGTTTTTATTTATACTTTCTTATTATATGCATTTTAAATGAATTCGGTCAATAAAATAGTGGAGGGAAATTAATTATTTTCGCTTTCGTTCGATATTCGGGATGATATTGGTGGAAAGTAGGGAACGAATCGTCATTATATTAAGTTACCTTTGCCTACGCTTCTATATTATAAGAAGTTGAGACACAGTATAAATCTAAAAAAAAAACTTTTTTTATTTAAATAGTGCTTACAATGCAGAGTTCTATACAATGCTGTTTTTATATAATGTAATTCACTACGCTTTCCACAAAATTAATTAATTTTGTTTACTCCATATATCTTACACTCAGTCTGGTAGACAAAAAAAAATCGAAACGTTTGCACTTTCATTAATAAGATCGGAGAAAATATTTCATAAATTGTAGTAGAACTAGACATATTATTATTTCAAGCAAGATCCTAGTAGAAAACTTGTTAAGTTTAATATCAGTTTAAATTTGGTTCTGAAACTAGTATTATAAAATACAAATAAAACATATGTTTGAGGCCATCGTGACGCAGCACAGCATGGCGTGACTGTAGGTTCGATTTCCACTCAGGGAAGTTGATTATTTTTATTTCCTCTCTCTAGCAAAGAAGACAAAGATCAGCGCTGACTTCCGCCGAGAACAAAGCGTCTAAACACTAACTTTTCTCCTCCCAAAGACACAATACAGCGTAAAGCCAAAAAAAATAATTCGAGTTGTGGGTTTGATTCTAAATTCTCTGGTAACGGAGTCAAAGCGCGGCGTTGAGTTCCACCACATACTCAACTAGCATGCCTTCAGAATTCTTTAGAAAGTAGGGAACGGAAGTATCTAAATGGGGGCGGAATGTCTTAACACTAGATCCCCAGTTTCGTTCTGCTTACCCCGTTAAGGAATACAGCGTGAGGTATAAAAGAACAAAACATATACACACTTCTTAGTAGTAATCTTCTTTCCATTGACAATGCGAGTGGTAGTCGTGGTGCTTCGTATGTTAGCGCTGCCGGGGCCCGCCATCGCGCTATTAAAGGTTGAGAAGGAAGTAAAGCTGTTCCCGTTGGAGGCCTGCGCGAATATGTCGTCGAGCCCCTGCATACCGAACCCGAACGGACTAAAGAGCGAAGACGTGAGGGACGTGCCCGGGTGGTGGCTGCGGCGGTGGCACCCGTGACCGTTTATGTCTGTAAACATTAAGCATTTTAGAAATTAAAAACAAAACTTTTACTACACAAAAAGATCCTAGAAAATATCTCTAATACGCCCATGGCATGGTAAGACTTCAATATTATATATATATATATATATATATATATATATATATATATATATATATATATATATATATATATATATATATATTACACTCAGTCTGGTAGACAAAAAAATTATATATAAACACCGTTTACTTACCAGCAAATAATTCGCCAAACGGAGAACCGCCAAAAAATTCTCTGAAAACCTCCTCCGGGTCTCGGAATGTAAACGGAAAGCTGTGGTAGCCAAAATCATAGTCCTCGTCGGACGTAGTATGTCGGCCTCTGCTATTATTCAACCCTTCTTTGCCATATTGGTCGTAAACGCGACGCTTTCGCTCTGAAAACACAAAAACACAATTTAATTGTCATCTACACAAACACAACTGCGTGGATGTGAAGCACTAAATATTCGAACAACTGATATGAATGCTCTCGATATAAGCGTGACGTATTAACATATGAATATCTGATCCCTTTTGATCCTTAACCTAGATTAGGCAATTAAGCTTATAATCATATAAAACGTCTTCAATAGTCATTGATATCTTTAAATACTTATCACTTACTAGCAAAATTTTAAAAATGAAAAAAAAATAAACCCGTACCAAAAATATCACTATCTCATTTTGGCAAAGTGCTTGTAGCTCTTAAATTGCTAATTCAATTTTTATAACACATAGATGAGAACCACCGAAATAAACATGGCTGTCAATTAAAAAAAAAACACTCAGCCGGTTCATTCATTCAGGAGCTACAGTGCTAGTTGCCACAGACAGACACAGACACGTCATACTTATAAAATAAAAAAAAGAGGGGTGCCTCTTTTTGCGTCGCGGGTAATACTAAATAAGAGAGATGCCCCTCACGGAGTATCTGCCATAAAATTGTACGCTAAGCCTACGCCAGCAAAACGGCGTTAAAAGTATATTTGTCTGCAATAAGCATTTTAACAGCCAAAAATTTATTTTCAATTTCAAAAACAATTAATTTTCAAAAACGCACGCAACATACTTTCACATTATTTATTAATATAGTAATGTTGATATATACCATTTACAGATAACAAAAAAAGGTCATTAGATCGCTCAAAGTAGCATGTCATATGATTAGTATTAAAAACACAACTGGGAATAATTGTTAATAGCAATATAATTAAGTGGGTAGCTGCCAAATAACTCCATTGTTATGATACTAAAGTATTAATTATTTAAATACTGCCATATCTTTTCATGCTATTATTATATATAGAATAACCTTAATTGGGTACAACTTAAAAAATATATAGAGATGAGAAAAACAACATTAAAGAAATAATTAAATAAAATGAAAGCATAAATAGTTTTAACTTTCATTTATGAAATTATATTCGTACCCAATATGGTTAAAATGGCAATATTCAAATTGAGAAAACCCTAAATGATGTGGAAATCTACCAAAAAAACGATGGAATGGTGTGTCTCCAAAAAAACCTTTGAAGCTAAAGTGCCGATGGCCATTAACTCCATTCTTGCTTTGATATCTGTGACTGTGGTGACTGGATCCCCTTGCATCATACAATTTCCGCTTGTTTTCTACCCAAAAATAAAATTATGTTTGACAACATTCTAACTTTGCAGAGTTAGGCTCTGTCATATTAATATTGGATTACATTTATGTATACAACGTACTATTAATTTATTTTATATGATAATACAAACATTTATTAGCTGTTACACTTTATTTTATGTAATTACTTAAAGCCAGAAGATTGATAACTGGAAAGTGTTAACATAAGCACTATAATAAAATATCTGTGTGTATAATATGGTTGTATGTTCTTTGATTAAAAAAATTAAAATACATTCATGTGTATTATCTATAACCATAGAAAACAATATTTTGTCTCTGTCAACATGTCCTATTATTTTTATTATTTTTTTAATTAAAAGGTTTTTTTATATTAAAACTACATGTATTCAAAAAAAATGTCATATAAATCAATATGTGTAATGAAGAATTATTTATTGTACATTTAAAAAGTACTTAAAGTACTAAAAAAAATACATTACAGAATTACATTTCTTAACATAAATCATATTACATTAACTAACTAAAAACTTAATTTTTAAAGAACAATAAAAGCTAAATTTATTATAAAAATAAGTGTATTTTAATATTATAATATATAACTTCCAGAACATGTTTTAGGAAATAATTAAAGTCTTACCATCTGATAAAACTTCATAGGCTTCAGAAATTTCTTTAAACCTTCGGTTGGCTTCATCTGCATTATCAGGATTCTTATCGGGATGCCACTTTAAAGCCAATTTTCTGTAACTGTTAAATAAAATATTATATATAATACAATATAATATACATTTATATGATATAGGTACTATGATGAAATAATAAGCCAGCTTATATTTTATAAATAAAATAAAAATAAATCAGCATTCACGCTGTATCCCACACACAGCAGTATTAGCAGAGAGAACCTTGTGTTAAGACACTCCATTTCCCACTTTCTGTAGAATTCTGGAAGCATTGCGTGGTGAGTATTGAACCCACATTCAAGCGATTTAACAGTCTCACTTTATGGCCCTGCACCATAACTGACATATTTTGTAAAAATTAACATAAAAGTAAATGAACAATATTTTAATCATATTTAGTTAACTTTTCTGATTCTACTAATTTTTGTACCAAGCGGTTAATTTTTTTTTTATAGTCTTCATAGCTTCATAAAACAAAATATATAAAAAATATGATATAAACAAATATAATAATATAATATAAACAAACACTTACGCTTTCTTAATTTCTGCATCTGTAGCACTTCGAGAAACACCAAGTATTCTATAGTAGTCCACCATCTCTGAAGTCCCTCAAGGGGTGAATAATATCTGAAATTATTTTACATTTCAGTTCAGATTATAGAAGCCAAAAATATATAAAATTACACAAAGCACAAAATTTGTTATTATTTTAATTCTTTTGTGTGGTGGTTCAAATATAATAAAGTATGCTCAAAAATGCACAGCTGCCTACCTAACAAAGGAAGCAAGGGAACACTTTGTCTTGTTACCAGAGCAAGGAAATGAAAATAAATAATTCCCACAAGTAAGAATCAAACCCTTAATCATTGCATTTACATTCAGATGCTGTCCAGTTGCACCACAATGTCATTGACATTTAAAATGATTTACTGAATCAACATTTTTATCCACACATTTATATTATGCTGAAATCCAAGCTAAGCCATGGTGGCACAGCGTGCAGCATGCACCAGTTGTGGTGTTTATGGTTGTTGTCCCATGACAATCATTATTTTAATACAGGTTTATCAAATAAAAATGGTGTATAGCTTTAAATAGGGTGGTTACCAGCATTTTCAAGCAAGTCTTAATTATTAAATTCAAAAATAGTAAAGATCCAAGACTCCCTTTGACATGTTTCACAAGTGTCTATTAATTTATGTTCATCATAATAGTAAAAAATGTGGAACAACTTAAAAACAATTCAAATGAATTGGAATCAAATAAAATATAATAAAATGTACCAACACCAATTACATAATAAAAATATTTGATGCATTTTATCCTACAACACAGTACCTAAAATTTAAATATTAATTTACCTTTTATGTTAATTTCTAAAATATTATAATAAAATTTTACAAATTCTGATCAAAATAATTGGTTTTATTCATTATCTTGGTATTAAAATATAAGCACATTTTTAGAATTTTCAAACACTATTTACAATTTAAAAATAAGAATCATAATGAGTATTGTATAGTATTATATACCCACCTTCTTAGGACTCTAGTGACAATGGCAGATAATTGATTGAAAAATCTTTTTTTTATCATAAATAATGTTATGTCCAGAATTAAATATTTCATAAAGTATGTACTTTAAAATAGTAGAATATTTCATTATAATAAAAAAATATATATTACAAAAAATTGTTACATTATTATTGTTATGCTCTAATTTTAACAGACATTGCATATGTTATGAAAGCAGTAATTACATTATTACTTCAAAATTGCAGCATATTCCAAATTTTTATAATATTTTGAAGTAATAAAATTAACTAATTATCAAATTTGCTAATATACTTTTGATAATTTATTATAGTGAAAAAGTGAGAAAAGGAACAATTGCCTTAAATACAAATTTACATGGAGTAATTGGTTTTTTAATTATTGTTTCTTTTTAGAACCTTATATGATGATTAAAGTGAATATTATTGACTATATTTATAAAAAATCATAAAAACTTCATCTACTAACAGATATGGATAAAAAACTCAACAGTAAAAGCTTTTATACTTTATGACTTTTAGTAATGTATCACTCACTTATTAATGTTATTGATGAATCAGTACATAGTGTGAAATATTATACTACTCATTTGTTATTAATTATAGAAACTATATTATGTACATATTTTTATTATATTATAATTGATTCTCAATTTGTTTTAGGATTTTTTGGGTCATAGATTTTACATACTATAAAAGTATTCGATTTTGTAATATTTTTAATCTAAAATTACATTGTTTAAAAATAGCTAAATCGTCATGAATAATTACGTACATCTAGAGAAATTATAAAATAATTTTCAACACCTACACAGTATGATGTAGACTTAAATGTTAAAATGACACAACATCCAATATCTTGTAAAAGACCTGCTATTTCGTAATAAGTAAATGAAAAGTAAATGATAGTTTTTTTTAATAACATGAACTTGTACAAACCTTTATAACATTTGTTTAACAATAACATCCAATTTTGAGTTGAGCAGGTAATCGCGGGGGGCAAAATATTCGCCAACCTCCCGTAATGACACAATGGAAAACTTATCACTACTAGTTACATATATAGTCAACTTTTTTTTAGGTGATCACAAAACTGTTAAATCAATCACTTGAAATGCACATGGACTAAACGGATGATTGGACTTATTCAATGACACTAATGATCGCTCGTATTATTGGGAATAATAACACTGTAATCTAATCACACCTTTGTTGGCAAAAATCGTCAGCTAGCGGAAAATTCTCGCAAACAAAATCAATAAACATAAAGACTAGAAGTTTTTTAAAATTAGTCTTAACATTGAAATATTAAAAAATATATTTTTTAACTACACTCTACTACCAAATGAATATGACTAATAGAAACCGTAAGTCTAACAGTCCTGACCTATGCTGTGCACATTTTTTCACCCAACGACTGGTTCGATACACTAAGTGAGTACTGTAGTTGATTACTGACTCAACTGAATAAATTTGTTCGCTTTTTCTAACTTTAAATATTACACACGTGTGAAGGGCTCTTCAGCAAGGGAAGTTTAAATGCATTTGATTTAAATTCTTAAATTAATTTAATTTAATAATTATTAGAAGCACAACACTATGATTAGATATATTTTTATATAAAATTAAATTTATGTTTTTTGTTAAATCAATATACAGTAGTTGTTATTTATGATTCGTAAATTAATATGATTTTATCATGTTAATTTACGAATGCTTAACAAAAAAATTATAAATATAATAATACCCTAGTACATTTTCGATTTCTAGTTAATTAAAAACAAATAAACAATACGTTCTGTCAAATAAAATAAGAATTGAAAAAATCAATCCCTTTGAAAAATATATAGATATTTATTAAAATAACGTGTTGTCCTGTTTTTATATATTAAATTGCTAGAAATAATAAAAAGGATAGTGTTTATAAAGTAGTAAGTATCCGAACACTGTTTATGACAGTTTCAATAAAGTCATGTGGTAGCTGGTGGATTATTTAATAAACAATGAAGTAAATTAGCCATACAATTTTATAAGAGTAAATAGTTCTTAAAAAAATATCAAAAAACTTTATCACAATAAATATATTATTTGGCAGATATTAAAAACCCTGTAAATAATATTAAAAGGCTAGCCGCATACACACACAAACAATATTATTGTCAATAATATTGTACAATGCCTGGCCACACATGTACAATAATATTGTCAAATGTCAATAAAGCACGTATTGTTACTAATATTGCCTGTGTTCGGCCAATATATTGAAAATATTGTAGATTTCTAGAAATTCGTTGAATTCGAATCCCGCTCGAGGTAATTAAATATTCAATATCTTCATTTCTTCTTTTGGAGTCGAGACAAAAGGCAGCGTTGAGTTCCGCTACTCAGCACTCAATGCCTCCAGAATTAGGTGGGAATCGAGTGTCTTAATATTAGCCCTTTACCTTACTGCTATTTGCAGCATACGGCGTGAAGCTAATTTTATGAACAGAGGATGATTTAACAAAATACATGAGAATAAGAGATAGCCGCATTTAAAAAATATTATCTCTATTTGGTTAGCTTTTTTTGTAAATATCGAACAGCTTTCTTAGCGCATTATTTTTCTTAACTTTATCGCGATATACTTCAATTTATGTGTTCTATAGCTCTGAATAAGTTTTCTATTTTTAATAAACTCTATTAAATATAATTTTTCCGTTTAGTAATATCAAGATTATTCTCGATACTTACACTTACTGTTTTCGTTGTCTTGAATAAAATCCTGGCCCAGGGGCACAAAGGGGCACAACCGCGATTGGTTGTGGATTCCATCCCCTCTCGAGGAAATGAATTAATTATTTAAATTTATATTTTCGATCTTCGCTTTGGTGTCGAGATAAAGCGAGGCGTTGAGTTCCGCCGGAGTGAGGAACGTAGTGTAATTACTATTGATTGCCAAGTTTTAATAAACTCCATTAAATATCGTTTTTCCGTGGGAGTAGTAGGATATTAACATTACTTTCGCTATTTACTGTTTTCGCCATCCATCTTGAATGAAAAGCAGAAGCGTTCGCCTCCTTTGAAGTCTTTTTTTTTTTCAACTAAAATATTGCAGCGCACCCGCACACGAAAATATTATTGATGTCCTGCTTTCCCCCGATATTGTCGTGGTAAAAACAGAATTTCTAGAAATCTATAATAATATTGAAAATCGGCCAAACATTCGCAATATTATTGACAATACGTACTTATTGACAATATTATTGTGCGTGGGCGGCCAGGCAAAGAATTTTTGGAAAAAATATTTAAGTTTTATTAAGTTGTTATTATCTATCGAGTTTCTTTCTGAGGCTAGCGCATTTATGAGTCTATAAATGTGACGGTTGTGGATTCGATTCTCACTCGGGAGATAAATTATGAATAATTCATTTCTTCGCTTTGGTAACAAGGCAAAGTGTGCCGTTGAATTCCGCCACTCTACACATAAAGCCTCGAAAATGTTGTGGAAAGTGGAGAACGGAGTTGCTTAGCAATAAGTTCCCTTTGCCTACTCTGTTACATGCGCGATACAGCGTGAAGCTGAAACAAAATAATGTGAACATCTAGTAGTTCTGGATGTCCATAATTTCTCATAGAAAAAAATAAAAATATTATTATTTTGTTTATTTTAACTTTATTTTTTAGGTTTTACTCAGTATGGTGAACCATAAACATATAACTCATAGAAACCTGTGACTTAGATACTTTCTTCAAGATCTTGAATTCGATGGAAAAGTGGGGACGGAATATCTTAACTGTAGGCTATCTCCACCTACTCTCCTGCGAGTGGTTTGTGTGGTTTTTGCTTAAGCAAAAAATTTTTGTAAGAATAAGTACCTAGTTAAGTCGTAATAGGACGAGAATCTATAAAATAAGGCGAGCTATAATGAAAATTCAGTAGGATCGGACCATTTTTATCGTTGGTAATGTTACTTTATAGTTTATAGAAATTAGAATACTGTCAACATAAAACACATTGATTTGACTTTGAACTTAATGAAATATCATATTCCTGGTTGCTTTCCTAACTTTTCATACGACATCTTATAGTTTATAAATACAATATTTCTATAGTGATTTCTATGTGTAATGTCATATACTTATTTAGAAAACGTATAAAAATTTGAACGCAGCGGGACTCGAACCCGCGCCTCCTGGAAACCGACCAGGAGGAGGCGCGGGTTCGAGTCCCGCTGCGTTCAAATTTTTATACGTTTTCTAAATAAGTATTTTTCTTTCCTAAGTGTGGAATAACACTTTAAAAATGTTTAAAAATGTAATGTCATATATTAGTTTATATTACTTATATTTTCTTATTACCCCCACCCACGCCCCCTCCTTTTTACACACCCTAGAGTATAAGCATAAAAAATAACTGTAAGCGTTATATTGCATGCATACATCAATACAAATGCATACACCAATGTATAGAGTAAAACCGTAAGGCATTATTGTTAATGACAATGATACTTTGGTTGGTGACCATCATTGTAATTGTACCTTTACGACCTTTATGTTTAACCGCGAACGAGTCATTGCTTAACTGGGTCAATAAACCGGCTTGGACACAAAGAACTCAATTGGTACTTATGTGTGCATGTTTTGCATATTAACCATTTAGCCTAAAGTACTTTTTTTTATAAAATAAAGTTCAAGGGCTTATTTTGTTTAATTATATTTTTTTGGGTTCCGTACTTAAAACTCTAAAACGGAACGCTTATAGGATCACTTTGTTGTCCGTCTGTCCGTCTATCAAGAACATTAATGTCGAGATCGCGTGAACGTACTGATCTGAATTAATATGAAATATTCAGATCTACCATAGATTTGAATATTAAGAACCCTTAAAGAACATGAATAACCAAGTGTCTAAGTTATAGCAATCAAAAGATACGAGCTTTTATATATAATATTGATTTTGCTGCATTTTGCATAAAATTCGCCGCGTAATCAAAACCTATGGGATATTTTCCTTTATGAAGTTAGTTTATGAAATTATTTTATTTATAGTTATGAAATTTGGCAAAAAATGAGAACTTATAAAACATATAAAGGTTAAAATTCAAAACGTGAAAAATTGTAGGTATTTCACAGAAAAAACTTAAATATTACAAATTTATATTTCTATATGATTTCATACAAAATGAGTGCTTGCAAACTTAAGTTTGTTAACTTCTATGAGTTGGAGTTCTCTTTGACTTACAATCCTGAAATTCATATGGAAGCCTCGGAGGGCGAGTCCGACTCGCACTTAACTTTTTATTTAATAAGAGAATAATATTGCACATAAAATAAGCAATATACATTTTGTACTAAATATATACTAAACAATAATTTATTATACTTCGTAAATAATTTATTAATGACTTCGTAAATTATAAATTTCACTAACTCATTTCGCAACCTATAACATATTTAGGGACAGTTTAAAAAAATGGAGTATAAATAGCACATTTTTCAGTTGTAACGCATTTATACTAGTCTGAAAATACGGATAGCGCCGCACTCCACCCACGCTGCGTAGGTGTTGCGGAAGGTCACTCTGATATCAGATATTACCTATATTCAAAAGTAATCAAATATTTTTTTCTAATGTCTAAGATATATAAATAGATAATAGACATTCATACTTTATTACTGGGGTTTAGTTTTACGTATACGTAATATTAAACATGTGATTGACACAAATTATTTTATAGAAATATAATCAAATTAACATTAGTACCCAGTACCAATATTCTAATTATACCTTTTTAAGTGTCATATTACATATTATTTATGTATATATACGTAATGCAAATGTTTTCACTAGCTTTCTCTTTAAGTAGGTACTCCCAACATAAGATTGTCTATTTTTAAGAGCTTTATAAATAGCGCTATTGACAATTTCCCGTATTAATTTTTACATAGGTAGGTATTCTAAATTTAGAGTAGCTGCAATATATAAATTATAAGTTCTTAAGGGTTATTATAGCAATGTATTAATATTCAGATTGTTCAGTGTATGTATTTATGTACATTCTCCTATAAATCTGGCGCTCTATACAGTGTAGCGATTTACGTGGAAGTATGGTGTCATAAATGCAATTTCATGACTCAATGGTGATAGAAAGAAAGTAGTATATCTATTTGCAAGCTTCTATCTATCTAGATTGATAGAGTAAAAAAATATTATGATAGAGTAAAAAATATTAAATATATTTATGAAAAAATAAAAAATAAATACAAATATTATTGAAAGATAAAACTACAATATTTAGATTTTTTATCTTTCTCGGTTTAATTGTTTGTAAACGGTAGATAATCTTTGGGGCTGTAATGGATGAAAATGAGTATATTTTTTAATGAACCTACTAATCTTACAAGGAAATGTAGGTAGGTCAATCTTCTTCTGATGTTGATAGAACCTACATTCATGTGGAAAATACGAAGTACTTATTATATTTTCAAATAAATATTTTAATGACAACCTCGCAACACGTATGTCCAATAACCTACGAAGTTAAAAGAGAAAGCTAGTGAAAACATCTGTTTTCTAACATCGGACAATCTCATAACTGTGATGAATTGCCTTTAAATTTAAAGTTGAGGCATGTTTAACCTGATCTATAATACTTTCTATAATTTGTGAAAGCTACGTGGCTACAAATTAAATATTTAACAATCTTTATCGAATTGATAAAACAAGGAACGTGTTCTGTTAATAATGCTTACGTGAGAGGACGTAAGGTGCAGTAGAGCAGCGATTGACTGTACACGCCATAGGTTTTATTACATACATTATTTTCAGTTCCCCACTATGAAAGATAAAGCACGGCGATGAATGCCACCAGCCCACCATTCAACACGTAATGTTTCGAAAATTGGGCGGAAAGTGGAGAACAGTGTCTTAGCAATAGGTTCTCTGTGGCTAATCTGCCTTTTGATACTAAGGTATAATATAAAAAATATATAAATCCGTATATAATAATGGCACTAGTAACCGACAAACACTAATAATGATCGAGATTTTTTTAACATCAGAAAATAAGTGTATACTTAAATATAAATTTCTTAAATTGTCAACGCTAAACTAAATCCATACTTACTAACACAATTTTTAAAATTTAACCATTTAGATTTCCCGCTATTAAGTTTCAACTTAAGTTTCAAGATGGCGAATTCAAACGAATATGGAGCTTAAAAGAAAATGGATGCATGTTTTACTTAAGCTTCTAGACTCTTTAAGACAACAGAAGGATTGAAGATTTAATTTGTTTGAGGCCAGTCGTAGCGCAGCGGCACTAAGTGTGACTGTAAAACCGACTGGTTGTGGGTTCGATCCCCACTCGAGGAGATGAAATATTTACTTAAATTTATATTTCCATTTCTTCGCTCTGGTTTCGAGGCTAAGCGCGGCGTTAAGTTCGGCCACTCAACACGCAGTGCCTCCAGAATTCGGCAGAAAGTGGGGAACGGAGTGTCTTAACACTAAGTTCCGTCTGCCTACCCTGCTGTGTGCGGAATACAGCGTGAAGCTGATTTGATTTTTGATTTTATTTTATGGTTAGATCTATTCCAGTCGTTGCGTTAAATTGTTTTGGGTATTATATATTATATTCTGAAGGATGTTCCGTGTTTCTCCTTAATTTATTTATTGCTTCTTGGTATCTATGATATCTTTAAGTTAAGTTAATCGTCCTAAGTGGTCAAATGTAATAACGGGCATATAAATGGTTAAATATAATTAAAGTAACCATTCTTTGTTCGGCTCAAAACGGGAAATAAGGGCTTTTATAATTTGCAATTCTAATTATTTTGAACCATTATTTCTAGTAACATTTCGATTTCACTTTTTCAGCGAATTTTCTTTTTTTGGGTGTTTTTGGCTTTTTTTGGGTGTTTTTAACTTTTTTAAAAGAACTTCAAATTTTTTTCAAAGTGGCTTTCGTTTTTTTTAGAAATATGCTTTTGTTTATTTGGGAGGCTTTCGATGTTTTAAAGGTTTGCTTTCGTTTTTAAATAACTTCTGTAAGAAAAGGAGGTTATTAATTTGACTATATTTTTTTTTTATGTTTGGTACTTCAAAGATAGTTTGGTTAGGTTCTAATTATGGGATTCGGTTGAAATTGAACAAGTTGTTTTTTTTTTTGGTAAAAAATATAATAATAATGGTATAAAAATATAAATGGGTGCCAGAAGTGAGATTCCTCATCGTTGCATTTCTTTTCAACCAACTTCAAAAAAGAGGATGTTCTCATTGTCAAACGACTTCAAAAAATGGACAGGTTCCCAATTCACCCGAACATTTTTAATGTATGTTTTTGTCAATATGCCAAAATGTTAGTATGCACAAAAATAATACCTAATTAAGATTGAAGTTTTACGACACTGAACGCTTACGCCGATTGTGCCTCTCTATCGTTTATTCCGCGCTCTCGCTTACACGCTCGACTCAGACGGAACGTGACAATGAATTATGCTTTTTCGTGTGGTGAAAAAAACATGATTTATTGTGGCTTTCATCGATTAAAGATACAACGTTATAAACTTATCATGTCATGTTTTTTATAATCAGGCCACAAACGGAGGAGTAATCAACGGACACACAAAAAATATGGTTAACGAATGTGGAATGTGGAATCTTCCCTTTTGAAAAAGGTAATCGAATTAAAACTACACTTAAACTAGATCTCAACTAGCTGTCTCGTATATACGAAAGCGGTTTATCTTTTTATGATTTAATTTAATTACTATACATTGGCAAAAGTGGTTTTAAGAAAGCATGTTTATACAAGTTTCACTTTCAAACATTACAAGTTAAATAGATAATATAAATCATGAGTGTATTAACTACCAGATTAACAAGTTCAAGGTATAATATATAAAATAAATAAATAAATAAATCAGCTTCACGCTGTATCCCGCACACTGCAGGTTAGGCAGAGGGAACCTAGTGTTAAGACACTCGTTCCCCACTTTCTGCGGAATTCTGGAGGCATTGCGTGTTGAGTGGCAGAACTCAACGCCGCGCTTAGCCTCGACACCAGAGCGAAGAAATGGAAATATAAATTTAAGTAAATATTTCATCTCCTCGAGTGGGGATCGAACCCACAACCAGTCGGTTTTACAGTCACACTTCGTGCCACTGCGCCACGACTGGCCTCTATAATATATATTTAAATACAATTATGGATAACTGAAATGATTGTAAGATCTTTGGTTTTCACGTTTATTATATACATTTTAAATGAAAGTATTTAACCGGAATAATCGTTTATGTTTAGTATTATACACTTTTGGAAGTCCGACGTTTGGAACACTTTGCAGTAGTCCGTGGTCACGGGTAGACTGAGATGGCATTTGTCTGTCAGTTGTGATAATTATTATATCTAACAACCGCTAACGGTTTCTGAGTATCGATTCCTGCAGAATGAGCTGACAGTATCTTGCCCTCTGTTATGGTGGGTTTGGACTTATGAGTGGGTCTCAGGTGGTAGAAAGCTTCCAGCCTCTCTATTGAAATTAGGATGTTTTTGCTGCACTGGACTGCAAAATGTTCGAAACGTCGGGTTTACAAAAATGTAAAATACTAAATATACGCGATTAATCCGGTTAAATAGTTCATCATAATCATTTGAGACTAGTCGTTGCGCAGAGGCACAAAGTGTGACTGTAAACGCTAGTGGTTGTGGATTCGCTCCACACTCGAGGAAATGAAATTATGGTGTCGAAATTTGCGTTTTTTACTATTTAAGGCTATTATTTTTTACGATTTACTTAAAATGTAATTTTCATCTCTTTGCTCTGGTGTCGA
The DNA here is from genome assembly GCA_021202915.1 of Heliconius himera. Taxonomy (NCBI): domain Eukaryota; kingdom Metazoa; phylum Arthropoda; class Insecta; order Lepidoptera; family Nymphalidae; genus Heliconius; species Heliconius himera. The sequence goes on from JAJHJA010000217.1 coordinate 98,674, forward strand.
TACAGCGTGAAGCTGATAAAAAAAATTGTTAAGAAAATTAAACAAATCATTTCAGTTTTAAACTAAAATGATTAGTTTAATTTTCTTCTTTAATTTCATGCTATGGCATACGGTATTCGTAATGTGACCAAATGTCCCATTTTGAACGGAACTGTTTCGTTTTTTGCTTCTCCTTAAAACATGCCACCACAAAACGTACAAATGTCCCGTTTTTTTCGTTTCAAAACAAGTTTCTTCATAATTATCGCAGTGCGCTAGTTTTCAAAAAACTGAAATATTACATTATTTATTAAAGTGTCAATAATACCTAAAACAAAACGAAAATACTATCAGACGTAGAGAAAAATAATTCTAAAAAAAAAAACGCAAACACCTCTCTAAAGAAAACGAAAGCAGATTAAGGTTCTGTACAAACGTTGGAGGTCTCGCGCTTTTTCTGAAATTCAGGCCTTGCTTAGAAAAGGCTTTTCTGAAATTTAGGCCTTTCATCTGATACCTCACTTAAAATAGCGCCCTTAAAATAAAAAGGGGGGCGCCCCTTTTAAGGCTATTACTTTTAGGATTTATCCACAAATGTATAATTTTAATTTTTTTCCTAAACGATTACTAACAGTAGATACTAGGTGCCAAATTTCATAATTCTAGGTCAACCGGAAGTACCCCTGTTTAATTCCTTTCCGTGTCGAAATATGAGATTTTTTTTACTATTTGAGGCTATTATTTTTATTGCTATTTAAGGCTATTATTTTTAAGAATTGAACCAAAAATGTATAGTTTTCAGATTTTTTCATGAACTAGTACTATTACCTGTAGATGCTAGCTGCCACATTTCTTAATTCTAGGTCAACAGGAAGTACCCTATGAATTTTTATTACCTTGATAGTGTCGAAATACGCGTTTTTTGCGATGTAAACTGCCATATCTTTTTTTTAAGTCATTGTAAAAATATTTTTTTTTCAGGAAATCATGACCGCAGATCTGGGTATATGGTTTGAGTTTCAACTCGATATCTCGGATAACAAACTGATCTTATACGAGTTCCTTTTTTCCTTAAAAGGTACGGAACTCTAAAAAATACAAAAGCTAAAATACGAAAGGAAAAATAACTAAAGCCTTATTTAGAAAACGTATAACTGATGGCTCTCTGTACATGGAAGATAGTTAAAAAATCAAATTATTGGGAGCATTTATCCATGTAATAAAACTCAAAACATATTGTCATTTTAATGTCGAAATAGAAATTAACCGATTTAACTGCAGTTTTCACTGTTGTATTTAGGTAAACTTCGTTTAACATTTAGTGTTTTTTTCAAATGAATTGGTTTATAAATAAAAAAAATATATAAAGTATTTGGTTCGACAAAATAGTTAAAAAAAAAATTATTGAGTATAACTTTGTAAGGTACATATAGGTAACCTGGTCTATGAGTACGCATTCGATAAGAGTACGCTACCCAAAATGCCGTGAAGTTGATTACGATGCGCGGCTAATCTCAGTGGTAATGGGATCCAAACGACGTAATGAAGTGCTGTGCAAAAAAAAATTAAATTTCGGAGGAAAACATAGAAATTACGTAAGTTTTTAGATTTTTACTCAAAATGTTAAATGTTTTTACCATTTTAAAAGTGTTATTGAGACAAAAATGCAATTATTTAGTACAATCGAAGTAAACTGTGAAGTATTCAAAGGCAATGCCTAAAACATAAGGCCAGAGTAATTGCGGTTGTCTCTAAGAGATGGCGATAAACTTCGCTAGTTTACGATTTGACTAGAATGTGTATAAGTACTCAGTTGTGCACCTTATAAGAGTACGCGCGGACTCTTACATATAATTATTTTTATTTTAATTGTATGAACATATTTATTCTAATTTGTTGCAAATTTGAAAATAAAATTATATTGTTTTCTATGTATTTATTCATTTTATTCACAGGATGTCTAGACGTGAAAGAAGTCTTTGTACTCCGGAACAGTGACTCGAAGCTAAGAAGCGCGTTGAGGCTGGCGAACCAAAGAAGGCAATTGCCAAATCATTGGGGATGCATGAAGCCACTTTGCGGAAGAGACTGAAAAGATCATCTCCAGCTTTAAGCTTGGGCAGGTATTCTAAAACCCTATCCAGTGAGATGGAAATAGACCTGTGCTGATAATATGTTTTATGGATTGACCACCAAAAACATACGAAGCTGAGAAGCTGCTTATGAATTCGCTGAGAAGAATGGATTGGCACATCGTTTTAACAAAGAAAAGAAAATGGCTGGTACGGAGTGGCTTCGACTTTTCTTAAAACGGCACCCTGATTTGTCGTTGCGTGCTCCAACTTCCACTAACGTCGCTCGTAATAGAATTTAACAAGTGTGGGGGGTACACTTGTTGGTACGCAGAGGACTGGATAGAATGTTTGAAATGCTCCGAATGGTGGCATGAAGCTTGCACAATGTATGAGGGCTTAGGATATTTTATTTGCCGGCTCTGCAAGTGACCATAAGTTAATGGATGATCCGCGTACTCTTATCAACCTAGAAGCGTACTCTTACACAAGGATATATGTAAGAGTACGCAATTCCCACTTATGATTATTTTTGTTATCCTGAGAGTTTAAAAGTAGTTTTGTTATTTTTTCTGTTTTCTTATGTTATATGATTAGATTGTACACGCAATAAATGACTAGTTGATTTTTTTCATTTCATTTTGTGTCTTTTAGAATAATTTAAACCTTAAGTGAGTACTGCTAGACCAGGTTATATGATCCTATCACTTATATGATGCCCACATAATAAACCACAACATACTTTATTAATTACTAAACGATATAAATAAAATGTATGTAATTTAAATAAATGAATATTTTAATTTAGGAAATACTTGATAAATGTATACTGTCACTTGATTAGTGTAACCTTCCAAAAAAAATCTTAATGATCATTTGATACGAATCTATGCATGCACGGCCGGTATGTGCGAGTGTGGCTTTAGCGTTTTGCACAATTATTACGTAATAAATAGATAATTAAAATTAAGTTTTCAAATTACATCATTTTAAAATGTTGAATGATCAGTGATATTTTTTTTAATGTAAATATATTACGATAAAATTATCGTGATATATTAACACTAAGTTCCTTCTGCCTACCCTGCTGCGTGCGGGATACAGCGTTGAAACTGATATTGTATTTAGGTTTTTTTTGATAATGTATAAAATAGAAGGAAATCAAATATAATATACTTTTTATATTTTACTAAAAAATAGATTTATTTGGAAAATAGAAGAGTTATATTAAATGAAACATTTAAATATTGTAACTTCAAAGTTTTATTATCTATCAATGGAAGACATTATTGAGGCATTTGACTATAATACGATTATTCAATATCAGGAGTGTATATAAATGCAATTAATAATTTAAAAGAAGTATAAAAAAATAGACAAAATAGATCCAAAATAAAAAAAACTGAACTTATATAACTATATATATACATATGTATACATATGGCACTTAAAAGTTTAATAATATATTATAATTTTAAAATAGCAACATTAAAATAATACTGTAAGTCATCACAGACTTTAAAAGTTTAATATCCTAGTTATTGGAAGAGAAGAAAAATATTTTTATATTTCCTTTAAGGTTTTACGCAAAATATCTAAGTATATTTCAGCATGTTTCTTCTGGAAGATTAGAGCTGGTCTGAGGCGTATAGTATTGTCACCACACACGCCTCCGAGTACACCTGGAAATATGTATTTTTTTTAGTATAACGTAGAGTAATTGGAAATCGTGTATATTTAGGTCTATACTTATAATAAAATTGTAACTGATCGGTGTCTGTACATGGAAGATATATCAGCAGAACTATTTATACAAAATAATGTTTTTAAAAAAATTTGTTTATTTGGCTATGCGTTTGTTCACGCTTATCTCAGAAATGGCTTAACCAACTTAATGCAGTTTCCAATTTTAATCCATCCAGTTGAACAGATTAATATTTTTTCTGAATTGTTCTTAAATAAACTTAAATAAATATTCGTATAGTTCAAGCGGGTGTAGCAGCTGGTGGCCGTTACACAACGTAATTGAGAGAATAAAAAAAATAATTAAATCAAGGCTAGGCAGAGGGAACCTAGTATAAGACACTCCATTCCCCACTTTCCGCCGAACTCAGAAACCTTCCAGAACGAAGAAATGAAAATATAAATTTAAATAAATATTTCATTACTTCGAGTGGGCATCGGACCCACAACCATTCTCTGTGCGCCACGACTGGCCTAGTAATTAAGACGAGGTTAAATGTTATATTAAATTTTAAATGCTATTATTATGGTTGAAATTCTACTTGAGAAAACATTCATCAATTATGAATGTTTTCTCAAGAATGTTCTCTCTCTCTATGACGATTGATGAAGTTTACGTTCCTTTTGTTCATATATAGCGTTGAGTTACGTCAAATAAATAATAATACCCATTACCTCAACGGGTTTTTATAGGCTAGTTATAATTCTTAACAGTTACCATAAATTTATAAACATTAAACTTACCATTTTTCTTTAAATCCGCATTAATTTTATCTCTGCAATCAGAATTGAAAGATAAAAATGTACCGCGACCTCGTACGCTGTTTATTATATTTGGAAACTCCTTCTCCAGATCATGTAGGCCATTTTTGAGGGTCTTTCCAGTTTCATTGACGAGGCACAAAAGATTATCATTTTTGATTACTTGCAACACTTTCTCCAAAAGAATTAACTTGCCGGGGTCGCCCATCCATGTATTGAACACTCGGTATGCGTGTGATGGTCTGCAATTATAAGTTTTTGTTTAAATTCCGCATATATATGTAATCCGCATATATTAGGGTTCCGTTACGTTGACTAAGAAATTTAATTTTATAAGAGTTCCTTTTTTATTTTCAGGTACGGAACTAAAAAAAGTTATAAGGAAAAATGGGACAACCCCGAGTGCGGCTCGCCCACTGGCAGTTCCGTACAAAAATTGGAGGTCTGGAGCTTACTCTAATTCAAGCTTAGAAATATTTTTTTTTAGATCATGTTTGAATCTCATATCTCGTTTCAACTCGATATCTCCAAGCGTTCCTGGGATAAAGTTTCTTGACAGACAGACAGACGGACAACATAATGATCTTATAAGTGTTCCTTTTCCCTCAAATGGTACGGAATTCTAAAAATGAAAATCACTTTTTCATTTTTGGTAACAACTCTTTTGTTTTTAAGCCGAATACTTCGTTATTTCGTTAAATTTAAAGCCAACTCAAAATTACAAAAATTATAGCTTCGAGTTTAAAGTGTAAAACCACCGGAGGTTCTTCGGATTTTTTTCGGTTAAAAATATTACCTTAACGAAGCAAATTATTAAAATTACAAAATATAATATTTAACTTACATTTAGTTCGCCCTGCGTGACTACATTTGAGTATTAACATAATAAAAATATCTAACTTGTCACGAATAATACTAGGATATTTTGAAGGTCGGTATATAAACTAGTACCAAAACAGTGAGTCGTTTAAAATAAACCTATATGAACAAAACATATCAAGCACAATTTTCTCAAGAAGATATGATCCCATACTTACTTCTGTTCAATATTGATATAGAAGCCACCAGTCAACATTTTCTTGCTGAAAGTAACAACGTCTGGTGGAGAAGGCAAGTTGAAATGCTCGTAACACCACATCTTTCCCGTCGGGCCGCACCCCGTCTGCACTTCGTCGACGATTAAAGCCACGCCATTCTAAAAGTCGTATATAATTTTAGCTTAGCGCTTTATCACCCATATAACAAGGCAGGGGTGAGCACCTAGTACCTAAACCCTACTTTTTCTCCTTCCGCTCGATTTCTGTCGTTTCAGTGTCTTGACACTGCGTAATGAATGGAACTCAATGCCGCGGGAAACTTAATTATCGAATATGTAATCAGTGCGTTGTCACTCTGTGCTTCAATAGTTCTAAGTATAACAAATGACAATTTCAAAAATGTACTTTTTATGATTAATTATTATTTACAATTTAACAAGCCAGTCGTGGCGCAGCGGCACGAGGTGTGACTGTAAAACCGACTGGTTGTGGGTTCAAGGAGATGAAATATTTACTTAAATTTATATTTCCATTTCTTCGCTCTGGTGTCGAGGTTAAGCGCGGCGTTGAGTTCTGCCACTCAACACGCAATGCCTCCAGAATTCGGCAGAAATTGGGGAACGGAGTGTCTTAACACTAGGACCCTCTGCCTACCCTGCTGTGTGCGGGATACGGCGTGAAGCTGATTTTTTTACAATGTAACATATACTAGAGCAGCGTGTGTCAAACGTGATCGTGGTTTGATTGACCCATTCAGTGTCCAAATCAAAGCTAGGCGATGAGCTATAACTCAGTGACTTAAATTCGGGAATGTTAATGTAGGGTAAGGAAGACAAAAATCTAACTATAATCCAAGTGAGTATTATGATAACGGCAAATTGAAAATTTAAAAAAATGCTGTATTTGTACATGATATAATACCATGTTTAAATTTAAAATATTTAATTTGTACAACTTTCAAATAATCTAATTTTGCAAAAACATTTTACGTAACTCATGTTTATTCAATCTACATTACATGCTATAAACTTAATTTACATAATTAATTAAATATATAAAAAGTTCTGTTTACAATTTGAGGCCGTTGGGGCGCAGTGGTAGAACGTCTGAATTTTAACGTGACGGTTGTGGATTGGTTTCCCACTCGGGAAATTATTTAAAAATTAAATTCCTCATTCTGGTAACAAGACAAAGGAAAACGTTGAGATGCTCCACGCAACATGCAATTCTCAATCTTCCGCTCATAACACTATGTTCCCTCTGCCTACTCTGCTATATGCAGATTACAGCGTGCAGCTATAAAAATATAAACAAAATACAAACCTTTTGACAAATTTTTTGTAACTTTTGGAAGAATTCCGGTGAAGCTTCATGGTCGCCACCTTCAGATTGAATGGGCTCCACTATCAGACCTGCTACTGGGTTACCTTTCTTCTTATATTTATCGATAACATCTTGTACTTGCTCCAAACATCTATAAAACGTTTTAAATATATTTTTATGATATAGTCACATTTCTTAATCGATTAAAACAGATTGTTTGATAAGTTATTATTGCAAATCTAAACGTACAACATTCTTTTAGTTTAGATTCTTTAAATGCCATTACATTAATAAGTTCCTATTACATTTATTTATTTGATATTGTCAAACTCTACATTATTACTCAAACACAATTATTATGCAGATACCGTCAATATTTGGTTATCATGTGACTGGACTGCAAACGATTTTTGTGGGTTTGCGCTACGATGAAAAGTGTGGGGTCATTTTTTCACTCAATTATACCTACAAATATATGTAGGAATACGTGATCTGATTAGAATAAATAGATAGATAGGATAACTTACTTTAATAAGTTATCTGAACAAGGCATAAATTAATCAATCTGTCTGTTTTTAGAGTTCCGTATCTTTTAAGAAAAAGGGAAAAAATGGTGCGTGAAGCTGAAAAAAAATGGTTTTAAAGCCGCTTCAAGGTAGGTGAGGTATCAGATGTAAGGGCTCTAGCTAAGCTTGAAGTTCAGAAAAAGTTTGAGACCACCAATTTTTATAGAATTTTTTATACGGAACCCTCGGTGGGTGAGATCGGCTCGCGCTTGTTCGGTTTTTTATAAGTGATGTATCAAATATTGTGTTAAGTTTAGGTCACTCTTTAGTTAATAAATTGTTTTAAGAGCATCATTTTTAAAACAACGCTATATATCATATACATTTCTATTAATAATAAGTATGCGCTTATGAGTTAATAATGATAATACACCTGATTAAAGTGTGTAAATATAACTTTGTTTTTCAGTAAACAAATCTCAATATGACGGCCGTGATTACATACTCGTGACTTTCATTATGGAAGAAACAATATAACATGCCCTTGCTGCTCTATTTACATTGATTTATTTACTGTAAATATTTATGAGTAGGTTTTTATTACACGACTTTGATAGGTTCACAAATGCTATCATATTTTAATATTATAACGAAAATAATTTGTCACATTATAAACAATATATTTTTAATACACAATATATTTTCGGCTTTATTCCGATTTAATATCGGTCCATATCGATTCTTCAATCAATACCTATGTATGTATATTAGTAAAAACTAAACAGTTGTGGGTTCGATCCCCACTCGAGGAGATGAAATATTTACTTAAATTTATATTTTCATTTCTTCGCTCTGGTGTCGAGGTTAAGCGCGGCGTTGAGTTCTGCCACTCAACACGCAATGTCTCCAGAATTCGGCAGAAAGTGGGGAACGGAGTGTCTTAACACTAGGTTCCCTCTGCCTACCCTGCTGTGTGCGGGATACAGCGTGAAGCTAATTTTTAATTTATTTGAAATATCTAAGCATATATCCGTGGAAAGCGATTTTGTTTTTGTTATTTCACATATACATAACATGTATACAGATAACTATAAAAATAACTTTTTTAAATAATATATTGTAAATTATAAAATAACAATCTTATAACCAAATTATTTTCGATTTTGACTAAACTGCAACATCACAAGAATGAGCAATGATTTCCTCGAGTGGAGATCGAACCCACAACTAGTCGTTTACAGTCACATTTTGTGCTCTTGCGCCACGACTGGTAGAGCAGATTGTGGCGAGGTGTTGGGGAGTAGCGACTGGCGACCCCACGGACCTGGGTCCTCCAGAATTTTTAATTTCAATAGCCTCACGGATCTTACCAGGAATACATGTTTTCCCCCTCCGTCTACTCGAGATCGATCGGGGGTCGACGGGTTTCGAAATATGTATAATACTAAATATACGCGATTAATCCAGTTAAATAATTTCATTTAAAATATGTAATAATCGCGAAAATCAAAGATCTTATTAAAACACTTTCGTTCCCCACTTTCTGTCAATTGTCTGAGATTATTCATGATTGATCTCATATATGTATATGGAAGAATAAAGGCTAATGCGTCACATTTACAAAGTAAAACATTTTTATATTCTCTAAGGTGCCTGTGTATGTGTTGTTTCAAGACGAATTAAGTGTTATTTTAACTTACTTTTCATCTTCTTTTTGATTTTCACATTGAAACTGATCAAGTGGATATTTATATCTTGGAAAAGGTGCAACGGGCCAGTCGAATGCAGGACAATCCAGTTTATGGATAGGTTTAGACCTCGTAGTAGACAGTGCACCGAACGTACGGCCGTGGAAGGCACCCTGTGATTTAAAAAATCATTCTATTATTACTACTACATGCATACATGCAAATATATTTTGAACAATTATAGGTATGAGACGTAGTGGCGCAGGAGCACAAGCGTTCGACTGTAAACGCGTCAGTTGTGAGAGGAAAGTGGGGAACGGAGTGTCTTAATTGTTAAGACACTACAGGTTCCCAGGTCCCCTCTGCCTACTCTACTATGTGCAGGATACAGCGTGAATCTAAACAAACATTTACAGATATGTCTTTAATATTCTTTATATACACAATTAGTACCTCAAATGACATAATTGATAAGTTTGGAGCACCGGGTGGTTGGTTAATCATACACGAAGACATTTCTTCAGGAGTAAAATCGATGCTACCACCGCGCTGTTTTTTGCGGTACCACATAAAAACAGTTTTAAATGCATTCTCATTTGAACACGAACCGCACATCATTGTGGACACTCCATTTAAACCATGTGGTGCAACTCCCATTAGAACACTCTTTAATTTCTTCGGCCAATCTGCTCCAGGAAAAACACCAAGGGCTGGACGATTTACTAAAGATTTCTAAAAAATTAAAAAAAATCTATTACTATACCATAGTGAATGTCATAAAGATTTATTAATAAAATATTAAATTTGTACCGCACGCATTAGTGTATTAACTCAAAAAATGTCTAAATCAAGATTATACCACAAATAAATGTAAAATTAAAGTTCGCAACGCGTAAAAAAAGTAAGGCCGCCGACCCTGTAAAAATAAGATAGAAAACCGAGACATGTCGTTGCAAGCCACTGTTAAAGATTCCTCTCGACCAAATTACCCAACATTCGTCCAATGCTGTATTATCTTAAATTACGGTTGTAATTCACCAAGTGAGGATGTATTGCAGTGTTTTTTATAATACATTATTTCGTACTACATGATTATGATTGAAAATATCTATGTTTAAGCTACTAACATATTGTGTTTTATTTTGACTTGCTACTGTTTTTTTTTAATTTTTTGTAATTCAAAGTAAATTTTAAGTATAACTGTTTGGCATCTAAAGTTTTGCAAATTATAAACTGTAAAACTAACATTGCCACGTTTTTATGTAAAATTTTGTATTAATTGACCTAAATTAAATTATTATTAACATACAATAGTTTTAGGAAACATTTTTTAATTGAAATGGATATATCAAGTGGAGGTAGCAAAGCAAGCAATGATAATCAATACTTGCTTGCTTTATATTTAAAGAAAAAACATCACACGGAGAAAAAGTTACTGTCTTTGAAGATTCAGATTCCATAGTTGGAGGAGTACTTGTACTTCATAAAGCAAATATTAATAATTCCAACGGTGATTCTTATTTTGGTTGGTTTATCTAGTGAAGTGAAAAAAATGGTCTTCTGAGTTAATACACTATTGTACTATATGTGCGATATACCTACCAGATTATGCTGATCGTCAAAAGCTTTCAATAACTCAGGATGATTGTAACCAACAGGTACAGAGGAAATTTGAGTAAAGGAATCTAAGAAGGCATTTCCATCTGCATCCACAAAATAATTGCCAACACTTTTGTCATAATCAGCAAACAATTGCACAGAATCTGCTTGCTGCAAAATAAAACTGTTGTCAAGATTATAAAACTATTAAAAGTTTAAAATATAAATGGCAAATAGTGAAAATGTATATTAACTTTTCAGGTACAACAAAGAATATATATTAATAGTATTATAATAATTTTATAGGGGGTTCTTTGGGAATGCATACCCACTAGCATGGTGGTTCATCTATGTGTAAAATATATGCATTGGGAATATTCTGAACCCATAAAATTACAAAGTAATTTATAATAATCCTAGGCAGTTGACATTCTTAAATATTTCTTCACAATACTAAAGTATTACAAAAATAAACCATTTACTTGAAGTGCAGATAACTCGTCTAAGAGTGCTTTCGTTCTTGGTCCAGGTACTGAAGTTTTTATGTTAGGTTTTTCTGGTTCAACTAACACACTCGAAATTTTTTTTGCACCTATGAAAAATAAAATTTGATACAGCGATACATAAAGAAATATTATTAAAATAAAAATAACGTAATATTTTTTATTTTTTTTTACATAGATTATAATACTGCCGGTTGATGATATAATACAAGTTAAATAAAAAGTTTACTGGTAGATATATATTAAAAGAAACTTATATGTATCATTATTAAATATAAAATTTTTAGATATCGTCTGAATTAAAAAATGCAATGTTATATATTGCATTATAAAAAAAGTTGTAAAAAATATATATAAATCAAATAAATTGTTCCTTACATTGTAGTGACGGTAAAGTTTTAATTTGTTTTCTCATTAACTGCGCTCTCGAACAAAACATTTTTTACCAATCTGTTTTGATAGACGCTAAAAAATTAGAAATTCTTCAGATAATTTTAGACAAGAAAAATCTATACGACCAATAAAATAATCAATTCAGTGTATCACAAAACTCAAGTAATATTTAAAACTATTATAATTCTTATCACTGTTAGACACTGGTGGATAAGATAATATCAATCCGTTTGTGTAGGATTCTGCATCTATCAGCGTTTAGCAACTAAAATTATTCATTGAGCGTTACACTACTTTGATAAAAAATATTTAAATGCAAGAGGCAAAGATAAAATTTCAAATATCAATACTCAAGCTCAACTCACTAGTGTTACCCACAAAGAGCTGTCATTATCTGAGATTCTGTAATCTATATTGATTATGTGAGGGCTGTAGACATGATGAAAATATAATTTCAGTATAGATATCGCTAAACGTAAATTTTACAAATTTAATATATTTCTTCAAATTTAATTAAAAAAAATCAAAATATCAAAACTGAATTTATTTTATATTACTTACATAACGTTCTTTATTATCCGACTGCGCAACGCAAACGCGTAATGAGTTTATCAGTCTATGTAATATGTTTGTACGTTTGTTTGTTTCTATGTGGCCAACAGAATTGACCGATTTTGATGATTCTTATATTAATCGATTTGTCTTAACCTTGCGATTGCCATTAAAGACATGACAGTAATAAAAATATACCTAGAAATTTTATAAAAATTAGAATCGTTGGAACTATGTCAAGATAATAGAATGATACCCCACTCATTAAATAGGTATTCAAAAATGTTTGTTGGGTCCTGATGATTTTTTTTCTTAAGTAGCAATTTAGGATACATATATATTTAACAATTAAAAGATATTTAACCAATCATTATTGCTAATTCTCATATTATGACAGGTATATTTTAGTATTTGAGTAGTCTACCCTACGGTTATTGGACTGTGAGGCGGCGGTGTGTAGGCCGTGTGTAGGCGGCTTCGAATCCCCACAATAGTAACTCCCTCAAGAATCCCTCCCTCAAGAAAGAAAGAAGAAGAAAAATAAGATTGCAATTTTTTTTAAACTAAAAAGAAAAAAATCAAACCCAATATTTCATTATGATTAACAGTAGGGGCCTATTCCTTAATTAAATCTTCAAAAGAAGACCTGTAAAAAAATAAATGGGTTCTGACTGTTAAACCTAATAATCTAATAAGCTTCTTTTTTTCTGTTTAGTTTTATGCATTTGGATTCTCTTGAATTATTTTGTACTTTTACTATTCGTTGCTTATGTATTCAAAATGTATGTGATTTATTTGTTTAAGTAACTACAAGTAATTAAATGTTTTCACCTTCACGCTGTATCCCGCATACAAAGTGTTTTTGTCATCGCCACTTTCAATGAAACCACAGTTTTAACTACTCTATAAATACTTAATATAATCAAAGCTTTTACATTTTTGGAAAAATCAAGATTTTTCCAAAAATGTAAAAAGTGATATTTTTAAACAAAATAACTAATAAAACTATCGTTGTAAAATAAAAACGCCTTGTCTCAAGAATGATGCCCACAGACACAAACTTATCAAAGCGATAACGCCGCACATGCCTTATTCACGAAATCAAGTCGTAGGTAATCCCGACGATGTTGAACTGCGTAAAATAGAACGAGATAAAAAAAGTCCGCGCTTCCGTAAAAGGAGCGCAGACGCTTCCACCTTAGAAGTAACGGTAGAGAAGGAAATTTAGTGTGACACCGAAATTTCGAGGCATTTAGTACCAGAGCGAAGAAATGAAAAATTTATAAGTAACTAGAGGGCGCGCGCGGCTTCGCCCGCTTATTAGGAGCGAATTCTAAAAAAACCACGAAACACGTGTTCAATAAAATATTTTTAACAGTCTGAATTTAAATTTTTATAAAAATCGGTGGCAATTTAAAAAAAAAACCATATAAACTTTCAACCCCTTATTTGAACCTTTAGGGGGTGAATTCTTAAAAACCATAAAACACGTGTTCAATGAAATATTTTTAAGAGTCTTAATTTCAAATTTTATAAAATACGGTGCAGATTAAATTTTTTTTCCATACAAACTTCCAATGTCTATTTCGTCCCTTTAGGGTTAAAATTTTTCAAATTCCCTTCTTAGTGGATGTCCAGAATATGAAAATAAACATCTGCCCAAATTTCACGTTTCTACCATCAGCGGTTACGGCTCTGCGTGCGTCTTACCTCAGTCAGTCGGCACAAGTCCTTTTATATATATAGATAATTCATTCCCCTGAGTGGGAATCGAACCCTCAACCGTCGCGTTACAGTCACACCCTTATGTTCCTACACCACGACGGCCTCTAAATAATAATAATATATCTTACATTAAAATATTAAATGTTAAATTAAAATATTAAAATATAAAATTAAAATATAAAATATTAAATGTTATTAATATTAAAATATAAAATATTAAATGTAAAAAATATCGATAAAAAAACTCAGGTTCATCTCTATAGGAATGAGGGAGTAAATTGCGGATATTACTTAATGGCTTGTTCAATATTCTTTAAAGGAATGAAATATAAGTTGCGTCGACGTTAAAAAGTTACATAATATAGAAGAAAAATATATTTTATTCATTAAGATCAATAGTTTTAGTGTGTGAGTGCTAATTACTCGTAGGTTTTCTTAGCTTAGTAATGCAGCTAGCATTGAGACCGGGTCTGGAACTGCTGGAGCCAAGGGATAAATGTATCTGAATGCTTTTCATCTGTTGCGATAGTAGCAAATTGCTGACCAGTATGAGGAGTTTTAGCAAAGAAAGTTTGAATGTCCTTAATTTTGTTCATTTTATTAAATTGCTTGGAAATCAAGCAATGCTTGAGGCCAGCCGTGGCGCAGGGACACAGAGTGTGTCGCGTTTACAGTCTGTAAACGTGATTGGTTGTGTGTTCGATCCCCACTCGAAGAAATGCAATATTTATTTAAATTTATATTTCCATTGCTTCACTTTGATGTCGAGGCAAAGCGGGACGTTGAGTTCCGCCACTGAACACGCAATGCCTCCAAAATTCCATGGAAAGTGGGGAACGAAGTGTCTCAACACCAGGTTCCCACTGCCTACCCTGCTGTGTGCGAGATACAGTTTGCAGCTGATTTTTAAAGCAATGCCACATATGCGTGCCTGTATTCAGCTCATACAGCACACGGATTTATAAAAGTTCGAAATATTTGTAAGAATTAAAAAAAATAAATAAAATAATAGTTGTGGTTAATTCACAAAAGTAATTTATTTATTTTTAGAAATATTGTAAATAACTATATTTATAATATTTCTAAAAATTATTATAATTTTTTTTTATTGAAAATCTAAATGAAAGGAAAGTAAATGAAATGAAAGAAAACCCCATCGAAAATTTTTCTTCATTTTTTTCTTTTGTTAGTAATAATAATGAGGTAGGCACCAGACGTTTATGAGGTGGGCATGATTTTTTTGTGCGACTCATTGTGGAATGGCCTACATACAGCAGTATTTTCAGGCCGATACGACATAGGTACTGCAATCACTCGGCTATCTTCACGTTGACACCAGCAACTCATTTATAGCTTCGCTGTTGTTACTGGGATCGTGGGCAGCGGTGATCACTTTCCCGCCAGGTGACCTTAAATGCTGGCTGGTCCTTTTCTATATATAAAAAAATGTCAATATATTATGGATACTTAATTGTTAAGACTTATTTTTATAATACTTTGCAACGACTTTTAAGCGTATAATTATATTAGATTTTAAATTATTTTTTTATAGAAATATTAAAAAGAAAAAAATTGGTTTTTTGTTCTTTAGTTTGCCAAATTCAAATTCAAATCCTGCATTTAAAGCTGAAATTTTGCAGTGAGATATAAGCTTGGACATAATAATACACGTTATGTGGCTATAAACTACCCCTATTAATAAAAAAAAATGAATCGATGAAATGTGTTATTAAGGACAATGACAATTATTGAGGCCAGTCGTAGCGCAGGGGTGCAAAGTGTGATTGTAAAATCGACTAGTTATTGGTTCGATCCCCACTCGAGGAGATGAAATATTTACTTACATTTATATTTTCATTTCTTCGCTCTGGTGTCGAGGCAAAAACGCGGCATTGAGTTCCACCACTCAACACGCAATGTCTCCAGAAAGCGTGAAGCTGATTTATTTATAATTATTGAAAATAATGATAAACATCTGAAGGAAAATGATGCTGTGTTACCAACAATGACACGTATATATGTAAAGAATTAAAATTAAATACTTTCTTAGTTTCACGCTATATCCATAGCAGTATAGTGACGAAAGAACGAAGCGCCAAACACTACGTTCTCTGCACACCTCATTTACTTTGTTCACTGTCATCAACCTCTTTATACATGGCCTCCAGCGGGTTCTCATGCTTTTAACGTCACCTTCAGTTCCAGTGTCCATTCCAGTGTCTGATGTTGATGCTGTGTTTTCAAAAAAGTAAATCCAGTTCTTAAGACCAGTGAAACGTAATTTTCCTCTGCAATGTGTAGACCTATAAAAACTATATAGTATCTGAGATTTAAAATACATTGTTCAAAAAAGGGAAAGCATCGGTATTGGGCGAATCTCCGATGTCAAGAATGGACATGCATCGAAGTCAACTGCGTCTGGGTAAAGAGCGGATAAACCTAACCATAATATCGGGTCTTATAAATCCCAAACCCTCGCTCGGGAGAAAAGATATATACATAGGTCACGAAAAAACATGGCATTTATAAAGAGATTGACGAGTGGTAACAGTTGATAAAGTAAAACATACAGAGAGTAGGGCTATTGGCGCTCCGTTCCCTCTGATTACCCCGCTAGGGATAAAGTTAGATGTAAATAAAGAATAATGAAAAAAATAAATAAAAACAACTAAAGAATATTAATAGAAATCGTTAAATTTTAAAATAAAAAATAAATTAGCTTCACGCTGTATCCCTCACACAGCAGGGAAGCTAGTGTTAAGACACTCCGTTCCCCACTTTCTGCCGAATTCTGGAGGCATTGCGTGTTGAGTGGCAGAACTTAACGACGCGCTTAATCTCTATACCAGAGTGAAGAAATGGAAATATAAATTTAAGTAAATATTTCATCTCCTCGAGTGGGGATCGAACCCACAACCAGTCGGTTTTGCAGTCACACCTCGTGCCGATGCGCCACGACCGGCCTCAAATTTAAAAAAAAATAAAAACTTAAGTTAAATTTTAGATTTATTTTACTAACTCTAAATATAAAATTTAAGTTAAATTTTAGATTTATTTTACTAACTCTAAATATAAAATTTAAGTTAAATTTTAGATTTATTTTACTAACTCTAAATATAAAATTTAAGTTGAAGTACCTTATTTTTGTAGCGTTCTATATGCTAAAAACTGTAATATTATTTATAACGTTTCCTTTACACTGAAACTAAATGTCATAGAAGTGATATAGCAAGAAGATTCAAAAGAATAAAATACGAGAAAAGTTCACGAACAAAATTTAGGTACTACGTAATTTAAAAATTCTTCACACGACCCGTCAGTGAATACTAGTACTATTAGAAATGTGTCTAAGAACTACAGCCTGAAATCAGACCCATTCGTCTACTCTAAAAGCTAATAATCATTGTCTTCAGCTACTTTTCTTCCAGCGTCATTGCCATCTTTTACTATTTTACTGGCAATGACGTCGCAACCAATGATGTTTTTACACGTTGGAATTTTATGAAAAACTCATTCAAAATACATGAAATTTGCTGGTTACAGATTTGTTCAAAATGTCAATATAAGTATATATTAACGATTGCCAAAACATTTTTAATCTATAAGTAGTAAATAAAGATATCAATGACGATTCATGTGCTAAAATTAGGAGAATCCAATTTAAGACTTATTTATAAATTGTTAAAGCATCCGTGGTGGCAGTTGCACCGTCTGAAATTAAAGCTCTGCATGCTAACATTATTACAAGCCAAATAAACACTACGTTAGATAACGTATTTTCGTGGCAATATTTACAACAAAAGCTCGCTCGATTATTGACCCTATTTTTAAAAACATTTTTTGCGATCGATTTTTGTGTAGCTATACCTAAATTATAAGCACGTTTTATTATTAAAACCTTTAAGTATGTACTTATTTCATTAAAAATAGCAAATAAAATTAATATAGTTTAATTACGAATATTTTTGAAAAGAAATTAGCTAAGAACACACCAAATCTCCACGTAAAACATACAATTTTTTTAAGGTTTTTTCTTAAAATATATTTTTGTATATACTAAATCATCAAACTTGTCTAGACGACTTGTTTATTATTTAGTTAAGTATTTAATATGATATTCATCTTATTAAAATTATTTAGTATTAATGAGTAATCACAAGGAAATTGAAATTTGTGCGTTTTGGAGAACTGCATACAGTTCTAATTAAATGTCATATGATGTTGAATGTCATTGTCAATGTCAAATATATAGAGACGTAAATAAACAACAATTTCTGTGCATTATTAGGGACTTAAAACGATTTTTGCTACTAAACTTAAAGTTTATTGATTTTTATTCTTATTCTAAACTGAGCATATTAAAATGTTAAAAAAGGTCTTGTTATCTACTGATGTTACTTTAGTCAGCATACAGCATGCGTTGTCCACTGAGAAAGAAGAAATAATGGGACTATTGATTGGCGAGGTATATATGCGAATAATTCAAGAACACATTTTTAAGCTTAATATTATCGCTATTTTTATAATAACTTCATCATTATAAAGTACTCTTATCAATAACCTCATTATAATGTTCCAGGTCCATAATAATAATACCCTGGTTTCTATAGTCTCATCGGTTATATTAAGGCGCTTGGATAAAAAACCTGATAGAGTAGAAATTTCTGAAGAGCAACTTGTCCAGGCTACTTTAAGAGCAGAAGAGCTAGCAGCAGAAGTAGGGCGTCCACTTAGAGTGGTTGGATGGTACCACTCTCATCCACATATCACTGTATGGCCATCACATGTTGGTACGGAACATCTCACATATATCAGAATTTTCATAGGGAAACTAAAGGTTCAACGGCCCAGAAATTAAATTCTTCTTCTTTGTCGCTTCGCTCTTGGCAAAGCAGTTGTGGTAGTCCTTTTTAAAAGTTGGTGGTGCGCCACACAGTCTGACGCCATTCTGCACGGTTGACTGTCTGCCTGGTACATTCGTAAAGAGGGCCATTGAGAACAGCCTTCGATTAAATAATTCATTTCAGAAATTGAATACTAAAGTATAATATTAATATACATTGTTGAGTGCTGGAACAAAAAACCATGCTTTGTCTTTTTATCAATGTGGAAATGAAAATATTTTTTTCCTCAGTGGAAATGAAACACAAAACTATTGCACTGCTATCTATCATGGCTGTGCAATAGGTGCTCAATTAATTTTATGATTATTTTTAAATTATAATCTTTATACTGTTATTTTACTGTGTATGTTATAATTTTAGACATATTAAAGCTTTTTAACTAATATTTTTTAGATCTTGCTACTCAAAGTATGTACCAAAGAATGGATTCCAGCTTTGTTGGGATAATCTTTGCCGTATTTCTGACAGATCAAACAGCTAAAGCCCCTTCAGTAAGAAAAATATTATTTATCAAAATTTTGTCTATAGTAAACTTTAATCTAGAGTCTTTAACATCAATATATAAGTGAAGCTATATTAATTATAACATAATTAATATAACTTTATATTTATATATTTATGTTATAGACTGTCTGCTTTTAAACTGAAAATATTTATTTACAACTTAAAACCACATACAAATAAGTGTCTTTATTATAACTGTCACTCAGTAAACACAGTCATAGCAGAAAAAAATATAACAAATAATAAATTTTAAATTGCCTTTGAAACGGAAACAAGTTTGCCTTAAATCAACATTAGACAATTTTCCTTCGTCTGTTCTTTGAAGAACTGTTATGTGTTTCCACCCAGAATTCAGTGGAATGCCAACATTAAAAAATAAGTGCAAAATATTGGAAACTCTCCAATAAACTTTAAGGATGTAGTTTTGAAAAATCTGAATATTAATAAATGAAAACCATCCAACCCCATATCCCATATCCCTTGAATTACAAAATCAATTTTGACAAAGACATTTAATATACTGATCAATCTCTGTTTCTTTCTCTTGACTATTTGAATCAGTTGATTTCTTGTTATAAGTTAAGTAAGTTTGACATAAATCACTACACATTTTAATAACGGACACATTTAATAGAGAGCCATTCATTTTGAAACTGGGTGTTTTAAATCCTCCAATAAATAATGTTTTCATTTATTTACAACATTGTAGACATATCAACAGATGGTTTTTGCCTAATTATGAACTTTAAAAAAATTGTATTATTTATTTATATTTTTATATATATTTTTTGCTGATGCCTTTTTTATGTCATTGTGATTACCTATTTGTATATGTTTGTAAGTTGAGTTTCAGAGTAGATGTTCTATACTTTTATTGTTTAAAGTTATAAAAAATTACTTGAAGTAGGGTGCCAATTATAATTTTGTTTAAGGTTCAAATTACATGTTTTCAATCTATCAGTGATGGTTCAAATCAAAGCCGAAGAGAAATCGAACTAGAGATCACAAATAATAATGATTCCCTTACAATTAATAATTTTGAAGTAAGTATTATACCCTATTTTTAATTAATCTTTTTTAAAATTATATTGATATTTTATTTTCACCCTTTATTCAATAGCTTCAACTTCGCGCTGTATCCCACACACAGCAAGGTAGACAGAGGGAACCTAGTGTTAAGACACTTCGTTTCCCACTTTCTGCCGAGTTCTGAAGGCATTGCATGTTGCGGCCAGTCGTGGGGCAGGGACACAAAGTGTGACTATAAAATCGACTCGTGGGAATGAAATATTTATTTACATTTCGCTTAGCTCTGGTGTCGAGGTAAAGCACGGCGTTGGCAGTACAACAATAACAAAATAAATTTAGATTGTATGGGATGGTTGCAAATTGTATCTCCACTCAGAGAAATTCATTATTTTCTTTTTCCCACTACGACAAGATTAAGTGTGTAGCTGAAGAAAATACTAATAATAAAATTTTGCTTACAGTTAATATTGTTAAATAGTAACATATTATTATGTTTATAAAAGTACAACGGCAATTATCCAAATGTTGATTTTATTGACATTTCTTTACATTGGGTATACTAAAAAAACAATAGATGAAAATTTTAGAGTTTTTATATCAGCTTCACGCTGTATCCCGCATACAGCAGGGTAGGCAGAGGAAACCTAGTGTTAATAAGACGCACCGCCCCCCCTTTCCGCCGAGTTCTTGAGGCATTGCGTGTCGAGTGGCGGAACTCAACGCCGCGCTCGGCCTCGACACCAGAGCGAAGACATGAAAATGTAAACGTAAATAAATATTTTATCTCCTGTGCCCCTGCACCACGACTGGCCTCATCTGTTGTTCGGTGTTTTTATACTGAACATAAAAACAGACACACACCTATCCTATTTGTCATTAAAGTTATAATATTATGTAAGTGTGGTCTTCATATTCTTATGGATAAGTATGTATGGCTGAATTAATACATAGTCTGATTCACCAAATAGTCACATTCACAGTAAGATTTCCCATTTACGTACTACAAAAAAAATCTTATTTAATGAGGTAATATTCTTTTGTTAGATATTAACACAATTGCCCACCATATTAAAAGAGGAAGAAGATGAAGCTTTCAAAAATGAAGCAGGGGAAATTGACACAGAGGATATAATAAATAAGCAACATAATGCAGCTGTAAGAACTATCGCCATAGGACACATTGTTGAAAAGGTGATTTTTATATTTACAGTATATATCCCGAATAATTATATTATTACGTTATTTCACAACCCTTTTCTACCAAGAGGCCATTGTGTCTCAGTGAGACAGTATCTCGATGTAAACAATGTAATGTAAAGTAAAATACTCTTTATTGTACACCGAATAATTAATTACAAAACTGATTACAATGATACATAAAAAGCACAATAGGCGGCCTTATTGCTAAGCCAGCAATCTCTTCCAGGCAACCTTTGGATAGAGGAGAGCATAAAATTAAATTAGGAGGGGTGTACTAAATAATTGTACCTAATTAAATAAAAATATACGAATACACAAATATATACAGGTATACATACATACACAGAATACATAGATACAATGATTGTGGTTAAGATCCCCACTGGGGGAAATTAATGACTTATTTTCATATTTGTGTTATTTTCAATTCCCAATTCTCATAGACAAACTGCGATGTTAAGTACTAGCACTTTACACATCATGTCCACTTGTCGGAAATTGGAGAGCAGGGGGGGCCTTAACACTAGGTTATTTCTGCCTATCGGGCATGGGTGTCTTTATAGGTGGGAAAAAGCATGACTAAAAATAGAAAAAGTGACCTAATATGCTATAGACCGTAGAAAGTAAAGTAGAAAGAAATATAGAGCAGAAGCATAAAAATGACTATGAGTTACTCTTTAACAATGTTATGGCTCTTTACTATGAAATCTAGAAAATAACACTCTAACTCAGGTGTACCACCCATCGCACACTATTTAATATTTTTTAAATATTGGAACTTAAAAGATTAACACATAAAATTAAAGTTCGATAATGTCTACCTTACTCCAAAAAACAATCTCTCCCCCAAATTCTCAATGAGTGTTGAGTGCGAAACTTAACGCCGCTCCTTGTCTCTACCAGAGCAAGGTAATGAAAATATAAATATTTTCATTACATTCCTCCGAATAGAAATTGAACACAACGCCATCGCGTTTGCAGTCACCTGTTAATAACTCTGCACCCCGATGGGCGCAAATTATTATAAAGGTGAAGATTATAAAAAATTATAAAAACTACTCTAAATTAAGAATAAGACATTTTTATATTATCTTATGAGAACCCACATCAAACTATATGGAAAAGTTACTACCAAATCAGTGTTAAACTCACAATCAACATCACTATTGCAGTAAAACTTGGAAATAAATGGAAAATGAGGATTTTTTATTTAAAGAAATGCGTTTTTTAGCTATGATTTTATTTAAATCTTTAAGATCTTTTAACAACACTAAATCTATTAAATTTCAGATATCACGGCCTATGTTAGAAGCCCTTGTTGCAAGAAACACTTTAAGTAGTATACGGTTAAAAGCATTAAAAAAACACCATAAAGAATTAATGTCTAAATTAGACAATAATTAACGTTGAGTAATTTTATTTAAGGTAATGTATGTGATATGTCAAATAAACTATACTCTATATTGCAAGGACTATTACAATGTTATTTGGTTCATGTTGGATTAAGTACCCTTATTGTAATTCATTTTTGTCAATCATTTCAAAACCATCTGATGAGTCCATACTAGAAACTCTTTTTCTTCTTTTTTCTTTGTCATCTTGTGTTTTGTACACTATATTAGCCATAGCACCTCCAATATTAGAAAAAACATTATAAGCTGCACCACTCCAGCTCCCAGAGGATTGTATTTCTAAAGAAGTTTGATATGGCTCAGCTTGTTGATCTGGGATAATAATAAAAAACTGATTTGTAAATTGAAATAAAAGTTTATGGGAATGGAGTGTTTTAACACAAGGTCCCTAGATTCCCTCTGCCTGTCATGCAAAATGCAGGATACAGCATGAAGCTAATGAAAAATAAAATAAAAGTATACAACTGCACAAGATTCATTTTACTTAGTTATCTTAACTAACAGAAAACTATTTCATTTTGGACAAAATGATTTTTAAGTGCAATAAAACATGATGAAAATGTATGGCTTGGTGGTCAGAGCGGTTAGACGTTTTCCAGGTGTGGGTTCAAACCCTGCTAAATGATATTTTTATTTGTTTTCTTAAAGTTATTTTTTCCAAAATATTAAAAATATTTTTTATGGTATCATATATCAACACTATATCAACATTTTATTTTCATTTCAATATATTTACCTTGAGGGATGTATTCATCTTCACTTGAGTCTGTTATGTCAACATCTTTTGAAAGAGTTTGCAGTTTTTCTGTTGACAAATTAGTTACTAGTGAACTGCTGTTGTCTGAACTATCACTTGCTTCTTCTTCTAGAGGTAAATCGTCAGGTTTCCAATAATCTATAATAATTACAAATCCTTAAAGTTTATATTAAGGAAAATTATATTTAAATATATACAATATTTAGCATATTACAATTAAAAACCGAAACAAAAATATTCAACTATGGAAAGTAAACTGAATGAGCAAAATAACTGATAACATATTATATATCATTAACTTTCCACCAATAAATTATTTTGGCCATAATTTTTTTTCCATATTCCCATGTGATTTGATGCTGTAAAAAACAATCTGAGCATTGGTTCTACTTTATATAAAACCTCAAATACTGCTCGAACTTAATATATGTAATGTTAAAAAATTTAAATATAAAATGATGACTAATCTTTACTTGTCGATGCTTCACTGTAACATTTCATTTTTAAAGAAAATTGCTGTCTCAACATACAGTACAAAAAAAACTAAGTTAAGATTATTTAGCTTTGCGTGTTTGGTTTGTGGACCTTGGGAACATAGTGTTAAAACGTTTCCGATCCGCACTTTTCACTGAATCTTGGAACTTAACACTGCGCTTAGCATTACCAGTTGTTGTAAAAAATATTTCCTTGATTGTGGATCAAATCCACAACCTTACTTACAGTCACTTTTTGTACTCGTGAGCCAGGACTGACCTAGTATGGTAATTAATCAAAATTTAAATGTAGAGTACTTTTACTATTAACATAGACAAAAAGTTATGTCAGCTGCAAATTTTTTTGGGAATTTTGAAGATTGTTAGTTTATTTGTATAGTACAAAGCTCAGATGCACTAAATAAAATTAGGTAGGTTTGCATAAGAAGTATTCCAAATTAGCTCTATATTAAATTATGCTTTTTAGTTTGTAATGGGTTCTTTTTAACATAGTTTTTTTTCTATGTTTTAATAATATCATAAAACTTTTATTGTCCAAGTAAACAAAAATGGTCATAATATTAAAACTCAATCAAACTAAATAAAAATTCTAGGGGATCAAATGACAAGTAAATAAAAAGAATCATGGAAATATTATGAAATAATAATATGCACTGAACAAACAATATGCATTGAAAAAGTCATAAAGTGGTACAGAAATCTCGGTGATGGTGATGAACTACCATTTTAAAATTATTTACCTAAACTCTGTTTTTCATCAATCACAGGTTTTTGCTCTGGTTCTATAGATAATAACTGTAAGTTAACTTCAGATTCTTCTGGGACTAGACCTTCAAGTTCATATTCAGACTCTGCAAATAATTATTTTAAATATATTTCAGATAATGTAAAAATGTATTAATAAATTTTTATAATACAATTTATTTATTACCTGCACTTTGTTGAACTTTTCTTAAAATTTTAATTAAAGGAGGTATGAGTTTATCAATGAAAAATAATACTGTACATAAAATATATATTAAAGTGTATCCATTCATATACTTCCCAATAAATAGCATGACACTTAATATAATTTGAAGTAACAAAAATGCCTGAAAATTTCAAATTATATACAAATAAGAATATGAAAATAAATATGAAAAAGTTTAAGCATGGTTAAAAACACTTACTTTGGTGTGGTTCCTATCTCTTAAATAAATAAAGCCCATTTGCAATTTGTTAACCCATGTCTGTATTTTACAAATTACTGATTTAATTTTAATGTTATCATGATTAATTAATCTTTTAAGACATGATGTTCGATGTTTATACTTAAGCCATGTTTCAAATGCATCAGCAATAAGTATTATGATATAAAATCCGAAAATAAATTGTAGCAAATTCAACTCTTGATAAACACAGAAGCTGAAATATATAAAAGGAAGTATAATATAGTACATTTATATATAAAATCAAATCAGCTACATGCTGTATCCTACACGCAGCAGGGTAGGCAAAGGGTCTAGGCCCCTGTCTACCTGTTAGGACACTCCATTCCATACTTTCCGCCGAATTCAACACCGCGCTATGCCTCGACTCGATTTTAATAAATATTTCATTTTCTCGAGTGGGAATGGAATTCACCAGTCATCTTTATAGTCACACACTTGCGCCCCTGCGCCACGACTCTCCTCTATATATAATACACATTATATTTGTATATAATAAATAAAAAAAGAACTAGTTAATACTTACAAAAATAAAACATTAAATAATATAAAAAATAACAAAGACAGCCACATTTTTTTCCAGAATAGAACATCTTCAAGTATATTTACAAATATTACAAATAACAAAGATGATGTATTTTTTTTGTCTCCATTACTTTTAGATAAATTCCATTTAAAAAACGATTTTATGGAAGCAAACATTATGTATTACTATGTAATAAAATCTTTATAAATACTGTTCGTAATGTAGAGTTCAAATCTTATATATTTATTGAATTTGGGGAAGTAAATAATGACAATTGATATTTTTTTATTAAAAATGACACTTGACATTGACTGCGATCTTAATTCAGCTTTTGTCTTTGGTTATAAATATATAATAATCTAAAACTAACTATGTCGGGATATTTCTCAGAAATTCAAAATATTAATGTTCTTATGCTTATCCTATTTAATTAAATTTTGTAAACAAAATGATATAATGATCTAACTAAATTAGTATATTAATTTAGTATTCACAATTTTTATAACGTTAAAGAAGTGATTTTTTCCCATGTCGCTTTCACTAATAATTGATTATTTTTCTCATATATTAATTAGAGTATATAAAGTTTATTTATCTGTTTCAATAAAATTCTTTTCATACTTAAGGTTTTTAATATCTAAACATGTCTATAATTTAATCGTAAATACGCAAACTGCAATTTGATGCATGTAGTATATATATTAGTGATTCCGGCAAACATGAAGAATATGTTATAGTTGTTCCATTCCGGCTTCGGAAAATGTTCCAATTTTCGTTCCGATTCCGGCTGTTCCTTTTTTAAAGTTCCGTATCTCAAAAAATAAAAACAAAACTCTTAAAGGATCACTTTGTTGTCCATCTGTCGAGACCATTTATCTTGTGATCGGCTGAAGGTATCAGGCTGAAATGAATATCAAATATGCATGTTTTGGACTACAGAAAAAATCAAGCTTTTAAGTCAACGCAATCGATAGATGACGTGTTTTTTGCTCATTTGCATCGATTTTGTTGCATTTTGTTTAAAAAAATAGAAACTAGAGCAAATTCATTTCGATAGAGTTTAATTGCACAAGGACGCTACAGGGGCTAGAGCCGCCCCTGGTTAGCCTAGTGTTTCGTGTTCCGGAATCATCTACCGGAACAAAACATCATTAGTATATACAATTTACGTTGACTTATAATAATGCTAGCAGACGTCTAGCATGCCGGGCTTCATTGTCCACTTGGGCCACCTATAGGATGCCACTGACGGCCCAGATCTGCAAAACCAAGAACGTAGCCAGATCCGTAGCCTAAACTTGCTGCCTCCTGTCCTTAGATCCCGCTACGCACAAAGGTGGCGTTATATAAGACATATGTTAGGTCTCGGTACGTGAGAACTGCAACCATTCAACCTGACCTCCGACGGATTGAAAGCATTGAGGAGCTTATAAAGCTACTCGCTGCCCGCATCTTCCGCAATACTAATGTCTCGGAACATCACTATATCCGAGATTTTGCACGTTGTTTTAACGCCTTTCAGAGCTCCGAAGGTCGCCCAGGGATATTCTTCCCCAAACAGACTCCTGTGCCATTTTTTCAAATTTCAATTAGAAAAGACGCACAAGCTTATTGCTGCCGATAACAGAATTAGCGGTGCCTTCACGCGCGCTTTCACTGTCTCACCAATGCATCTAGCATTGGTGAGACCGTGAAATAACAGAATAGTTGCACGTTTAGTAACACTGTGCAATGCTGACGAACGACGCTGATATACGGCAGCGAAACGTAGGTGTTGCAAAAGAAGAATGAAAGAAACGTAAGATATGTAACATTAAATCCCTCGTAACTAGTTATGTAAAATATTGTAAATATAAAAGGTTGTCGAAAATACACACTAAGACTAAACTGACTGTATCTTCAATAGTTAGCCAAATCGGTACGCCGAGGTATAAACTCAACATGCCATGGACTCTTACCATTTTGTTTGTGGGCTGAAAGATCTTAAGTTAGCTAACAAAGAAACCATACTCACATACTTCAATAGTGAATCTTACCCACGTTTATCTACCATTGGCAAATTTTTATTTCAAAGAGCCTACCAATTCTGCGACGCTGTACACCTAGGGGACGAGCTTTGATGGGTGAAGAATGCCTTTCATCAGAGCAAGATGCCTACTCCCCTCCAGCGTTATCAGAAGACCCTCAGTAGAAAGACAACCGGGGCTTCTATCATAAGAAAAACAACTTTTGAAACAGACATAATTGCAACATTTTAAGGGCATTTTAATAGAAAAGCTTCCATTAAAACTATATTTAAGTCTAACAAGAAAGTAAATCCAATTCTTAAGACCAGTGAAACGTAATTTACCTCTGCAGTGTGTAGAGCTATAAAAACTAGATAGTAACTGAGATTTAAAATAAGCATTTAAAATAAGCATCGATATTGGGCGAATGCTCGATGTCAAGAATGGACATGCATCGAAGTCAGCTGCGTCTGAGTAAAGAGCGGATAAACCTAACCATAATATCGGGTCTTATAACTCCCAAACCCTCGCTCGGGAGAAAAGATATATACAGAGGTCACGAAAAAACATGGCATTTGTAAATAGATAGAAGAAGTAAAGAAGAAGTAAAACATACAGACAGTAGGGCTGTTGGCGCTCCGTTCTCTCTGACTACCCCGCTAGGGATAAAGTGAGATGTAAAAAATAAAGAATAATGAAAAAAATAAATAAAAACAACTAAAGAATATTAATAGAAATCGTTAAATTTTAGATATATTTTATTAACTCTAAATATAAAATTTAAGTTGAAGTAGCTTATTTTTGTACTGTTCTATATGCTAAAAACAGTAATATTATTTATAACGTTTCCATTACACTGAAACTAAATGCCATGTAAGTGATATAGCAAGAAGATTCAGAAGAATAAAATCTTAGAAAAATTCACGAACAAAATTTAGGTATTACGTAAATTTTTAGTCATAGCTGGTTTAAACATTAAAAATTCTTCACACGACCCATCAGTGAGTACTAGTACTATTAGAAATATGTCTAAGATTCAGGACTACAGCCTGAAATCAGACCCATTCGTCTACTCTAAAAGCTAATAATCATTGTCTTCGCCTAATTTTCTTCCAGCGTCATTGCCATCTTTTACAATTGTACTAGCAATGACGTCGCAACCAATGATGTTTTTACATAAAACACGTTGGAATTTTATGAAAAACTCATTCATAGTACGTGAAATTTGCTGGTTACAGATTTGTTCAGAATGACAATATAAGTATATATTAACGATTGCCGAAACATTTTTAATCTAAAAGTAGTAAATAAAGAAATCAATGACGATTCATGTGCTAAAATTAGGAGAATCCAATTTACGACTTATTTATAAATTGTTAAAGCATCCGTGGCGGCAGTTGCACCGTCGGAAATTAAAGCTCTGCATGCTAACATTATTATAAGCCAAAATAAACACTACGTTAGATAACGTATTTTCGTGGCAATATTTAAAACAAAAGCTCGCTCGATCAATGACGCTATTTTTATGAACTTTTTTTGCGAACGATTTTTGTGTAGCTACACCTAAATTATAAGCACGTTTTATTATTAAAAACTTTAAGTATGTACTTATTTCATTAAAAATAGCAAATAAAATTAATATAGTTTATTCACGAATATTTTTGAAAAGAAATAAGCTAAGAACACACCAAATCTCCACGTAAAATATTCAATTTTTTGAAGATTTTTTCTTAAAATATATTTTTGTATATACTAAATCATCAAACTTGTCTAGACGCCTTGTTTATTATTTAGTTAAGTATTTAATACGATATTCATCTTATTAAAATTATTTACTATTAATGAGTAATCACAAGGAAATTAAAATTTGAGCGTTTTGGAGAACTGCCAATAACAAGTTTGAATACTGTCTCTTAAAAGACATACGTCCATGTCCATCAAAGACTATAAAAAAAACTTTTTATTTATTGTAAAAACTATTTACAAAATAAAAAATTATATTTACAATAGATTTTTTTTTTTCTTTTTATAATATTTTATTCTTTATATAAATTATTTGTGTAAAGTGCAAACATGAGCTCGACGGGGTACTTTGAAAATCCATTAATAAACTCTTCTGATGCTTCTAGCGATTTTCTAAACGCCTCCAAAGATACGGTATTGTCTGGTCATAAATAATAATTTTATTAATATTTTGGGTAGACTAATATAATCGGAAGGTTTAAAAAATATCATTTCTTGCAGAATAAAATTATGGATTAAGGTTTGACGTTTAATTGATAAAAACATTTTTACTTGTGACTAATATTTTGATTATTTTATTATTTTATATAGAATTCTTACGATATATTTTACTTAGCTTCACAATGAATCCTGTGCAAATTAGGGGCTTACACATTGCAGATTGAACCTGGGAACCTAGTGTGAAGACACTCCATTCTTATTCAGACATTTCCATTCCTCACTTTCTGCCGAATTCTTGAAGTATTAGAAGAGCGAAAAAATAAAAATATAAAACATTTTATTCCCCCGAGTGGTAATCGAAGTCACAACCGTTTACAGTCGCACGCTATTACCCCTGCGCCATGACGGCCTCGAAAAAAAAGATAATATCTGGGGAGTATGTTTAGTAGAGACGAAAGATATGAAATAGACGTTGAAAGTTAGACAACATAATTACCGATGCTTTGGCAGCATTGATGAGCCAGTAGGCTATGTAACCGGCATAACTGTATGTAGTTCTAAGAATGAAAGAAAGATTAATGCTCTGAAGATTTGATTGGCATAAATATAGTTAGAATAAAAATTTATGTTCTCAGGTGGATTAGGCACATTAAGAGAGTTTGTGACATGTTTTGTCAAAAAAAAAGAGTTAGTGGTAGAAGTACTTTAAATAGTCTATTTAAAAAACATGAGGCTCACTGATAAGTATATATATGTATACAAAATGAAACTTTTAATTGTATCTTAAGACAAGCATAATACAATAAATAACTTAGTTAAATGTTTTTAGTTATCAAATCAATTCCAACAAAAAGTTATTAATTTCAATAATACAAATATACTATTCCTGGTTAATAATATGAAAAAAGACATTTTTTATGATGGAACTGTGTACACTGGTTCAGCTGGATTGGCTTTATTCTACTTGATAAATTCTTTAAAGAAAAATCAAATATGTATTGATACATTACAGGTATGCTTTTATTTTCGGAACCACGTCAATAACAATTCTATAATATTTGAAATCATGAATTTGGTATTGTTATTTACAGAAGTCATTGACTTATGTGGATATTAATAACTTAAAAGCTCGCCGTATAAGTTTTTTATGTGGTGATGCTGGGCCTCTTGCCATAGCAGCTGTAATATCCTATAGACTTGGCAACCAAAGACCACCAGACTTACCTGAATATGAACAGTTGACTAAAAGGTAATGATAAACTTGAAATGTTTTGTCTTTAATTATTTTTAGTTATTATGGATAGTAACAATAAATAATAATATCAATTTTATTTATCACCATTTACAGTTTTAAAAATATAATTTAAAGTTCTATAAAGTTAGTACAATTTTCTGGATGCTGTACTAGGCAACCTGTATTCACATTATCCAGAACATGATAAGCAGATAGAAATAAGTGTTAAAGCAAACCATTTCTATAATTTCATCAGAACTGTGCCATATATACCATAGTGAAGAAATGAAAACAACTCATTGACATGAGTAAGGAATTAGGATTAAAACCCATTACCACTATTTACTGCACTATAATGACCTCAAATAATAAAATATTAATAGAGTAACATATACATTTGTTCAGTGTGAAAAATAATGTTATCTAAGTTTTATTTATTAAAATGATCACAATGTTTTTTATATTAATGATAAATAAGCATGATATTGATCTTGAAAGAGAAATTAAGGAGGATGTAGAAAAATATTTGGTATTCAAAAGTCACAAAATGTATTTGTAAAACTATATCAATATTTTTATTCATAAATAGATATATTTTACAAATCATTTTTATCTTATTAATTTAAAATGTATAGGAATTAATAGATATTTTGACCACAAATTGAGTAATGTTAGTTGAAATTACGAGTACCTATAATAAAGGCTTCAATTTCGCAGCACAAGCGTGCGACCGTAAACGCCACAAGCTGTGGGTTCGAGTCCTACTCGAGGAAATTAAATATTTAACATTTCTTATCTCTGGTGATCACGAGGAAAGTGGAGAACAGAGGTCTTTTAATGGGAATGGAGTATCTGCCTACTCTGCTATGTGCAGGATACGGCGTAAACTAAAAGAGCTGATACAAAAATATATTTTTTTTCTAGTCAAAGATAAACTTAAAGTATAGCGTTCGGCCGCTAAGACTGTCCATCAAGTGCATCACTTACTGAGCACATACTTAGCCCTAAGAATTCTAGTAGATTGCCAACAGGTGGTACTTTTTTAATCTCTTAAGAGTTTTATTTAAACAAGACAACTCTTTAAAAAACAAAATGAAACCCATTTATGAGACTTATTAAAGCTATTCATGCTACTCAGATATATCTACATATGTACATAGGCTCGCAGTCGTAGTTTATATTACTCCTCAACCCGTAATCAGTGGCGTACTCGTCATATAATGTCGCGTAGATAGATAGACCTTTATAGAAAACGAATAAATACATTGTGTAGGAAACTTTGAGTACAAATTAAAAGTTGGAACATATTAGGAAACTACGAATAAAAAACGTGCGTATAGTTTAAATGGGTCCGAGGTTTGATAAAATTTTTCAACTAAGGATTTTATACGTATTTAAATATTTTTCTTAATATTTTAAACTTGAAAAAAATATATATTTTAAAACCAAACGTTTACCCATTTTTAGCTTTTCTGTTTCTTTTATTCCTGCTGTGTACGGGATATAACGTGAAGCTGATTTTTTTTATTTCTCTTCCCGTATGTAGCAGTATAGACTACTGTAAAGTCACTCCCCACTTTCTGGTGAAAAAAGGAGGCATTGTGAATGGCGGAACTCAACGCCTCACTTTGCCTCGACACCAGAACGAAGAAATGAAACAGTTTCACGCTGTTTCTCTGAAAATATTAAATATTTTATTTCCGCAAGTGGGAATCGAACCCACAACTTGTCGCATCGACAATCACACGCTTGTGCGCTCTGCGCTATGGCCTCAATTATTTTTAATCCTACTATTCTTATTTTAACACAATCAATTACACTATAAGAATATTTGCTATTATATTTTATTTTCGAGAATTTGTCTTGAAAAGTTTCGATTCTGGAGCCGATAATTCGGTTTCTGTTAAAACGTTTTTGTCAGACGCTACCGGAATGTCGTAATTT
Source organism: Heliconius himera (assembly GCA_021202915.1). Taxonomy (NCBI): domain Eukaryota; kingdom Metazoa; phylum Arthropoda; class Insecta; order Lepidoptera; family Nymphalidae; genus Heliconius; species Heliconius himera. The sequence continues at coordinate 131,958 of JAJHJA010000217.1, forward strand.
AATGAGACATTCATAAAAAAAAAGATTTTTTCTTATAGGTTAATAAATTTACAAACCTTACTAAATGACTCACCTGATGAAATTCTATATGGAAAAGCTGGTTACCTTTATGCATTACTGTTTGTAAACAAGTACACATCCAAAAACGATGTTATTCCTGCTGATGTTATAGAAAAGGTATGATTATTATACTGTACCCACAGTCATTTATTGCTTAAATTTAAATAATAAAGTCTACACACAACAACACATTATCTCACAAGGATTTATGTGTTGATACGTTATATCAATGGTGTTTTAAAAAACATTTTTAAAGTAGTATTCCACACTTAAGAGAGAAAAATACTTATTAAAAAAACGTAAAAATTTCCCGCGTCTATATGGAACCCGTCCAAGCGTTCTGACCACCTAAATAAGAACGTGTGGCTTAGTTGGTCAGAGCGCTTTAAACTGCACTGTTTGTTTTTTTTCGTTTTGTGATGTAATGATTTCCTTAATTTTATTTCTATATCTATTAATATCGTGTTTCTTAATCAGATATGTATTCATTGTCTGTATTTAGGTAATTTCTGCTATTTTAAAATCTGGAAAAGATCTCGCACTTCGAATGAAATGTGATTGTCCTCTGATGTGGCAATGGCATGAAAAGACTTATCTGGGAGCGGCACACGGAGTAGCAGGGATTCTGTACATTCTATTGCAAGTAAATTATTTAAATGTCATATTGAAGCATTTTAGTTCTTTTTTTAAATAGAATTTGTTAAAATCGTAAAAAAAAAACACGACTAGGGCCTATAACTGGCAGGTGGCAAGAGTTAAACTCACAATTTTGAATAGCGCGTCGATTTAATAGAAACTCGTCCATTAAACTTATATTTCTCATACCAAAATGGTAAATATTTCATTTTTACAATTTAATTTAATGAAAAAAATATATAAACGAAGATTATTTTTTCAGGCAAGAGCTTTTATTAAATCTAGCGATTTGGAAAATTATATAAAACCTACATTGAATTGGTTGATGAATCTACAATTTCCTAGTGGAAACTTCCCATCATCTCTTGAAAGTAAGTCACGTGACCGACTAGTGCAATGGTGTCACGGAGCACCAGGATTTGTGCCTCTATGTCTGTTGGCATTTCAGGTATGGTTTATACACAATAGTCATTTATGTGTATGTAGTAATAAAATTAATACTTATTTACAAAACGTATAAAAATTTGAACGTAGCGTGACTCGAACCTCGAAACTCATCTCGAAAACTCGAAACTGATCAAGCTACCTCGAAACTTTTATGCGTTTGTTATAACTTATTTAAATTGTTTCGACGTAGCTTGATGAGAACGTATGGCTTAGTGGTCAGAGCGCCTGGTCGGCAGTGGCGTAGAGAAGGCAGGAGCAAGGGGGGCATCATGCCCCGGGCGCTACTCACAAAGGGGCGCCAAAAGGTCTGCAAAACGGCAAAAATGTTCGTCTGGGGGGCGCTGAAAAGGTATTTTGCACCGGGCGCGAGTTACGCCCGTTACGCCACTGCTGGTCGGTTCCAGGAGACGGAGGTTCGAGTCACGCTACGTTCAAATTTTTATACGTTTTCTTAATAAGTATTTTTCTTCCCCTAAGTGTGGACTAACATTTTAAAAATGTTAAAAATTAAAAAAAATGTTTTATTGATGTTTGTTCCATCTTATTAGATATTCAATAAGGAAAAGTATCTTAAAATTGCTGAAAAATGTGGAGAAGTGATATGGCAAAGAGGATTATGTAGCAAAGGCTACAGTATCTGCCACGGTGTGAGTGGTAATGCTTACGCGTTTTTAGAACTTTATCAAACTACTAAGGTAATTTTGTTTGTATAGATAACATATCATATATACAATAGTATAATACAAAAACGTCCGTAACGTACTGTATTAGAAAATGTATAATAATTTTAGCGTAGCGAGATTTGAACCCGCACCTATTGTAAACTGTCAAAGTCCATCCTGTACGTAACATTTTAGTGCACCCTCTCCCCGAATCAATGATAAATATTTCCAAGAAATTATTCAATTAGGAAAGCATGGGAAACCTGGAAACTTAAAGTTAAAACACTTCCGTTTCCCACTTTCCGCCGAATACTTAAAGCATTGGTGACGGCATTGGACACTGCCTTGTTACCAGACTGAAAATATTAAATATTCTGTTCTGCAGAGTCGGAATCGAACCCACCACCGTAGCGTTGACACTCGCACTCTTGTGGCCCTACGCAACGACGGCCTCAATTTTAAAATAAAATATTTTTATTAACTTTTAGAGTCCAGTTTATTTGTATCGTGCGTGCTGTTTCATGGAGTGGTGTATGGCGGAGCGTCCCGACACGGAAATGCATCGACCGGACCGACCGGCTTCCTTGTTCGAGGGATTACTCGGCCGCTTGTATTTAGCAGAGGATATTTTACAACCTTTAAATGCCAAATTTCCAGCTATGTGCTTGTAAATTACATTTCGTATTTAATAGAAATATTTATGAAAATGTAAAATGTACATGTAAGATAAAACATTGATTTTTATTAATATTATTGACAATTTGATTCCGTAAATATTTGAAAGTTATGTCACCTACAAAATTAATTGACTCTCTGTCAAATATAGAAATTACGATAAAATCGATTTGTCTTTTTTTTTGTATAATGAGTCTAATATAATTGTTAGCTTAAAGGAATTAACAGTAAAGAAATTGTTGAACTGTCATTATGAATGTTTTATTAAAACCTTGTTGTGTCATGTTTGGTTTCGGATACGATCAATCTATACTTATAATAACATTGAACGAATCTGTGCATGAAAGATGTATAAGAAAAAATGTTTGGCGCATTGTTACAAGCGTGATACTTTAAAGACGACAGTTGTGGGTTCAATTCCCACTCGGGGAAATGAATTATAATTTATGAATATTTTGAGACTAGTCGCAGGGACACAAAGTGTTACTCTAAACGAGACTGATTGTGGGTTCGATCCTCACTCGAAGAAATGAAATATTTATTTATATTTCCATTTTCCTCGTTCTGGTCGAGCCAAAGCGCGGCATTGAGTTCTGCCACTCAACACGCAATGCTTTCAAAATTCGGAAAGTGAGGAACGGGGTATCTTAATCCTAGGTTCCCTCTGTACACCCTTCAATGTGCGGGATACAGTGTGAAGCTGATTTGATTCGATTTAACATTTTCATTTCTTCGTTTTGGAAACAAGGCAAAGCGTGGTGTTGAGTTCCACCACTTAATGCGCAATGTCTCGAAAATTGCGCGGAAAGTGAGCAAAACAAAGCCTTAACACTAGATTTCCTCTGCATCCTCTGCTATATGCGGGATATTAGATATATCATAAAGCTAAAGAAAAAACTCAAAATGCTTTGTTCTATATCTATAAATACAATAAAATTAAATAGATACATATAAATAAAATTAAAGTGTATGTCTTTGACATAACTGTGCATATAGTTATTTACACGATACCAAAACATAATTAAACAATTTTAAAAATTTTGTCTGTCTTTCTGTTTATCCGGGCTAACCTCCGGACCGGCTGAACTGACTATTATGGGACTAACACTGAAAGATTTTTGAAGAGTTGTAGAGCAACATAAAGGCTATTTTGACACATTAAAAAAAATATATCCTACTATTGAAATTTTTCAATGATAGATTTATGGTTTTAATCTGGAATTTTTGCGAAATCGGAATTTATGTGGGATAAATTACATTAGCAGTTTGCTAAATAACTAAACATTTTTCTATTTAAATACGAAAATCAAATCAACTACCGAAACACTTAAATTACGATTTATTTAATGCATCCATTTCAATTCACTTTTCGGGTTTTGTACCTTAAAAGGAAAAAAAGCGGAACCTCATAGAATCACTTTGTTGCCCGTCTGCCAAAACTATTTTATTTGAGCGTGCTTTGTGATATAAATCTGAAATTAATATCAGATAGTCAGGTTTTCTTGGAGTACAGAAATTAAGCTTCTAATATAACGGGGCGAAAAGATATGAGCATTTACGTATCGTTTTTGCTTCAATTGTGTAAAATTCCCCGCTTAATCAAAACCTATAGTGTACTCCCCGTAGACTTATAAAATTTAGGACGAAGTAAAATCTTAGATAGAAACAAAAATCAAGGCAAAATTCGAAAAGTAAAAATTTATTAGTATTTCATAGAAAAAAATCATTACAAACATTTGTAGTTTATTTAAAAATCAAAATTAAATCAGCTTCACGCTGTATCCCGCACACAAGGTAGGCAGAGGGAAACTAGTGTTAAGACACTCCGTTCCCCACTTTCCACTGAGTTATGGAGGCATTGCGTATTGAGTGGCAGAACTCAACGCCGCACTTTGCCTCGACACCAGAGCGAAGGAATGAAAATATAAATGTAAATAAATATTTCATTTCCTAGAGTGGGGATCGAACCCACAACCAATCGATTTTACATTCACATTTCATAGTAAATAAGTGTATATGGCCGCAAATTTAAGTTTCATAACTTTATTCGCCACATCATTCCCAATCCCAATCCTAAAAATGGTACAGAACCCTCTGTGGGCGAGTCCGATTCGGTTTGGTCGGTTTTTTCTGAAATTTACTTAAATATTCGTATATTTCAAGCGGGTGATGAGTGATCCAATAAAAATATAAAAATGAAAATATTTGATCCAATGAATGTAGGGAAAATAAAAAAATAACACATATTTAATAATTTTGTACACATTTTATGACTTTGTATCATATAAAATTATTATAAAAACGTTGGTCAGTCATACAATACATTTTAAGGAAGTTTAAGATATTTATATTTTATTAAATCATGTACTTCACAAGACGCTGATGAGTCTGATGTCATCCAGCACACAATGTCTAAAATTAGTCATCAATAATTATTATAAAGCTCTTAATATTGTGGAAATTGTAAAAATGATAAAATATACTATTTTGCTTCAATTTTCAATCGCAAGCTAAAAAAATGTCTTCCAATAGTCCTCTTATGTCAAAATAGTAAATATTGATAGAAATCTAAAACTAAGAAACATTTTTCCTTAAGGTATACATAAGTTTAAAATCTACAGTAACTAACTCATTAACATAATTCATTTGATAATATAATCTACATATATTTTATAATAATTTACAAATAAACTTTTTTGTGTGAGACGTGTAGGTATTAATGAACAGTAATAGACAAAAAATATTTGAAATAGTTAAAACTTTAATTCTATAAGTTTAGAAGAGAACGTTATAGAAAATTAAATTAATTTAAGCAAACTGTTTGAAAGACGCAGTAACACGCACCTTCACTATCTGAGACCCTCTAACCAAAATAACATTAAGTAATAATATTAACAAATAAAGTTTCTTAATATAATATTATCATATTGTGAGTAGAGACCAGTCGTGGCGCAGGAGCTCAAGCGTGCGACTGTAAACACTACAGGTTGTTGGTTCCCATTCGAGAAAAAGAAATACTTAATATTTTCATATCTTCGCTCTGTAAGCGAGGTAAAGCGCAACGTTGAGTTCTGCCACCCATCACGCAATTCCTCCAGAATTCGGCAAAAAGTGGGAAACGTGTCTTAATGGGAACAGATTGTCTTAACACTAGGTTCCCAGGTTCCCTCTGCCTACCCTGCTATGTGCAAAATAAAATGTAAATCTAACCAAAAAAATAAATAAATATAGTTTGAAGCAATAGTGCATTGCAACAAAAAAGTAAAAAAAAAAAACAACGTGAATATAAGATCGATGTATCAACATAGCAGTATATGCAGCAGCTTATGTAGTTAAACCATCCATATCGCATAATTAATAATAAAAAAAAATATAGGCTAAAAAGAATATAAGCTTAGCTTATATATTTCACATAAATATTCCGGAAACTAAAGTTTGACAAGTTTGCCAGAATAGTCTAGAATAGCCCAAAATTTTTAACAAAAAAAATAATCCGGGATTTATTGGGTTGTAGAACGCATTGTTTTAACAGGTAACACTATAGGTTCTCTACCTACGAGGTAAATGTTTTTATTTAATAATCATGCGATAGGTTGTTTGACAATTAAGAAACTCCATCTTCAGGTGGAAGTGGACGTGTGCTTTATCGCGAAATTTTATCTAAAATGCATGTATTCACTGATCTTTTAAATTATTATTTTTACTATCGATCATTTCTTTCTTTCAGTTAATCTGTAAGGAAAATTGATATCGAAAACATATATTCTAATTACCAGTTCTCATTTACTAGTAATATACAAAACTATTTTGTATTAATCACCTGTTATAACAATAAACTTAAATCTAATACAGATCAAGCATGAAATAGTTAAGATAAACATTATTATTTACCTTAATAAAATTACTAGCACAATAAGTAGTTGATTTCAATAATAATTCATATAAATTAAATATGTTTAAATTTTTATGTATTTATTTATTGGATTTTGAATTTTTATGTATTTATTTAAGGATTTTGAATAAAATCAAAATCATGAATATTATACACATACGTTATGTAATTTATGACATAACATATGTGTATAATATTCATGATATGGCCAATCTAGGTATTATTACCTGATTAGAGAATGTTGTGATGCAATGATACTCGAACTCGACTCTAAACTCAAAGCTTTAAAATAATAATTTTTTTATGGTTATTAAATTATTGGATAAAATTAACAATTTATAATGCTACAAGACAAATATTTTCATGTTCGATCTGTATTATTGAATATATTAAAAACATTACGATAACTATAAATAAGTGTATAATTTTTTGTACAACATAAACCTTAGCCTATTCATAAGATTCATAGATTTGTGGGAAGGGAAAAATATTATTTGACGGAAACATGACATAAGATGTCAAGGATAATACATAAATAAAATTTTAGAGCTTTCCTTTATAAAATAAATACAGGTCTATATTAATGTTAAGTAATACATTGACAAACTCTTTTTGATTTTAAAACCACGGATTTAAAATGCTTAGTCGCGTCATAATATCAGTAACATTATCGCTCTTCCCTAACACTTTCCTTTTTACAGATCTAAACTAAATAAATCAATTTATCACGTTTTTTATGTTACAAACATCATTATCTTTATCTGTTGGCAGTTATACTGGTACATGAATGGGGACGCGTCTGTGTCAGAGCAGGGCGGCGCCCGCCTCGGCGCGCGAGTGCGGCAGCGGGGGCGCGGGCAGCCAGGCGTCGCGTGCGGGCTCGTACAGCTCCACGGAGGCCAGCGTGGTGCGCGCGCGGTAGAAGGCGCGCTCGCCCGCGCTCTCGCTGTCGCCGCCCGCCGCCACCAGCACGCCGTCCGCCGCGCCCGCCGCGCAGCCCGCGCGCGCCGAGCGCAGGCTCGCCACGTCCTCCCACGAGTCCTGCCAGCAAACCAATTTGTTGAAGTCCAGAAATGACGGTTAACTGACTATACAACCTTATACAAAACAGAGATTTAAACCAGGGCTTGTTAACGTTACCAATTCACATTTAAAATTAACGTTAATTACCGGTAATGCCATACAGACACTTATGTATCGTTACTATTTGGTAGCGATACTTGCTAACTTAACGGAAAAATACCGTAATAATAAGGTTAATATTGCGTTAAATCTAAACGTAAAAATTAGTGTTACTTCGAAAGTAGCTATAAAAGTAGCGGTAAAAATCATCCTATTATTTAGTTACTTATGCGACGTTGCCGTTTTCGCCTCGTCGGTCGGCGGGCGGGCGGCTCCTCCCTTCGCACTGTTGCCACGTCGTTTGTTGTGAAGCATTAGAATACGCTTGCATATTTTTTAACCTATTCAACTAATTGACGCATACATAATGTGACCATATTTTGGTCGGTTCAAAACGGGACATCGGAGGGTTGCTTTTTATAGGTTTTTTACAGGTGTGGTTTTCTTAGAATGGATTTCGTTTTCTATTAGTGACTTTCGTTTTTTTTAATAATTTTATAGTGTTTCCGTTTTTTACGATAGTTTTTGTTAATTTAGGATAGTTTCAGTTGTTCTCGACATCTGAGACGTGCTTTCTTTATAATATAATTGACACTTTAATAATGTTATACTTCCGTTTTTCCAAAATAGTGTACTATCGCGATAACCGCGGAAGAACTTGTTTCGATCATCGAAATAAATTTAAATGCCATTCCGTAAAAACGGAACTTTTGTACTTTTATATTATATTACGATGTCCCCAAATATTAACATATCTACCGAGACACACAAGGGAAAAACGAGACAGTCTCATTCAAAACGGGACGTCTGGTCACGTTACGCATACAATACTTTGAGCATTAGTGTATTTTTGTCTAAGCATGTTGTTTCTTTTATTAATTGACAATATTTTTATGCAACACTTAACAAAACTACTAGCAAACTTGCGGCTTCGCCCGCTTAAACTATTGAATTATTTATTTAATACACTGAATTACGTAAATTTTTTATACGTATATAATGTATATTTGCAGTGCACTTAAGATTTCTAATACGAAAATTATGAAAACCTTAAAGCTTCTTTTTTGCCATCTTTTGTCTGTTTGTCAGTTAAGTTTCTGAAATTAACGTGACTGACAAACGCGCTGACAAACAGACATTTGTCTGTTTAATATGTAGTTTGCGACTTTTTTTTAACATTTATTTCGATGAGTTCATAAATAATAAATATATCCCGCACATAGCTGGGTAGGCTGAGGAAACCAAGTGTTAAGATACTCCGTTCCTCATTTAAAGCTGAATTTTCGAGGCATTACGTGTTGAGTGGCGGAACTCAAGGCTGCGCTTTGCCTGGTTACCAGACAGAAGAAATAAAAATTTAAATAAATAATAATTCATTCCCCCGCGTCCATGTGATTTAATTAATTAATAAATTTACTACTACAAAATGTACGTATCATAAGATAATAATTACAATCACATATCCTTAACTTTTATTTTTATCAAAATGAAATCAAAATCAGCTTTACGCTGTATCCCGCACACAGCAGGGTAGGCAGAGGGAACCTAGTGTTCCGTTCCCCACTTTCTGCCGAATTCTGGAGGCATTGCGTGTTGAGTGGTAGAACTCAACGCCGCTCGTATCCCCGATACCAGAGTGAAAAAATGGAAATATACATTTAAGTAAATATTTCATCTCCTCGAGGAGGATGAACCCACAACCAGTCGGTTTTACAGTCACACTTCATGCCGCTGCGCCACGACTGGCTTCAAATATTTTTTTATAATATTTTTTATGTAGTCATTACAACGCATGCGAAGAAAGCATATTTTAAGCAGTTTCTTGATTCTTAAGTTTAGAATATAAATAAGAATATCTTTTAAATAACAATGAACATTCTTACAGCCAATAAATTATTTTCTCAACTCAAAAAATAGCATAAATGATAGTCATATCGACGAAAAAATATTAAAAATGTAAAAAAAAAAATATATTCTATTTCCCCGAATGGGAATCGAACCCACAACCTATCTTGCGTTTACAATAACACGCTTGTGCTTCTGCGCCACGACTTTTGCGCTTCTGGCCTCATTTTATCCTCATCTCATTAAAGTCCAAAATAATATTTTGTGTATTTAAAATTGTCGTTGATTTATTTATTCTGACACTATACTATTCATAACATCACGCTTTTTATTGATACTATTGAGAATTTTCGAAAACCGATAATAATTAATAATACTTTGCCCGACTCGGGAATCAAACGCAAGATCCCTTGCTCGGGAATCGCTTCAACTACTTTACTAGCGAGGCAGTTTATTTCTATACCTTTTCATAAAATGAATAACCATTAAAAAGTAAATACTGTTCTAGTTTATAAATATTATTATTATTACTAACAGCTCCCGCTTGAATTATAGGAATATTTATATAATATTATTTATTTTATTTTGGGAAAAAAATGATGATGAATTATTTTAGTAATATGTAAGTAACTGTATAATATAAAATGACTTTGAAATCACAGACGCTTAATTATTTTCATATGTATGGATGTATATTCAACAAGAACAATAACTCGAAATAGCAAAGAGATCGCGGTAATAATAGTACGCACACACACATACACACACACCTAGCGTCGACGCAGTCTTACTTACATATTTTTGTGATTGGACGAGAGCGACGGCGGCGAAACTATCTTAACGATACCATTTTAACGATACCTAGCGATACCATAGATTTAACGATACCTGTGCTTAACGATAAAAGTATCTAAATATAAAAAATAAAAATTAAATTAGCTTCACGCTGTATCCCGCACACAGCAGGGTAGGCAGAGGTAACATAATGTTAAGACACTCCGTTCCCCACTTTCTGCCGAATTCTGGAGGCATTGCGTGTTGAGTGGCAGAACTCAACGCCGCGCTTAACCTCGACACCAGAACGAAGAAATGGAAATATAAATTTAAGTAAATATTTCATCTCCTCGAGTGGGGATCGAACCCACAACCAGTCGGTTTTGCAGTCACACCTCGTGCCGCTGCGCCACGACCGGCCTCAAAATCTAAATATAAAGGTAAATATTTATCGATATTTATCAAGTATCGATACCTGGAGTAACGACACCATAGTTTTAACGTTATTTCAAGCCCTGATTTAAACTCTTCAATAATACTTGGACAAACAAACCATCATAAATGTAACTATAGTGTTTTCACAAAAAAAATATATAAAATCAAGCGACACAATTTTAAAAAAGTTAAATAAACCTATGTCAGTGCCACTAATTCCTAAACAATAAAAGAAATCATAATAAAATGCAGAAAAGAAAACACCTTTAAATAAATAGATGTATATACAGAGTGTTTTTATCTTCACCACTTTAAATGAAAGCACAATTTTAAATACTCTATAAAAGCCTAATACAATTATTAAACAAAATAAATAATAAAATTATCGTTGTAAAGTAAAACGCAATTTGTTAAGAATGACACACACATACTCAAACCTATCAAAGCGACAACATCGATGTTGCATTGCGTAAAATAGAACGAGAGATATCCATTTCTCGTTCTAGTATGTTTTTTGAGAATGAAAAGCGGCAGATCCGCAACGCTTAGTAGTATTTTTGTAGTAGTTGGTGTCTACGTTATTGGTATCTATTCGTAACTGTGTGACACGAAATACAATATGGATAAACATCGCGAAATGAAAAAAAAATCCTACGTCTACACTGTTGAGGTATCTTGATTAATTTCTTTAGGTATACCTAAAGAAATTTTAGGTTTAAAATATTTTTTTAGGTTTAAAATATTTTACCCTATATGTTGTTCCCGTAAAAGGAGCTTAGACGCTTCCACTCTGTTTATAATTACTTTAGTTTAATCTAAAAAATCAGTGTAAGATTTTCACAAAAAGTCAAATTCGCGATCGGCTAAGATAAAAAACACCTTTATAAATACTTGCATATGATAATAGTCCTTATACGATACTCGAAAATTAAATAAAGATAAACACAACACTATTATAAACAAAAAAAAACATTTAAATTTCGCACAACATGGTAAATAAGACACGTATACCACTGGAAGCCAGAAGATTGCTACACCTTAAAAAAATATTTTGTATTGCTTGCAATTTTCTACATTTTTTATTTCCTTATCAAAAAGTAAATAATACAATAACCATTTTGTTTGAAAAGATTCTATAAATTTTTATAGTAGGTTACATTAAATTGATCTTCGCAGTAATAAATATGAGCTGCAGTCGAGAAATATTAAATTACGTGTTTTAAATTTAAAATTATTGAGGTTGTGGTTGATTAACGATGATGTGAAATAGTTGACCTCATCCATAGATCAGATACGTCACACGAATTTCATAGTTTTTTGTTTCGTTCGTCTCCATCCTTATCATATTTGTAAGGCGACGCCACGATATTTCGCAATTTACCCCTAGAAATTAAATTAAAAGAGCAGTTTTGAAATAATGTTTTTTCTTTTCAGTCTCACGCTGTATCCCGCACACAGTATAGTAGGCAGAGGAAACCTAGTGTTAAGACACTCCATTCCCCACTTCCCGCCGAGTTTTGGAGGCATTGCGTGTTGAGTGGCGGAACTCAACGCCGTGTTTTGCCTCGACACCAGAGCAAAGAAATGAAAATATAAATATAAGAAATAATGAAAATAAAAACTTGTAAAAAAATTTAATAAATGGCTTATTAGTTTCTTAGTATGATATGACAGCATACGTGATCGAAGCTGTACCGCTCGACGGAGTCGAGCACGGTGCGGCGCGGCGCGTTCCCGCCCAGCACGTAGAGGTGGCGGCCCAGCACCACGGCGGCGGCCTGCGAGCGCGCGCGCCGCATGCCCGCCAGCGCGCGCCACTTGCGCGACGCGGGCGCGTAGCACAGCAGGTCGCGCGTGTGGCGCCACGTGTGCGTGCAGCCGCCCACCACGTAGATCAGGCCTGCAGCCACCCACAGTCAGTGTTTACTTTATACCACGACGGTCTCGATTTATTATAGAGGAGGCCAGTCGTGGCGCAGAGGCACAAAGTGTGACTAGTTTGAAAAATTGACTGGTTGTGGGTTTGATACCCACTCGAAGAGATGAAATATTTATTTAAATTTATATTTCCATTTCTTCGCTCTGGTGTCGAGGCAAAGCGCGGCGTTAAGTTCTAGCACTCAACACGCAATTCCTCTAGAATTCGGCAGAAAGTGAACGGAGTGTCTTAAAACTAGGTTTCCTCTGCCTACCCTACTGTGTGCGGGATACAGTGTGAAGCTGATCTTATTATAAGGGCCGTCAACGTCGACGACGGTTGTGGATTCAATGCCCACTCGATGAATAAAATATTTAGTATTGTCATTTCCTCACTCTGGTAGCGAGTCAAAGCGTGGCGTTGCATTCTGCGTCTCGAAACGCAATGCCTCGAGAATTCGGTGGACAGTGAGGGACCCAAATGTTTCATCGGAAACGAAGTGTCATAGCACGAGGTTCCCAGGTTCTCTTTGCCTATTAAAAAAAATGGTTTACCTTCAAAATGTACAACACCCATGCCGAACCTCGGCTCGGGCATCCTGCCGGTGAGCGTCCACTCGTCGCTGGCGGGGTCGTACACCTCCACGGAGGCGCCCATGTCGGAGCCCACCCAGCCGCCGAACGCGTACAGGTGGCCGCCCCACGCCGTCAGCCCGAACTCGCAGCGCGCCTCCTTCATCGGCGCTATGTTGGACCACTTGTCAGTCTGCCGACAGCAGTTAATCACACTTAGCGACGCGATATTTAAATACGCATTCTTACCTCTGTTAATTCAACGAGTTCTTATTACTAATATACAGAAACTGAAGCAAACTGATGTTATTTTACGAACTATTTTTATAGGTAGTAATAGAAACATTTTGTTGCATTTATCGGAATAGAGAAGGGGCACCTAGCTGTTCCCCACTTTCCCAATTTTCAAGATATTGCTTTTTAAATGGCGGCACTCAATACTGCGCATTGTGAACCACAGCATAGAAATCAACCCGGGTGGGAATAGAACCCTCGACCGACGCGTTTACAATCTAACGCTTTCCTACTGCGCCACAACGGCGTCTTTGTAATAGAGCGTACATAAAAACCACCATATAATATAATATGTATGACAAAATATCCATATGTTGCATCACCTGTGGGTCGTAAACTTCCCCGTTCGCCAATATTTGACTCCCTTGTTCCCCTCCAACTGCGTACACGCGACCACCCAGCGTCGCCACTCCCGGCTGAATTCTTGCTATACCCATAGGCGATAATTCCTCCCATTCTCTAAAAAAAAATCAAAAACACATTTTTCTCCTTTAGCTTGTGTCTTGTGTTGACTTTTTTTATTTTATTTCTATATCGAACATACTTCATTAACAAGAATTTTGTTCCTTCATAGTCTTAACCATTTTAAGCAATTGTCACCTTTAAGCCAAATCAGTAACTGCCAGTATTTGGCTTGCGTAACATTTGCAGAATTGTAAACCTTACTCGTACCAGAGCAAGGCAATGAAAATATTAAATCGAACCCACAACCGTCGCAGTTGCAGTCGCGCTCGTGTGCCTTTTCGCCACGACGGCCTTTAAAATTCATGTTCAAAACACAAATTGAAGATATTAACCGCTTAAAGTGAAGAATTCACTATACGCGTACGGTAACGCGAGTTGGTTATTGATATTAGATTTTTTTATAATTTAGAGTCATATTTGTTTTAAACAAATGTTTTATATCAGTGATACTGCAAGGTTTGTAGATTATTATTTAATTTTTTCTTAAAAGAAAAATTACTACTTTTTAATAAATAACACCTATTGGTAGATCATGATTTTTAGTCATATATATGTATTTTTTATTTACTGTTTATTTTGAAATGCGCTTAAAACCTCGCGCCTGTAAATCGTCCAAATGCTCAATCAAAGCTATGTATGTAACTAGTTGTTTTTAAAATTTTAAAAATTTCATTTTAAAGTTTCTTTAAAGAAATGCTGAAACAAACACCAAAATATACTGAATCCGTACGTGGGTAAGTTGATGAGACCAGTCGTGGCGCACGAACACGACTGGTGGTGGGTTCGATCCCCCACTCGAGGAAATTAAATAATTATAAAATTTATATTTTAATTTTTCGCTGTTTTGTCGAGGCAAAGCGCGACGAATTGTGGAAGCATTGCGTGTTAAGTGGGTTCCGCCACTTAACACGCAATGCTTCCACAATTCTGTTTCTGTTTTACTGGACAAACCGAACTTTGAATTTTCAAATGATTCTAGTAAAGACTACAGAGTAGGTACAAAAGCAAGTTATTTTTTCATAAAATAACAGTATAATCAATAGATTGATAAGTCGAATTACAGATATACAATACGGTCAACGAATTGTGGCCGCCCTGGAGTTAGGTATTCTCCACTTTTGTTTTGCATTCCTAAATTCCAACAATCATAAACCTAAAACTCCGCAGCTATCTACGGCTAACTTCAGGGTAGCCACGACTTGTTGACCCTACTGTATATCTGTAATTCGACTTTTCAATCTATGTACGGCTGGTATGAATAAATTATAATCACCTCTTATGCAAATCAAACTTGAGAACAGACGAGAGTATATTGTCGGCGGCGTGCGGCGGGTGCGGCGCGACGTCGTGGCACGAGCCGCCCGCCATCACCAGCATGCGGCGCGCGCGCGCTCGCGGCTCCGCCGACAGGCACACTAGCGCGCCACGCCCAGATTTCTATCATATACACAAAGAAACTTACTTTAATATTAACTTCTACTTAAAGCCGCATTCACACTATAGTGCCGGTCACGGTTCTTTCTCGGTCCGAACATACTCAGCTGAGTTATTCTTATATGAGAGACAAGAGAGCATTCGTACTATCGTTCCGTTCAAGTTCCGGTCCAATTACGCATATAGGAATATTTCTAATATACAAGTATTTTGACAGACTGGGAATGGACTAAGAACGAACAGTGACAAAGTGTCGAGTACTATACTGTAAATCCCATACTGTAAGTGTCAAGTACTGTACTGTAAATTAAATTTCTAGTATCCCATAAACTTGGTGATAATGCTGGAATTCATGGTGCCCTGCTGTGACATCAGTTAATTATGCATAGATATAGCTAATAATTATCTTTGCACAAAGGTGGCATTGATCAGTTGACAGTTTGTTAAAATTACAGCTATTCTTTTACATATTTATGAATACAGTTAAAAAAATTAAAACTTTAATAAATATTAAAATCAATTTTATTATTTAATGGCCTAAACCTAACAGTTTCTAATTGCTTATTACATAAGCTAACTTGATAATCAAATACCTAATGGCACCGTAACTAAAGATGATATATAAAAAATAGTAGTTACTATAATTGTCATTTCTTACCATATCAACTCTGACTGTTTTTAATGCAACTGCTATGGAAGGATCTTGGACAGTTTTTATAGCATCATCTAAAACTTGTGGTGATATAAGAGGTAACCGTATATGACTTAAAACTTCAAAACAGTGTCTTCGTCTGTTTGCTGTATCATGTTCAAGCCATTTTAGTGCCGGGTATAGAACCTGTACAAAAATATTAAAATACATATTACAGTGCGTGCAGTTATTGTGCGTTGAATGGTGGGGATTAAACCCACAATCATTGTTTTCAAAGTTTTGACTTATCTAGCTATCCCACTGTGCCATGACAGCCTAGCTTATAGTTATATGTTTACTTTTATTTAATATGTAAAAAAATGTTTGTATAATTAAATATAATTAAATGAGATTAAATAATGGATAATATAATATAATGAATAAGAGGCCAGTCGTGGCGCAACAACACAAAGTGTGACTGTAAAACCGACTGGTTGTGGGTTCGATCCCCACTCGAGGAGATGAAATATTTACTTAAATTTATATTTCCATTACTTTGCTCTGGTGTCAAGGCTAAGTGCGGCGTTGAGTTCTGCCATTTAACACGCAATGCTTCCAGAATTCGGCAGAAAGTGAGGAACGGAGAGTCTTACACTAAGTTCCCTCAGCCTACCCTGCTGTGTAGAGAAAACATTACAATTAAGAATGTTTGTAAGTTCGTATATACATATAAATTAAAAGAAAACTTGGATAGATGTAAAATAATAAAAAATGTAGAACAAATTACGTATATAAAATTACCTGAGCTTCATTGTCCACTTTGAGCTGTTCTGATGATAGCAATGTTATTAACTGTTGTAAAGGCAGCTCTAATAATTCATCTCCATTTGCAACCAGATTCCAATTAGCTTGAGCATGAGCTAATGCTTCATCAGCCAACTCTGTACTATTGTGAGTTTCAGCGAACCTTTTATGAAAAAGAATAAAATTTTAATTTACTTAAATAGATAAAAAAAATCTTGCTTAACATTTTATTCCACATATAGTAGGCAGAGGGCACCCAGTGTTAAGATGCCGCATTTCCTATGAACCACTCAATTTTTGGGACATTGCATATTGACTGGTATGTTTTGTCTTCTTTCCAAATTGAGGAAATAATTTATTCCCACTACTGTTGCATTTACAGTCATGTGCTGTGCTGCTACATCACTATGACCTCATATAAAACAAAGTATTCAACAAAAAAATTATAGTAATAAATATTAAAAAAGGAAGAAATTACCTAAATATACCAAGTGCATTTGAAGGATGCAATTCCCTTTTTAAAAATTCCCCACAACCAATTACAAGCTCCCTAAGTTGAAACATATCAGCTGCTATCATTAAGTGCTGCACTGTTGCATTATCAATTAAAATTTCACCTGAACAATAAAAGTAAATTGTTTACATTTAAATAATTGTCAATACTGCATACTACGAGGTGTGACTGCAAAACCGACTGGTTGTGGGTTCGATCCCCACTCGAGGAGATGAAATATTTACTTAAATTTATATTTCCATTTCTTCGCTCTGGTATCGAGGTTAAGCGCGGCGTTGAGTTCTGCCACTCAACACGCAATGCCTCCAGAATTCGGCAGAAAGTGGGGAACGGAGTGTCTTAACACTAGGTTCCCTCTGCCTACCCTGCTGTGTGCGGGATACAGCGTGAAGCTAATTTAATTTAATTTTTTTTTTACTCCATACTATTTATTTTACATAAGATGCTTACCTGTATATATAAAATCAATTATCATAGGTAAAATACCAGGAGGGACACTAGGTAATACTACTCGACCCTTTTGACTCTCTTCTAATCCTACATTGAACATAGCATCAAAATATTCACAACTTGCAGCTAATACAACTCTGTGTGCCTAAAATTTGTAAAATTAAAAAAGAAGATATAATATTTTAGATATACAAAATAAGATAGTAAGATGAATATTAACTAATTATAAGTATTAAGTATTAATTAGTTATTTATTAGTCACACATAATATCTTCATACTTACCCTAACTTTTGTTTTTCCTGATATAAGGTCTATGTCACAAAATCTACCATCTCTCCTAAAGATGTTTAAATTTAAAGATACCTTACTCGCATATTCGCAACATTTGTAAGGCCTGGAGCCCTCCTTATTAATAATTTTGTCATATAAATTTGACGACATTGCTATAACAAACAGAAACTTATCATATTTTGGTACCAAGTTATAAATTCATCACAATTATGATTTAATTAATGTGCCGCTTGTTGTTGATTTAATATGCGAACAATTGTTAAATATTGCAGAACAAATAAAAGAAAAATACGAAATATAAAAACTTTCTCATATTGTCAAGATAACACGTCACTGTCAACTGTCAAATGTCAACAATAAGTCAGCAAAGCCCCTTATATTAATACCATAACAAAAGAACTGAACTGAAGTCGTCTCAATTAGCAAATTAAAATCATTATTCTTCCGGTTACAAGAGTTACTGATAAAAGATATAAAACAGCTTTATTGTTAAATTCAAAATGTACTTATAAATAAATTAACTATGAAAAAGCTAAAAAAAAATAAGTATCTCATACGCAACGCCATGTTGGGCAAAGATTTTTTTTTACTTTCCTATTAATATAAATCTTTTAAATGAAACATATTAATATATTTTGTGCTTTTATATTTACAATCGTATTTATTTGTATACCATAGTACATTAAAAAATATACATTTTTTAAAAAATAAAAAATGAATAAAAGAGATGTACATACATAAGTCATAAAAGAGGAACATATCCAGAACAAAGTAAATTTTACTAATCAGAATTGGGCGCGTATACCGAAAGTTAAATGTTTAATTCATGTTTAATTTTATCCAATACAAAACACTTTTCCGATTTCACGATGAATGAAGTAAAGAAAATTGAGAAGAAGATTAGTGACTAAAAAAATAATTTTATGTTATAATAAATAACTATATATCCTCTTTGTTTTAATAATTTTTGACATTACAACTTCCTGTTGTCAAATTATAAACCAATTGGTAAAGGCGAGAGCGCATGCGTCTGACAATTTTCGCCTTTCGGCCATATTGTTATGACGCATACAAGATCATAGGTCTCCGCCAGTGACGAGTCTTCTCGCAGTTGACGTGGCTACTACGTACCGTCCCGTTCGCCCACTCCGGACGCAGCATATACGGTGACGAGGAATACGTAACTGGTGAGTGCTCGTACTGAAGACATCTTGCGGTCTGTCACGGTCGCTTACATTTGGGTTGTCGAATATGGATATCATTTCCGTGATATTGCTCTATCATATAAAATGTTCAAGATTAAAAACTGCAAAATATGTTGCGTATAAGCTTATAGACGCAATAGGAAAATTTTCTTGCAATGACGCGATTATTCCCTATTAGAATGCTTATATCAAGTGTGTCTCTAATCGAGGCAGATAATAATATCAACCAATCGTTTAGTGTTTCTGAAGTTCAAGGAGTACACAGAATGGTGACCTTGAATATTCTAGGTGAACGAAGTGGGCATGGACGGAATGGTCGAGGAGAACGGCACATCTGGCGCTGCGGGCGTCCCAGATCCCTTGGCGGGTGCAGGCTCGTCGGCCAGTACCACGCCTCACGTCGTTGTAACCAGCATTGTGCAACTGACGTTGCCTACACAAGCACCGTCAGCACAGGTGTTTATTTTGATAATTTCGTAGTATTTAACTGTAATGCTTTAGTGTAAAAAATACATTCCAATATTTTTATCTCAAATAGTGTTTATTAATAGTACCAGGACTTCAAAGAATTTTGTGTTTTTTATTATTCTATTTCAACTATTGTATTTCACTTTACTTTTTATTTATTACAATTTTAGAACAAATTTATTTTTTGTAGGTCCAGTCAGTCATCCAGCCAAATCAACAGTCTGTTATTCAAACAGCATCTAATATACAGTCAGTGCAACTTCCTAAAGGAAATGTTATATTGGTTAGCAAACCAAGCTCAGTTATACACACTACACAAGGAACATTACAAACATTACAGGTTTGTAGTAAATTCCTAAAAGGAATATAGTAAATAAGTTTTTTACTTATATCCATGTAAAAAGCTATATATGTAGAATTTTATTTTTATAGATTAAACCTGAACCAAATAGTGTAGTCAGTACACAAGGACAATCTTGCAGTGATGATAGCTGTAGTGATGATGACAGTCCTAAAAGAAAATATAGAGAAATGTTAACACGGCGTCCATCATATAGAAAAATTCTGAATGACCTTGGAGGAGCAGAAATTGCTGGTAAGTTCATTACTAAAGAAATAAATTAGCTATAAGTATTAAAGTGCTACATATTAGTCAACATTGTTTGTTACAATAATAATATATATTAAAAAGTGTGCTATAGGAATATCTTTTTGTTATTTTATAAAAAAGCAACTTATCAATCAATGCTAGGCTTAACAAACTATGGGGATTCTGTTTTGACTGAAACAAGGTAAGCTACAGTTACAGAAAGTAAAAACTTAACAGCTGAGATATAAGTATCTGATAATAATTACAGAAAATCGCATTGGAACTAAAGGATTGGAAAATGAGGTGTCGCTGTCACCTTCTTTGTCGTTTGCACCAGGTTAGTTGAATGTGCTGCAGCTGACACTCTTTGTTATATGTGCAACATGTGTCACTAACCTGTTACAATCACTGTAATTATTTGAAAATTTACTTTTGTGGCTCATAACACTCGGCTTGGAAAATTCTTCATTGTTCTTGTTTCATCAAACATGCATATGTGTTATAATTCTTTTTAGTCATTACCCAATCCTCACCTAATTGAAGTTGTATTTATTTACCTGAATATTCATTTTCACTTAAATATTCAAAATATTCCTCTTTAAAATATATGAAAAAAAAAAAAAAACTTTTTCATGTGTGGATAACAAAAACAGATTATTTATAGTATGCCTGCATGACGTAATCGAAAACAAGCTAAGACGGCGATGACGTCATGATTAGTATGAAAATGAAGAATGAATAAAGATACCAGTTATTTTAGTTACCTATATATATAGTATACCATAAGTCATAAAACCAACTTTATAACACTTTTAAATTATATTTTTGTGTTGTAAAAGGAAATTTTGCTTAAATTTATAAAAGAATAAAATATTACAGGGCACATTTTTTACTATATAAGTTTTACTGAGTACTAAAACTGATCATTTTAATGTTGACAATATTATCACTTTAATGTTCACTGTGCATTTCCAATTTTATTTTTATTTGAATATAGCAGTTACTACCTATTATTAAGACACTCCATTCTCCACTTTTAACAAAATTGGAGGTTGAGTACATGTTTTGTCTTGTTACCAGATAAGGATCAAAATAATTCATTACCATGAGTGAAAATTAAGTGTATAACCATCACATTATATTATATTATATTTAATATAAATATTTTTTAATAGTGATTCCAGCTGGAGCCCTGCAAACTGATAGTGGCTTACATACATTGGCAGTGTCAGGTACCACAGGTGGCGGTGCTATAGTGCAATATGCGACAAGTCAAGATGCACAATTTTATGTTCCGGGTGAGTATTGTTTATATGACTTTTGTACTATTATTAAACTATGGCAATGATAAAATATTTGTAGAGGGAACGAACAAATCGTGCTATTATTACAGGACCTATTCTAGAGGATCAAACACGTAAAAGGGAACTAAGATTATTAAAAAATCGAGAAGCAGCAAGAGAATGTCGACGTAAAAAAAAGGAATATATAAAATGTTTGGAAAATCGAGTTGCTGTTTTAGAAAATCAAAACAAGGCTCTTATAGAGGAACTAAAATCATTAAAAGAACTTTATTGCCAACAAAAAACAGAATGAGGTCCAGCCGGCTAACCAGGTGTGCCACTGCCCTGCCGGTAAGAGCCTAGAGGCACACATATTAACAGTACTGCCTGTGTGTGTGCAGTACACACTTGGCATGTCCAAGTTGATGAAGAGGACTGAAATATGTCATTATCTGTAAAAAAATTACTAAACGAAAATTAGAATGATAAGAATAATATGTTTTTTGTATATCACAAAAGTTTTATATTTTTATTAATTTACGTGAATAATTTGATCAATATTTTAAAGTTTCAATTTGTAACGTGACATAATATATTATTTATTTAAGTTTAAATGTTACCACTTGTTAATATTAATAAAAAAAAAACTGAAAAAATCATATTTTAAAAATGTCCATATTAATAATTTATCATTCCAAATTTTTAAATATTTTTTTTATCCAAAGTTATTGTAAATTTACTATCTCCTTAGTTGGCTCTTGTTTCATTTTAAAATCTTGTTGCTGTATATCTGTTTCTATATTGAATAAGGGATTAATATAAAAAAAACCTGTTTTTATAAAATTGGTCATCTGTGCCATTCTAATTATAAATTAATCTGTTGTTTTTCAACTTTCTGTTTATTGTTGCACATAAATTAACATGTTCATGTTTTTCTGTGATGGGACAAGAAGTACTTGATAGATTACCCATTGTTATTATATAAATGGAAATATAAGTCGCTTGGGTATCGACAGTCGGCACCACACCTCGGTGTTTGTAATGGATAAGCCAAAGTTAATATTTAGTTTTTTTGTGCAATAAATATATTGCAATGTACAGATTTAGTAAAGTACCACACAGTCCTTTTTTTAAAAGAAAAATATAAATTGAAATGAAAATAAATTGTACATTATGTATAGATAGAGTAGATTTTATGTATAGTGTATTTTTAAAGTTTCAATTATTTTGTATATATACAAGGTATAATGTATTTGTGAACAGAAGCTGATGTTGCATATCATCCATAAGAAGTCTCAACTACTTTGAAATTATTGTTATCTATACATATTACTGTTTATCATGCATCATTTCGGTTCACGAAAAAATGTAAACAAAAAATGTATTTTTGTGGAAGGGTAAAGTTAATTGATGACTTAAAATTAAGGTTTTTTAATAAGAAAAACTTGCCATGTTAGATGTGTGTAGTGTTATAATATTTATAATATATTGTTTTATTTTTCTTAATTCAAGATGATTATGATGATGTTACGTGACTTGATATTGTTTACGTTGCCACATATCTGCCATGGCAAGAACTATAAGATAATGTAAGACATTGTGGAAAGTGCCTTTAAATTTAAAATGAATAAAGTTTATACTGACATAGCTTTTTATGTTAACTTATGCTATATTTAAATATTAATAATATTAACTGTTTTGATGTAATTTTCTGTTGTTTGTTTTAGTATCTTTAATACTTGATGCAATGAGTTCCAGCACTCAAAATTGGATTTTCAAATTTGACTAATTTATAATTGTTTTTAAAGTATAGTTTTTAGCAGACTTGGTTTAGATTAAAGCTAAAGAGTCTTTAGCTTGTGTTTATTTAAAGATTTACCTAATCGTTTGAAAGCACTCAAATAGTTGTTATCTTAACATAAATAAGTGCAAGTTATTAAATTATTTTGATATAATAAGCAGATTAAAAGAATAATAAATTAAATTTATTCAAGTTTGTTATAAGAGTGCTTTGGTTTTAAATTCGAGAGCTAAAATTGGCAGTAAATAAATGTTGATGTGATAGAGTGATACAATTACTTCACAGAATAATAATTCAATTAGATGTAATAGAGGAAGGAAGGAAGGATAGAAATTAGGAATAAAGATATGAGTGATCATGTGGTATTGTGTGTGAAGCAGATGAGTGATAAAAGAATATGTATGATGTGCGATGAGAGGAACAGTATTCTCGTAGGTTGACCTACAAGAATACTGTTGTATAAAACTAGAGAAAGGTCACGGAAAAAGCACAAAGACTTTTATATGGCAAGGACAAGGCAAACAAGAGTATGGATCAACTAATGGTAAGTGAACACTGACGTCTACGTCCCCGAACATTCTGTAGAGGGCATTTATGAAGATATTGATAGAGAGTAGATTAGGCGAGGTGATATATATATATATATGACACGGTCTTCAGATCTTCAAAGTAAACTATAGCCTATATGGAGCCAAGGATAATAGCTATATAACTAATTCTGACGGTTTTTTTGTAATAAATAAAAATTAAATTAGCTTCACGCTGTATCCCGCACACAGCTAGGTGCCTACCTAGGGAATGAGGGAGGGAATCTATTGTTTGTTAAGACATTCCGTTTTCCACTTTCCGCCGATTTTGTTTATGCATTGCGTGTTGACGAAACTCAACGCTGGGCTTTTTGCCTTGGTGCCAGACAAATGAAAATATAAAGAAATAATAATTCATTTCCTGAAATGGGAATCGAATCAACACCCGCCGCGTTACAGTCACGACCCATGATTTGTTACATTACAGTTTTAATGAGATATCATTGTCAGCTGTGAGCCGGTTAGTTAAAAACAAAAATATTCATTCTTTTACAAAACATTTAAAAAATAAAATCAGTTGTATGTTTTTCGACTTAATTTTACGTATTCTTTGAAATTGTCCTTAATTTCCAAAACATACCGTTACAGATTTAGACTTGGCTTTGTGTTGACATTATTATTTATTTTGTACTAGCAAAACGCCGACTCTTTACAAAAGCGACGATATTCAATGCAATATAATTTTGGTGACAAATCTCTCTAATGAATAATTAATTTGAAATTGATAGATTATTACTGGGTATTATTTTTTTAATACTACACCGGCGTTGCCAAGTTTATCAGGTGATTTAAAGCAAAATAAATCACGAGTCCATGAATTTTGAACGTTCTTGAAATAAATGCGTATATTGTAGGTGCCATTGTTACCTATGTGAATCAGTTAAATAAAAAAAAACAGCTTCACGCTGTATCCCGCACACACCAGGGTAGGCAGAGGGTACCTAGTGTTAAGACACTCCGTTTCCTACTTACCACCGAATTTTGAGGAGACATTGCGTGTTGAGTAGCGGAACACAATTCAACGCTCTTTGCCTCGACACAAGAGCGAAGAAATGGAAATATAAATAAAAAAAAAATCATTTCTTACAGTAGGGATCGAACCCACAACAGTTGCGTTACAGTCACAACCTTGTGCCCCTGAGCCACGACGGTCTCGTAGAGGCCTAATAGAGGTTTATGTTTAAAATATTCTTACTTATGTAGTGCGATAAGTGCAAATTGGATTTTTATGCCACACATTTTCAATTGTGTTTTATTTTAAACCTATGCAAGTGGGGTAATCTATTCGAAAACTTTGCTAAGCAGCTTTACCTATAATATGGGAAAACTAGCGTTCCGCTCAAGGCTTTACACGTGTCGACTTGCTATTATAGATATTTCGTTATTTTATTTTGGTGTTCAAGTGCTCTGTTTTTTAAATTACAAATCTATGATATTTAAACAGTAAATTCTGTTTAAATATAATATGCAAGTATTATACATAAAAAGCTTTCTTTTCAATCGCTTTATTTATTAGTGAAAACAGCATTAAAATGCGTCACATAGTTTGAAAGGTCTACTCCTACATAAGCGAATGACATATGATGAAAACCCGCACCACCCCCGACTATTTCAATAAAGTTAGTAAAACAATTTAGTTTATAGTCTAATAATCTACCGATTTAGTGTTATATGGACAGAAAGTGGAGCGTTTTAACTTTAGGTTCTCTATGCATGAAGTAAGAATCCTGAAACTAAAGAAAATTGTGGCTAGACAAAATTTGTATAATCTGCTCGAAAATTTGTATAAATGGAAAAAATTATAAAAAAATTTTACTAGTTTTCAAATCTGGTCACTACATTCTAAAGCTATTCAAACTAGCATCTACCCTCAATAAATACCAATTTTTGTTTAAATATGAGGGACCATTCCAATACCTCATTTCTAATGTACCATATTATATTAGCAATTATAACGAAAATGTCCCTTCAACTTCATCATAGCATTCCACTTTCACTCAGTTCAGACTTTTCTTAAAAAAATATAATGATCATTGAAATTTTGATGAGTATGATACATAGTTACACAAAGAAAAGTATAGCGCAATACGTTTTCATGTTCATTTCACATAAAATTTATATCAATAAGTAGTGTGCACAACATCTATATTAATATATATAATGAAACATATTTTTTTTATAAAATTCCAAAAAATTTAATTATAATTGCAATGGATGAACACTAAATTAATGACGATTTGACTGATGTGTTATTTAAATAAAACAATTTTTGGTCGGTCAAATATTCTAGAATTTTTCTTGTAAGAACAATCAGATATCCATTTCTATTTGTGGAACACAAGGTTGATATTTTTATTTTATTTCAATTCAAGTAACATTAATAGACAATTCACAATAATGAAACATTTGTTTAATTAAATTTTGAATTCATATAAACTATATTTCCTTACATTTAATAAAAATTAAGGACTCTACAGTTTATAAATGACTACTAACATATTAATATAACAAATGTGGTATAAAATTCTTACAGTTTTGTAAGCTGAAGAGTAGGGTATTGCTGACTATGTCAGTGTTACAGAATCTACTGAATTTTTGGTGCAAACTTACATTTAAAGAAGAAATTATTAAGCAAAATTTTAAATCTATATTTAGGCTTTACTTAAAAACAGTATATTGAATAATTTGATATTGTTTTGTAATGCTCAATATAATGTATCATTCATTTTCAATTGTGTTAATCATCAAAATTTTGAGATAGCAAGAAGTTTGCTGCTAAGTTTTCATTTTTTTCACAAGCAAAATAGGCTTGAATAACCATATGTTCAGGAAATCCTAAAGCTTTTAACCTTTCTATAGCTTCTTTATCTTGAGGTGATACTTGAATAACATTTTGAGGTTGCTGTGCTGCTGGAGCAGGATTTTCCACAGCAGAATCGTCTGGTGCAGCACCAGTAGCTGGTGTATTTACAGGTTCATTAAGCATCCGAACAAAAGCTTGCTGATGCTGGCTTATGGCTTGCAAAAGTGCAGGATTACTCTGACCAATTTGTTGAAGGACAGTATTTAATAAATTAGGATTTTGTTGAATCACGGCACGCATTTGTTGGAATTGTGGTTGCTCTCTTAGAAAGCCTAATGGATCATCATCAGAGCTTTCTTCAGCTTCTTGCTCCTGTAGTAATTCTTCAGGAATACCAGTTATAAGATATTCTACAGCTCTTTCACGATTATTGAAAGAAGCGCGAAGTGCTTGTTCAACTTGCTGCCTGTTATAACCCATATCCATAATACTTTGAACAGTAGATTCAAAATCAGGTTCATTAGATGCAATAGGGAGTTCGACCGCACGTTCAGTTTCCTCAGCAGGAGCAGTTGCAGTATTTTCTTCTGGAGCTTTACTTTTACCATCTCCGCTTTCTGTCGATGCACTTTCTCCGGCCTCGGGTGCCGAAGCGGATGACGCTTGTTGACTCTCCGAAGATTTAGGTTTTGTTACCATTATAACAATAAATTTCTTTTCATCTATATTGTACGTACATAGTTTGTTATCATCAAGAAGAATTTTACCCGCATAAATAAGTTTTTGATTATCTGCCGCATAATCTTTGCCTTTTTCAACCTCAATTTTAAGCTTCAATGCCTTAACTGTTTCATCAGGATCAATTTCTATTTGAAATGTTTGCTGCTGTAACGTTTTTAATGTCACCAACATTTTGCTGCTAATATAGAATACAATGAAAAATTCTGATCTCGCACAAATAACCGATCTGACTCGACAAAATTATCCAGTAAACATAACCTCGTTGCCAAAATTACTTTTTTATGTCATCTTCGATCGGATACATGAAAAATATTAAAAACCATCTAGTCATTAATATTTCATTAAAAGTAAATAAATTTAAAATAAACTTTATAAATAATAACAAAATATTTCCTATAACTAGGAGTTTACAGTTAATTTTAATTATTTATTATAAATATATATATATATATATATATATATATATATATATATATATATATATATATATATATATATATATATATATATATATATATATATATAGAGAGAGCAAAATGTTAAATGACAGTTCCCTAAAATTGTTATTTTTAACAAAAAAGGTATATTTTTAAACCTGCGAGTAAAGCAGAAATTTTGCTGTGAGATACAAGCGTGGATATTATAATGTAACATTTTTTGAAGTGGCATCTATAAAGTACCTCTGTTTCTTTAAAAAAAATGTTGGTACGGACAATGACAATTAGTGTAGATTAATGATAAGCATGTGAAGAATTAAAATTAAAGACTTAGTCGCTAGCTGCTGTATACTAGAGGGGATGTCAAACTATCCTAGGTTTAGGAGGAGATCTTTCTTACCACTCACTTTTCCATCATAAATCTTTTTTGCTATGCGTCCGAACTTGGAGTCGAATACGATACGAGCATAAGAAGCTGGAAGATTTAAGATCCATGGGTTAGAGAAGAACCAGTATTTCTTAAAATCAGAGAGGAATAAGTGCTTTCTGTAAAACAGGAAATGGAATGTTGAAGTATGCTCTGCCAATATATTCAAGAATTATATGAGGGAAGCAGCGAAAGCAATATGTGGTAAGTGAAAACGAAATTTTCGTAAAACGTACGATAAATGGTGGGATGATGAAGTGGAAGACATTGTAGTAAAAAAGGAAATAGGATGTTAGGATATTAAGGCCTTAGATAAATCTTTATCTAAATCTAAGCTACAAAAGCACCAAACTAAAGTACTGATGTTAACGAGCAACTTCCGGCGAAATATATAACATTTCTGACGAGATTTTAGTGTTTCCCAAGATTGTTTATTACTTAGCCACTCGTTTTACAGCGGTGAACATAATTTACGAGGAGATATATGTATGTGATGACGCTTCTGCCTTAAATAACAAATATGCTGAGTTTTGATATTGCTGATGGCGAAATTAACATACAAGAAGTTGAGTAAGTCATACGAAGACTAAAATATGATAAGGAGCGGGAATAGATGGAGTTACGGCCACGTTTCTGGGACTTGTTCTGATTTTTTGGAGGACCAGAGCCTCTTCTTCCGTTTGAAAGAAATGAACAAAAGACGCTCAGGCGCATTGCTACTGGTAACGGTAAAGAATTAATGGTGCCTTAGATGCATTAATAAGACTGTGAAACGTATAGTTGCACGTTTGGCCGTACACAATGCTGACCACTCACGATATACGGCAGCGAAACGTAGGTGTTATAGAAGAAGAATGAAAGAAACGTAAGGTTCAAAAAATTCAAAACGTTGACATTAAATCCCTCGTAACTAGCTGTCTAAAACTTCCTAAGTTGTATGGGTTGCCGAGAATACACAATAAGACTATACTGAATGTACCTCCAATAGTTAACCAAATTGATACGCCGAGGTATAAATTGGCTCAACATTTCAGGGATTTTGGCCATTTTATTTGCGGGCTGTAAGACCTTAAGCTAGCCAACAAAGAATCTGACCATGGTCAGATTTAAGTCCATTCGATGTTCACCAGTACCAGGACGGCAACAGCATTGTTAAACGAAACCTAGAGAATAAAAATACAATTTATTAAACTACTGAAATACTACCTTACATGTACATTTTAATATGGTAATAGAAGGTATGGAGGTTTTCTAGGAGATGGCTTTTAGGTCTGCATCATGTCTACCTAGGATATATAAGCGTTATGTTGATGACATTTTTACAATTTTACCTACGAATAATATCTATATAATTTTAAAGCACCTCAATTAATGATAATATTCAATATTATATAATATAAAAATACCAATAGATACGTCAATAGTGAATCTCACCTCCTACATCTTACACATTTATCTAACATTGACAAATATTTATCACCTTACCTTTTATTAACATTGAACACCTAGGGAACGAGTTTTGATAGGTGAATAATGCCCTTCATCAGCACAAGACGCATGCTCCCCTCCAGCGTAGTCAGAAGACCAACAAGCCATTCCTAGTAGAAAGACAACCGGCATTTCTACCATATCTGAAGGGGGTGACAGACAAGATTAGCGTAATCTTAAGAAAAGCTTCCATTAAAACTATATTTAAGTATAACAAGAAAGTGAACCAATTCTTAATGATGATGAAATATACAGAAAGCCAGGGCCAGGTGCCATCTATCCATTAGTGCTCCTGAGCTGACATTGGTGCTAATGCGTACTTTTACTTAGTTGGCGTAGTCCCGGACTGTTTCTTCTGCATATCAATGATATGTTAGAGGATTCTAACATACATGGCTATGAAGATGATAGCAAAGTGGACGCTGTATACTCTTACCACGCAAGTCTTTCTCGGAAAAACCTCGATCATCCCTAGGGAATGTTTCCTCATGGAGTGAAAGCAACCTGGTTCAATTCAATCCTCAGAAGACACAAGTTTGCGCGTTAACCACTAATGCCTGCTACACACGTAACGATATATCTTAACGGTAAATATATGTAAAGCAAATTGATAGGTTTGTCGGTCGTGTGTATGACAAATGGCGGCAAATTTATCGTTCATCGATGGCAGTTACAATTTTCATTAAAATAATTGATCTCGATTGCGGTTGCACAATTTATCGCAGCGGATGAATGGATTTTTAAACATTTTTAAAGTGTTATTCCACACTTAGGAAAGACAATACTTATTTAGAAAACGTATAAACATTTGAACGTAGCGGGATTCGAACCCACGCCTCCTGGAAACCGACCAGGCGCTCTGACCACTAAGCCATACGTTCTCATCAAGCTACGTCGAAATTTTTATACGCTTGTTACAACTTATTTATGTTGTTAGTATCTCTGTAGGGAGATTTTTACAAATTTCCGCTACCCAAAGATAATTACTTAGAATTATTGGCAAGAGAGAATACTAAAACAGATATTTCCATTAGAAATAAATAAAAAATAAATAGAGGTCAGTAGTAGCGCAAGGGCACAACAAAGTGTAACTGTGAACGCGACAGATTGTAGGTTCGAGATTTCAACTCGAGAAAAATATTTAATTTAAAGGCAGCTTATTCAAATATGTACCTATTCATTCTCAAATAATTATGCCAATTTTTCATAGCGAATTTCAACTCATTTAATAAACTAGTCTTTACTAGTTGTGGCGTAGGACCACAAGCGTGCGACTCTATATATGTCATATTATGGGTTCACTTCCCAGTCGAAGTAATGAAATATAAAAAAAATGTTTGGGAAAATAGCTAAGCCTAGTATTGCAAATGCATCAACATTTTCCATTGTAGGCGACGTGTTTCCCAGGTAAGCTTCTGTGGGGAACTTGCGATTAAAGTCGATATCGGAGTCGTGTGGATGCACTATGAACGTTGGATTTATCTGCATAGGTTGAAATTGTTAGAATATATCGTTATAGTTGTAGTGTCACCAGTTTTCCAGAATATTCCTCTTAAAGCTAAGCCAAGTTGGCCTCAAAGAAAATGGGGGCTATCGGCAGAGCGAGACAGTACTTCACGCCAAACACCGATTGGCCCTGTATAGGGTTCAGGCTCGGCCTCATTTGGCGTACTGTTCTTTTCACTGGGTTGAGGCCCCAATGATCTGTGACGAAGACTTGACACTTTGGCTTTGCGTAAAGACGTCTGCTCGCTATGCGTTCTCCACCGCTTTCATCATGGGGAGTGTTACGGAGAACTGTTTGACTTGTTACCTGCCGCCAAATATTCTAACCGCACAGTACGTCACAAACTCAAGTATTATCCACACTATCTGAATGCGTGACTACTGTGCGGTTTCGTGAGAACTTTCTTCTACACGCCACGCAACTGTGGCGTGGCCTCCCTGCAACAGTGTTTCCAGGTCGAAACAACTTGGATACATATAAAAATCGCGTCTGTCACCACTTCGAAGGCCCGCAATGCACCTGTAGCTCCTCTGGTGTTACACGGGGTCTTGGGCGGCGGTGATCACTTACCATCAGGTGACCCGTACTTTTGTTAGCCAAAAAGACAATTTGTCCATAAAAAAAGAGTGATCTATTGAGTTATTGTAACTTTAAGGGGGAATTTTTTTTTTTACTTTTTTTTTGCTTATTCGTTTGCTAATAATCCGATTCGTGGTCCATATTTATTGTTTGTTCGTTGTTTTTTTACCGGAGCTGATAAAAGCGTATACATCAGCGCGTTATAACAGACTAATGGTTTGTTTGTATAAATTTAAAAAATATATTTTCCAATAAATTTACACATATTTCATACTTACCTTTAGAATTGTTACTATAAATAATCAAACTTTTCGTCGACGTCACGAACAAATTATAATATTTAAAATTTATTTTAAGCAAAGTATTTGAAAAAAAGTCATCTATTAAAGATGGTTGAATTAATGACCTTCACCAACCTATCTCTCAAAATTAGCGGCATGAAGGTTTCACATGTGTTCTGTTTTCTAATTTTCGACGAATTTAATAACACAATTAATATGTAATTGAAAAATAACCATATATTTCAAAAATATTCCAATCCACAAATTACACCTTTATAGACAAAAACTGCTTCAAGTGTCAGGTATTCACTGTCAAGAAAAGAGTGGGAATGTTTTGAAATTCTCATATTTAAATAACATAAAATAATATCGCGTATAGTTGAGTCAATAAACTTTTAAGGTACTCTGAAATCCTATGAATGAATGAGGCCGAATTTTTTTTAATGTATAGATATACTTATTAATTAATTTAATGTATTATAAATTGAGAGATTTGTTGCATTATAGGTTTTTAACAGTAGCTGCGATGTTTTCGGGATATTTTGAAAACTTTAAATAATTAATGTAACCATTTCATTATTTTATTAAAATGTCTTAAAACCCACTGTGGTACTTTGCACATTTTTGAAAGTTAAATGGTTCCAATAATCTTAGGATAATGAAATTAAATTTACTGTTTACATACCATGACAACAATCAAGTAATAAGGCACAAATATCGATAGTTTTTTTGCATAAATGAATTGACAGATTGTAAGTAACTATCAAAACGTGTATAAATATTTTGGGACACTTATAACGCAAAAGAAAGTTATGTGGTGTGTGTGGATACGGAAGTGCGTAAAAATTAGTTGACCAAGTTCCCTCTGCCTACTGCCCTGCTATGCGCGGGATACAGAGCGTAAAGGTACTTACTCCAAACTGTGTTTGCCCACTGTATAAAATGCATTAAACAAAATTGCAAAAATTAAAAAAAATTAAAGTATCAATTAATGAAAATTGTTTTATTTGTTGATTAACATATTGACTCATATAAAAGCAAGGGTTGTCCAAATTGAGGCATAAGTAAAATATCAGATACACACAGACAATACTTGTTTTACAACAACAGGCCAAAAATAATTAAACAAATTTTAAATATTTAAATTTGTTTATAAATTTGATGACAAACTATAAACACTTATATTTATTACACTAAATAGTATTGTGCTATAGTTGTCACTTATCCTTAGTAACCAAAATAATTTATTTAATGTCTGCCTTTCTATTGAATATATAGTGACATTTAAAGAGTGATATCTTATAAAATATTTTTTTCACATTCATTAAGCCATTTTTTAGGTACAATTTTTGTACCACTTTGCATCTTCTTAATTGCATTAAAGACAGCTAAATCAGCTATAGAGAAATTATTATTATAGATCCAGCAGCTAGAACTATTATTTGCAAATATATTGTTGATATAATTTTCCCTTCTTTTCTCTGGTGCAGTTTCAAGTTGATGACATATGTCAAGGAAACTGTCTAGTTGATGGTTTTGGTAGTCATAAGGTACTACATCACTATATACAAGACATAAGTATCTTATGATGTTCACATTGCCAATAATTGGGACATCTAAAGAAGAAATTTTTAGTTCTGGGTTTGCCGACTCTGAAAAATAATTTCACTTATTATTTTTTATCCTCATTAATCATTAAGATTATTGCAGACACTATATTTTTAACTGCCAAGATAAAAAGTTTTATTACCTAAGTTAATAAATATTTTTATATGTTTTTCTCTAAAAGTATATGCAAAATCCTAAAGCTATTCAACCATCATAATATTTTGACCACCTTTTTACTATATTCAAAGACTTAATGAAAATAATATTGATTCAAATAATTACTGCAATGATTAAATACTTACCAGATTTAAATATGAGTCTGAGGTTTATTTTGGATTCAGGTTTTAATTGGTACAAGTCTTGAAATTTTTTAAAAAATGCTTTTACTTTTGCAACTTTTGCATTTGAAATGGAAGAATGAATATGCCATGACACACTTAATGTTTTATGTTTTAAAAATATATTTAAAAACCAAGGGAGATTTTCAGTATTTAAAATAATTACTATTTCTTGTTGCTCTGTCTGTAACACCAAAATAAAATTAAATATTTATTTGTGAGAATAAGTAATTCTAATGATTAATTTGATATTCCATCTATATATCACCACAGGGCTGCTATGAGTGGGTGCAGGGGGCACTAGTGTGTGACTGTAAACGCAACTGGTTGTATGTTCAATCACCACTCAATATTTTTTTTATTTTCATTTGTTCGCTTGCTCTGGTGTTGAGGCAAAGCATGGCATTGAGTTCCACTACTCAACACACAATGCCTCTAAAATTCGGCGGCAAAAGCATTGTCTTGATACTAGATTCCCTCTGCCTATTCTGCTGTGTGTGGGATACAGTGTGAAGCTGGTTTATTTTAAATTTATTATTGTTTGGGTAATCCAAACAATAACAAGTTTAACATAATATAATTAATGTAATCTACAGCATTTATTTAATTACAGATTTTTTATAATAATTAACTTATTACAAATTCCAATATTTTTATACAGTTGCAATAAAATGAAAAAGATAATAGTAGAAGTGGCTAAACTTACAGTATCAACAACATTGGTTGTCAATTCTTGTTTTACATATGGATTTAAAACACACAATGAGCTTATCTTTTTTATTCTTTCATAAAGAATATCTAATTTTATTAGCAGTTTGTCCTGCCTGTTTTCTAAGTCAACAAGCTGATTAGTAGGCATTTTCTGAAAGGAATAAATGTTTAAAAATACAAGAAAACTAATCAAATGTGTAAGCTCCAATCTAACTGCAATTATTTACTATGTTATAAAGAGATAAAGATAGTTTTTTATGTTTAGGTAAAATAACAGTGTTCTCTCTTAGAAAAAAATAAAACAGATTGAAAAACTGTTGCTCAAAGTAGTAAAAATAATAAATTCAATTCGTTTCCTCTGTTTGTGGACATCAAGGCACAGTGGGACAGGTTCTAACTGTAAATACTATGGTTGTGACTTCGATTTTCACTTGTGGGGCGAAAAAAAGGTTCTCTCTGTTAAAAAATTAAATATCAATCTGAGAAGTGGATGATTTTACAACATATATCAACTATCATGCTATAACTTAAACTTGTGGTGGAATAAATGAAGAAGAATGTGCTCAGCTGGTTTGGGCACGTCAAACGAATGAGTGATGAAAGAATGGTAAAAAAAAAGATTTTTGATGGAAAAGTGAGTGGTAAGAGAGATAAGGGGAGACCTCGGTTGACTTTCGAAAACACAGTATCAAAGATATTGGAGAAAGGTCACGTAAAAAGCATGAGGACCCCCCGGAGGTTTGAAGAGGTTGATGACAGTGGACGAGGCGAAAGAGGTATGTAGAGACCGTAGCGTTTGGCGCTCCGTTCTCTTTGACTACCCCGCTATGGATAAAGCGTTAAGCTAAGTTAAGGTAACTTATCCTTTAAAGTATAAATTTAAACTTTTGAAATAAACCTTAAGAAACTTGGTAACCTGATCGCTTATATTGATTTCTATATCGTTTTGGTATATGTCGGTTAAATTCTTCAATCGATACATGCACTTAGGCAAGATTACTTCTTCATTAGTAGATATGATATTTTTCATATGATACATGGCGTTTTTATTTTTTTACATGCACGAATATTAGTTGCTTCGATTTGACATAATACACATACTATAGACCAAGGAACATGTACTCTATCTACCAAGTAACCACATTGCATTGCCTTGCCATCGCCACTTGCCAAGTTGCCACAACCACAGAGTACTTTCATAAACTCGCCCAATGTTCAATCATGCCGGGCTGCCAGAAAAACCTATTTGTTTCTTTTTTTAAATATCCTTTAAAAATATATGCCATACCGTACACCAAAGTTTATTATGTAAGCAACAATTAAATTATTCTATTTTTAAAAGAATCATTTATTTATGAGCTTAAAGTTTTTTTTTCACAAAATTTTAAAAAGATGTGTCAAATTTACACGCTTCTGAATGCCCGGAAAGTCTCCACAGGCTCTAATCTTTCACAAACGCTTAAATGCCACTTATAAGCATAAAATAATAATTTGTGTACAATTCTTATAAAATTTACAAAACAAGAATATTATTTTCAATAATATTTACGGTATATAATATGTAGCTTACACGCTTGCCGAGGCTTGCAAGCAAGCGTTCACCAATACAAGCGTGTGAACGAGATGTAGCTTCGCTTGTGTGCGCTTGTCAATGATCAGGACCAGTGTCGGTTTTTGAAAACAGATCAAAGAAAATAAGAAACATCTGTACTGATGGTAAACGAACGAATATATATGAATTCTTAGTGTATTATTTTATTATTAATATTGAATAATTAAAGAGTCAAAATCCTTTTAAATTCATAAAAATATATTTATTTATTTCAATACGCAAATTAAATTCATTTTATATATTTAATACAGTAAAATCTACGTATTACTTTTGATCAGTACAGTTCATTAATTATGGTATTTCGAACGTATAACACTCTTAATCTGGCCGAACCGGTACAATAATATTGTCAATAAAGTACGTATTGTCAATAATATTGCGTGTTTTAGCCGGTTTTTCGATATTGATCAATATTATTGTTGATTTCTAGAAATTCTGTTTTTACCACGGTTATAGGAGGGAGGCAGGGTTATCGTCAATAATATTGTCGTGTGCGGGTGTGAGGCAATATTTTAGTTGAAAAAAGACTTCAAAGGTGGTGGTATTAAGACACTCCATTTCCATTTTTCTCTGAATTCTAAAAGCATTGAGTGTTGAGTGTTGGCGGAACTCAACACTGCGCTTTGCCT
Organism: Heliconius himera; assembly: GCA_021202915.1. Classification (NCBI taxonomy): domain Eukaryota; kingdom Metazoa; phylum Arthropoda; class Insecta; order Lepidoptera; family Nymphalidae; genus Heliconius; species Heliconius himera. The sequence goes on from JAJHJA010000217.1 coordinate 168,974, forward strand.
CGACACCAGAGCGAAGAAATGAAAATATTAAATATTTTATTTCCAGTAGTTTTGAGGCCGGTCGTGGCGCAGCGGCACGAGGTGTGACTGCAAAACCGACTGGTTGTGGGTTCGATCCCCACTCGAGGAGATGAAATATTTACTTAAATTTATATTTCCATTTCTTCGCTCTGGTGTCGAGGTTAAGCGCGGCGTTGAGTTCTGCCACTCAACACGCAATACCTCCAGAATTCGGAAGAAAGTGGGGAACGGAGTGTCTTAACACTAGGTTCCCTCTGCCTACCCTGCTGTGTGCGGGATACAGCGTGAAGCTAATTTAATTTAATTTTTATTTATTTCCAGTAGCGGGAATCGGTCCCACAATCTGGTGCGATCACAGTCACACTTGGTGCCCCTGGGCCACAAATGACCATTTTTCTTTTTTTTTTCTAGTCTATGATCTAACTTTTTTATTGTTTTTTTTTTGTAAGTAAGCTAAATACTTTCACTAAAGCAAAGGTTTATTGCGTTCCATCCATTTTAGACTTAACACTGCGTAAGTGTTAAGTTTCTTACATATAAAGCTATTGAGCGCATCTGACGCAATGTCAGATTTTGCGACGAAATATTGTCAATAATATTGTGTAGTGTGCTGGGCCATATGAACAATGTTATTGTCAATATTGTATTGACAAATAATATTGTGTGTGTGTGTGTGTGGCCCTAAACTGAACTTACGAACACATACAAATTTGTAATACACGCAATTTGTCATTTATTACTGAGTGTACGTCACAGTAAAAAATAGCATCAGCAAATAAATATATAATTTCAAAAATTAATTAGTTGGTCTAAAATCGACATTAGACAATTTTGATTTGTTTGTTCTTACAAGAATTATTTGGTCGTTTCATCCAGAATTCAATAGGATGAGAACATTAAAAGAAATGTGCATTTTTTTTCGAAAATGCTATTATTGCTCATATGCATTTAAAAAAATTAAATAAATATTATTTGTTATATATTTTTTTGCTGATACTATTTTTGTCATTGAAGTTAGCCATTTGTTTGTATGTTCAGTTTTACAGTAGATTATCTATAATCAATTTTTATCAAATTAACTCTTAAAATTGATAGACATAAATATATATATATAAAACTTACTATAAAAAATAATACATTTTTATTCTCTTAAAAATAGTATAAAAAAATATATCAAGACTATAATAGTTATTTTTAATTACATCACGAATTTGTATATTGTGGGAGAACTTTTTAATAATTTTAAATCTTAAAATTTTCATTCTATTTCCTATATATTTAAGTTAGAGTAACACAAATGAAATTTATGTTCGAAATTCAAATGTTACTTTAATGTTGCCTATCCATTATTTAAGTATAAATATTTTTGGAGAAGTATATGGGGTCATTTATTACTTATCTTAAATTTTTTATGTACGTAGAAAAAATATTTATTATATTTTTTAATTCATTTTGATAAAAAAATATCAATATCAACTTATTATTTTAAAAAGTAGTAAATTGACTTCATTCTTGAAATGGAAAAAATATGGCGGCCAGCTACCTAGACTGACTGATTGCGAAGTGATAAGTGTTGTGCGCAACTGTTATGTACTCTTAAGTTATAAAAGACAATGGATGTTGCAGTTAAAATATTAAAAATATGTTTCTTTTACAATATTAGTATTCTGTCCCTGTGGGATATTTGATTTTTGAAAGATGCTCGATTGGTATAAAATTCAATAACCCTCAAGTTAGAAAAACGACATGGCGGACTAATAATCAACCAATGAGAAGCGAGCATTAAGCGTTTCAGAATTGCATGCACCTATTCACATTTCGCGTCATTACGTTTTGGTGCCTTGTTTCTTAGATAATAATCCAAATCTGTTAAGTGGTAAATTATGTTCTGTATCTTTTATTAACGATATTGTGGAAATAATCGCATTTTTAGGCAGTGTTAAACTCTCTTCCTTTGAAGCGTCTCAAAAGCTGGGACCATGAATGCCTTAGATTTAGGATGAACCTAAATACGCTTATGTACATCGTTTTGTTTTTGTAAACAATAATGTGTTTTCAATACACGTGCAAATTTGTGCAAAATTGACAGTTGTTTATAATAATGACGGGAAGGGGGGCAAAAAAACGCGGGAGGCCCCCGAAATCGGGAAGTTTTGAAAAGAATAGAAAATTTCAATACCATTTATTAAAAAAACCAAAATATTTACAAACACAAAATGTGGGATCTAGTTCCCTCGCAAGTACTCCATCGGCATCTAGAGCATCATCACCACAAGGAAGTGATATTAGCAGGCGGAGTACAAGAAAACAGAGAGGTGGCAAGTCTCATAAAAGTAAAAGAGGAGGTTTGTCAAATGCTTATTCTCGGAGAGGATACAATCCACATGCTGCCGACTATCATGAGTCGGAGTATCATTATGGATCAGATTTTGGAGATGAATTCAGTGATAGATCTGAACCCGAAGAAGATCGCGGCAGTGAGAGCTCAGAAGGTACCGTTCGTGACGCCGCAGCGAGTGACAGTGATTTTTCTATTAGTAGTTATAGTTCTGTAGGTGGAACTTCACGCAAAACAAGTAATAATCTTTTAAGACCCCCAAGTCCAGATCCACTTTGGCTACAACAAGAACGTCAGATACCTCCTCTAATACTACCACCGTCTTCAGATGATTTAATAATACCTCATCATTTAGTTTTACAAATAGTAGGTGTATATGAGGTACTGCGGCATTTTAGGCATCTGGTGAGATTATCACCATTTAGATTAGAAGATCTATGTGCAGCTGTAAGCTGTGAAGATCAGAGTAATTTACTCATAGAAGTACATATAATGTTGCTTAAAGCTTTGCTACGAGAAGAGGATGCACAGCAAACTCACTTTGGGCCATTAGATCATAAAGATAGTGTTAATATTACTTTATTTCTATTAGACATTATGACTTGGCCTGAGGTTTTAAGAATTTATGTGGAAAGTGATAAATCATTTGATAAGAACATAGGTAGGGTCTTAAATTCATGTGAATATCCTTTTACAACTATTGAAGATCGTTTAGCAGTACTTCAATTTTTATGTAATCAATTTTTAATAACAAATCCAGTTCGAGATGATCTTATAAGTGAAGGTAAATATTATTAACACTAGTATGTGTACATATATTTTCTTTAACTTGTTCTTAGCTTACAATAATACTTTCTACCAAACAGTTATCATATAATGATTTTTTCAGCTCCTATACAATATGATGATCATTGCCGAGTTTGTCATCGCTTGGGTGACCTCTTGTGCTGTGAAACTTGTCCAGCTGTTTTTCATCTTGAATGTGTTGACCCTCCATTAGTCAATGTACCGTCAGAAGATTGGCAATGTGCTCTATGCAAACAACATAAAACAATAGGTGTAACAGATTGTTTGCCTGATGCTGAAAAACAAGGCTTATTATGTAGACATGAACATTTAGGTTTTGATAGACATGGTAGAAAATATTGGTTTATTGCAAGACGGATTTTTGTGTATGTTCTCATTCATTATTTGTGCAGTGGTTACTTTCATAAATTATTGTTATATATTATTAATAAACTGATATATGATTGTTTTTCATTGTAGAGAGGCTGAAAATAGTGATGTATGGTATTACACATCATCTCATCAGTTCCAAGATCTTCTTGATGTATTAGATGCAAATGAAATGGAAGCGCCTTTGGTAAGAGAATTAATTGAAATGAAACAAGAAATCCTAAGACAAATGAATGTAACTGAAGAATTAACTGAACAAGCTAAAGGAAATCGAAAGTCTTATTTGGAAGTTGAAATAAGTAATATTATAAAGAGGAAAGTAGTAAAGGAGGAACAAAGACATGTAGAACCAAACAATGGTATTAAATTAGATGATAAAGATGATTCTGAAATGTCTATGGTCCATGAAAGTGACATAGTTAATGAAGTCACCATTACTAGTGATGAAATTGTCAAAGATGAAAATGATGATATTGACAGTGAAGATACTAAAAGAATTAAAAATAATTGTTTAGTTAAAACAAAATCACAAAATCAAAAAAGAAGTGATGATGGTATGTTTTGTAATGCATTTATTAATTTTAAATGTGAATAGTGTTGATTTTAAAATAGTAATATATAAATTTTAGTTACAGATCGAGTTACACGTCTTAAATCTAATCAAATCTCAAATGGCACATATCTTTTTAAGTTGGGTAATGAAAACACCTTCAAAAGTTACATAAACCAATATACTAATAATCCTTTGGCTTTAAATAAACCACAAAGAAATGAAGAGAGGGACAAGAAACGTTATATTTCCCATAAATTTTCTCTTTCTTCAGGACAAGAATTTAAGTGGGTTGGATTGTTAAATGGTAATTTTTATGAAATGTTTAAAATTGATATACTAATATCATTTATCTAGTTTTGCACTGCACCATTATTATTTTTATTCACATCATTTATTTTTCAACAGCAACAAAGCCATTATTTGTAGCAACTTTGAGACAAACTTTGCTTCAACTGGAATCTAACATAGTGCTACAGTTCATGCATCCAAACTGGACATTGTTACGGAAGCCTTGGGTTCAAGCAGTGCAACTTTGTCAGGCTCCCAGAGATTTTGCAAGAGCTCTTTGTGTTTTGCAGGTACTAAAAATAATATTTTGTTTAATGTAAGGACAATTATACTACTTGTTATTGAAGTTGTAGTGGCACAGCGTCTGATCTTAAACACATCAATTGTGGGTCCCTATTCAGGAAATGATTGAATTAAATTAAAATAAATTAAATTAGCTTCATGCTGTATCCCACACACAACAGGGTAGGCAGAGGGAATCTAGTTTTTAGACACTCCGTTCCCCACTTTCTGCCGAATTCTGGAGGCATTGCGTGTTGAGTGGCAGAACTCAACGCCGCGCTTAACCTCGACACCAGAGTGAAGAAATGGAAATATAAATTTAAGTAAATATTTCCATCTCCTCAAGTGGGGATCGAACCCACAACCAGTCGGTTTTGCAGTCACACCTCGTGCCGCTGCGCCACGACCGGCCTCAAGGCTTTGAGGCGAAAATTGTTTTATTTTTTTCTCTCTAATAACAAAACAAAGTGCAACTTCATATACTGTTACTCAACACTCAATGTCTTGAAATATGGAGCGCAAAGTTTGTATAATAATATCCTGATAATAGGCCTGGCTACATCATAACAACTAAAAAATATTTATATTATACTGTAGGTTCTGTCCACTTTCTCTTCTTTATAAGGGCAACAAAAAAAAATATGGCACTAGTCAATCTTGTTTTGGTATACATCAAATTATCATTGCTTTCTACTAGTTATATCTTAAGAATTAATTTCCTATTTAAAATTGCAAAAATGAATGCTGAATACTACTCTTTGAAATCCATAGGAATGTTAATAAAAAATAAATGCTAGTAATAAATAGTTATTATATATAATAAAGTAATAAGTACGGTCGTCGCGCAGCGGCACGAGGTGTGACTGCAAAACCGACTGGTTGTGGGTTCGATCCCCAATCGAGGAGATGAAATATTTATTTAAATTTATATTTCCATTTCTTCGCTCTGGTGTCGAGGTTAAGCGCGGCGTTGAGTTCTGCCACTCAACACGCAATGCCTCCAGAATTCGGCAGAAAGTGGGGAACGGAGTGTCTTAACACTAGGTTCCCTCTGCCTACCCTGCTGTGTGCGGGATATAGCGTGAAGCTAATTTAATTTTTTTTTTTATATATAATAATGAGGCCGGTCGTGGCGCAGCGGCACGAGGTGTGACTGCAAAACCGACTGGTTCTGGGTTCGATTCCCACTCGAGGAGATGAAATATTTACTTAAATTTATATTTCCATTTCTTGCTCTGGTGTCGAGGTTAAGTGCGGCGTTGAGTTCTGCCCCTCAACACGCAATGCCTCCAGAATTCGGCAGAAAATGGGGAACGGAGTGTCTTAACACTAGGTTCCCTCTGCCTACCCTGCTGTGTGCGGGATACAGTGTGAAGCTAATTTAATTTAATTTATATATAATAATATTTTTATTTTTTAAAGGAATATTGCCTTGTAATAAATAAAAGCGAATGTGAAATATATAAATATTTTTTTTAACAAGGAAGGGAATTTAGATTTAACACATTCCATTATCTATTTTCCACTCTATTTTCTTGATGTTGTGTATTGAGTGGTATAACTCTATGGCACACTCTTTGTTGAGTGAGTAAATGATAATAAATCATTCCTGAATAAGGAATCTGGAATCAAATCCACATCCCTTATAGTCTGTGTTACTGCCCCCCCGACAGTCTAAACTTTAATAATAATTTATAACGTTACTCAATCTTAAACTTTCAACAGGCTTGTATTAAAAATGCTGTGTGGGTACCAGCATGGCATGAACAGCTGGGTCATGTGCGTCTAATGCGCACTACTGCTGCCGAGAGGGAGGAAAGAAAAAAGCTTGATAAAAGAGAGAAAAAAGAAAGAGATGAAGAAGAGGAGAGAAATAGAACTGCTTGCAATTTTGTTAAGTATTCATTAGGTCTCCGACATCAGGTAAACTTTTATCTTGATAATGTGATACTAGATTTATATTTCAGACATTTAAAAAACATCACTTGTAGGTATGGAAACAAAAAGGCGAAGAATACAGAATCCATGGACAATGGGGTTGGCTATGGAATTCTGCCACCAGGAGATTTAAAAAGCACAATAGTAATGTAAAATTAACCATATCTAATGGTCCTGCCAAAATTGCTGTTAGAGTCAGAGATGGCAGCATTATAAAAGTTCTGGCTGTAGAACCTAAAACTTACGAATATCTAACTTCAAATGAGTGCACCGAACAAAATGTCATGGAAAAATGTATGTAATAAATTTTAGTATAATTTTAATACAAAAATAATAATATGTTGTAATATTTATATGTTGGTTTTCCTTTATTATGTAAAAAATCTATTTTTTTAGTGCCTGTTTCTATGAGGAATATGAAATTAGAAAAAGAAACGGAAGATTTTGAAGAAATAGATGTTGAGAAAGCTTTAAGTTCATCTACTAGAAGATATTACCCTAAGATTGCTAGAAAATCAAAACTTGATGATTTTTTAGCTCGACGTACCTACTTAAAGTTTATGGAGGAAAAGAAGTTAGGCAACATTTTAAACAATATAAAAAAAGAGGAAGATGTAAAAAATGAAGAAGATAAAAATGTTGACATTGAGAGTGAAGAAACAGAGTCAGAAATGTCTTCAGCAACTGTAGAAAGTAATGACAACAACTCAAAGAATGTAAATGGCCCTAAAAATATTGAGATCTTAAAAGAGAAATATCAAATTTTAACAAATTTGACTAAGCACTATAAATGTTATTCAGCTAGCTGCAATAAATCCGACTTGTCTGTAGTGTCATCCATGAAAATCGAGTGTTATTCCCCACTTTGTATTGAAAAAGGTAAAATATTGCAACAGTTATTACAGTTACTAAAAGATAGTCCTAATAGCTGTAATACATTTTTACTTGCAAATTGTAAGGAAAGTAATAAAATTTCCATATTGGAGCAATATTTATTGGGGAAAAGTTCAAATTCCAATGAAAATATAGTGTCTGATTTACTATCGGCAGTTGCTTGTGCACAAGAATGTGACGTAAAAAATTCTGATTGCTTTGTAAAAAGAAAATCTAGTGGAGATAGTGATGTAAATTGTAAAGTAGAAAAGTATGAAAATGAAAATAACAATTCAATGTGCGGCATTAAATCAGAAAGTACACTTGAAGAGTCTGCTGTCCCAGCTGTTGGCAATGAAATGGACATTGATATAACAAGCAATAATAATGAAGACAATGAAGTTGAAATTGGACCTCTCAAGGAATTGACAGAGCAGGATCAACAAAACATTGAATCAGTAGATAATAAAGGTCGGCCACCAATACCAAAATTAAAAATAACTCGTGGAAAATCCTCAAAATCTAACACTAATATGAATAATGAAAAAGGACAGGATTCTTCATATGAATGTTCATTAAAATCTGAGAAAGCATCACACAAACCCAAATATCGTGCAGTTATAAATAGACGCTTTGGATTAACAAGGAGTGTCAAAAAAGAAGATAAAATTAAAGAAGAGAAAACAGATGGTGTAATTAGAGTTTATTCAACAGAAATTCCTAATGGTAAAGTCTATTTGAAGAGGGTACAGACTGCCGCAGTAGAAAAGAAAAAGAAGAGAACACCTGTTAAATATCCTCTCTGCTCATCATTTCATACCAAAAGCAAAGCTAAGACAATAATGGTTTTACCTCATCATGAATTAAAAAAACTGTGCAGGCAAGCAGGTCACAGCACGGTGTCTGGGTTCAGCCACAGCTGTAAGCCCAACCAGGTGGTGTGGCCGTACCCGTGCGCGCGGCCGCTCTTCAAGACGTGCTGGCTGTACCGCACCGTCAACCTGCAGTGGCTGGCCAGCGCCGCGCTGCAGCTGCGCGTCATGTGGGCGTGCCTGCGCTGGGACGACATGGCCGCCAAGCCCGCCACCGCTGACGGCAAGCACCAGCTCACCACCGACACGGAGATCGTGTCACTCGAACTATTAAAACATCGTCATATCGGACAGTTTTCGGAGCGCACTCAATATCTTCGCCGAAAAGTAGTCATACCATTGGAGTTACCCAAAACCATCCGTGAGGTGACATCTATCCGAAGTGGTTTGCGGAAGAGGAAACGTGCCGAGTCGCCGCAGAATACTGAACCGCAGGTTATTTTCTACAAACGTTGTACTAATGTTAACATTCAATTAGAGTGTTAGATATTATTTTGATATTACCTTATTTCGATATTAGGTGAGTGAAGAATGGGTCGACGAGGACAAATTAGAACTGTGGGAGGTGCGCCAGTATGGAGAGCGCGCGGAGAGAGTGACGCCAGTGACGCGCACCTCCACAGGCAAGCTGCCGCAGCGCAACATCGCCGCGCCGCCTAACGCCTCCGACCTCAAGGACAAAATGGAGCAGCAATTGCGAGAGCAACGTGCGGCTCACCAACAGAAACGAGCTTTGGAGATGTCAGGTACAGAAAGCATTGTTATTTATTATAGTCTATTTATATGAGTTGGGACAAAATGTAAACAAACAATTGATAATATCACATTTGTATGGATACGATTTTTTTTTTCTACGTCATAGAACACGTTAACAACAGCCACTTTTCCGTATTGGAGTTTTCTTTGATTGGTTTTACTTTGGTGCAGAAAAATAATTTAAGACATTTATGATATTTTTCTATCAAATTTGAAAGGTTTTCAAAAGTTCTATAGATATCATTCAGAACTATTACTTGTAGTGTATTACTTTCATATATTTTTTATAAAATTTATTAACTACATCAAATGTGACTGTAACGTTTTTCTGGTTTGATTATCTTATATCTTAAGGCTCTTCAAATAAGATATAGTAATAAATAACTTGTATAATAATTATTGTCTGTTACAGAAAAATCGAAGACTACACCGAACCAAGTCTCTGGGAAGAGTACATTGACTTCATTATTGACCACACATACATCTACTCCCACTGGTCAGAAAAATATTATTGGAACTAGGAGAATTATTATGACAAAAGGCGCGGATGGAACAACGAGAGTCATAAATCAGACAGTCACCAACAACAATAAATCAATTTTATCTTCTGAAGTCAACAAAACTCCTCAAAAAGAAGGACCTCAGAAGGTACAAATAATTAGAGCTCCCGATGGCAAACTTACTGTTAGAGGTTTACTCGCAGGACAACAATTGATACAGATGCCGGATGGTAAATTACATGTGGTGATGCCCGGGCAGCAAGGAATAACAGGCCAGCTGGTGGCAGCCTCCCCTGCGCGAAAAACCGACTCGGATTCTCTATCGAGCGACACCAATGATAAAATTTCTGCACAAAGTAAAATGAATACAGAAAGCGGTGGATCGATTCAATCGCCGCGGATTTCCAGTCAGTCGGTGACGCCCGCGCCGGCTCTGGTGCCGTCCGGGCGGCACATTGTGGTGCAGCCGGCGCAGCAGATGGTGGTGGCGTCGCCGCAGGTGGTGGTGCAGGCGGGCGCGCGCCCCCTGCAGACCGTGCTCGTGCAGGGCCAGCTGCTCCGTGCGCCCGCGCCCCCCCCCGCGCCCGACAGCGCCGCGCGTCGCGCCCGCCACCCCCGCCGCCGCGCCTCGCCCCCGCCCCGCCGCTACGCAGCAGATCGTCGTCAACAACCCGGCGCTCGTGCAGCAGATAGCGGCGGGCAAAATACAACTTGCCACTGTAAATGGACAACAGGTTCTGATACGACCGACGGGCAATAACCAGGCTCAGATAGTTGCCCACATCGGCCAGAGCCCGGCGCCCGCTCCCCCCGCGCCCGCGCCTCCCACGCCGACCGTCCCTGCGCCCGCGACGCTTGTGCGCCCTGCGGCGCCGTCCCTCGCACCTGCAGTGGCCCCGCAGCCACTCACCGAGGACCAGATTATGGAAAAACGTCTTCTAGCAGGCCAGCCGCCAGGCACTGTGATAAAGACTGTTACTGCACAGGTACAATTGTCTTGGAATTTTAATATATACTCGGTATATAAATATATAAAATGTTGAACGGTAGCTAATTGTTTTTTATTTTTAGGTAATGCAAACTAGCAGCGGACCGAGCATCGTTTTACAAGGCCTTCATGGATACTCGCTGACACCACAGCAGTTAGCTCTTGTTCAGCATCAAGTCAAGCAGCAACTACTAAAAGGTAATAATAATATAAACCATTGCTTTTTAAATAATTTAAAAGAAAACGAATAAAGACTCAAATCTTTCAATGCATTCAATGGTATAATATCTCGTAGCTTAATGAAATTCAATACATCTGGACAATAAAAGCCAAAACTCTATTTATAATGAAACTTTCAGCACAAGAGTCTACTGGCAAACAAGGCATGTTAGGTCCGCGGAAAATGTACCTAGCGGTGCAGCCGACGCCCAGCGCGCCGCCGCCGCTGACGCCCGTCGCGCCCGCGCCCGCGCCCGCCCTGCACGCACTGCCCGCGCCCGCGCAAGCGCACCAGGTAATATATTACTATTAGGAAAGGGCAACCTCGGGACGCCGACTTGCAAATGCACGGTTCTTTAACATTTGGCTGTCTTTTGTGAACAATTTACACTATTAGAATTTATGTTTTAGGAAGAAACTTATAGTAACATACTTTTAAAAATTTTATTGTTGTATTTTAAAAAATAGTACGTCACGACGTATATAATTAGTGCTTTACTATTTACATTCACTTATTATTTTTCAATATTATGAATTCGCCTCACCTCAAGAATGCATTTAAATTAGATTCATATGAATTATTTTTTATTTATATTTATTGGTACATTACAATTGTATAATATCTGTATATAAAAAGTGACAAGCACTAAGTAAGAATAATATGTTACAATAATCATTTAGAAGATATGGATGAAGGTTTATCAAAGGGGGCTTTAAATCTATAAATATTGTTGAAATAGTTGTAAAATTTAATTATCAAAATATATTTTAGGGAATTCTGGATCTTTATCTGCATAAATAAATATATTTTATGATATTTTCATAAAATAACATAAAAATTAGGTTCTATGATACTTATAAACAATTTAAAATATGCAAAATTTTCAAAATATGACATAGCCTTCATCCATGCAATTATTTAATAAGCTCGAGTAACCTAACAATTGATTACTTACTTTTCTTTTACTTTAAGAAGGGTGTTTTGTCAAAAATTTTCCTTGTAAATTTGAAATGTCATTATATCTTGGGATTACTAAGCCTATTATTCAAGTATAACATAAGCAAGAATTAGTAACTTAACTTTCTTAACTTCACGCTTTATCCCTAGCGGGGTAGTTAGAGAGAACGCCCCGTACCTCTTTCGCCACGTCTACTGCCATCAACCTCATACATGCCCTCCAAGGGGTTCTAATGCTTTTAACGAGACTTTCCTCCAATATCTTTGGTACTGTGTTTTCGGAGGTCAATTGAGGTCTCCCCCTATCTATCTTACCACTCACTTTTCCATCATAAATCTTTTTGTCATTCTTTCATCACTCATTCGTTCGACGTGCCCAAACCAGCTGAGCACGTTCTTCATTCTCATCATGACATCCTCGCTAGTACCTGCCATTCTGTGTATCTTTTTATTGCGGATTCGATCAGCTCAGCTGACTCCGCATATCCTACGAAGAGATCCCATCTCCACGGCATTCGTCTTTCTTTCATTCTTCTTCTGTAATACCCACGTTTCGCTGCCGTATAACAACGTCGGTACCAACTGCATTATGTACGGCCAAACGCGCAGCTGTGTTGACGTTTCGCCGTCTCATCAATGCAGCCAAGGCTTCGTAAACCCTGCAGCAATACGCCTTTCCACATCCATCTCGTATCTCATTCCCAAATATACCACTTCATGTGGAGGACGGAGCTACAAATGGGCTTAGTAATCTAAATTCAAGATATATATAATAAAATTTACAAGCAACTTTTAAATATAAAATGATAAGGAAAGATAAAAAACTCAATAAGTTTAGGCTTAACTTTTTTGCAATAGCTATGATGGCAGATTTTAAGAAATTGTTCTGTAATGTTGAAACATATCTTATAATTGCAACGTATATCATATTACTGCAGAAAATAAAGATTTAGTATTAAAAAAATCCATTTTAATTTATACGTTTTAAAATCGCACGAAAACTCGGCGAAGTGTTATGGCGTTACTTGTGACGTCAAGTATGAGTAATCTGTCAATACCATTGTATACACAACAACAAGGGGGCACAAGTGTGTTACTGAAACGCCGCGACTGGTTGTGAGTTGGAAATGGGAAACGGAATGTCTTAACACTAGGTCCCGTCTGCCTACCTTGCTGTATGCGGGATACAGCGTGAAGAATTTTCTATAATTATTATTAATTCTCTTAATCGTGTCTTGTAATAATAGGTTTTCTTTAATTAAATACATAATCTGAGATTTTTTTATTAGCTGTCATCATCATGCCTATTGATTAAAAATCTGCCTATGTACAGTCCACGAGGTCGAAGTTGAGCTTTGCATTTGTGTGTTTATATATAATGTAGATGTGACGTCACTTGCTTGACCTAAACAGGCTTATACAGATTTTCGGTAACCGGCCTACAACTTTTGTAGAGATAGCAGCATTATAAATTTATTTTTGTGTTATTTTTAATTAAAGTAAAATATAAAGTTATCTATCTACTATCACTGTAAAACTAAAATATATGTGATCCCAGTTATGGAAGAAAAAAGTTTGGTTTGAGCAATCAATTTTTAACACAAACAACACATCAGAAAAAATAAAAAAAAGTATGCTGATGCAATATTCCGTTTAAAATGATCGATATATTTTTTTGATGTTTGAGCTTCTTTATTCATAAACTTATTTTTTTTTCTGGCTCTACTCTTTGTTATCACTCACGCAAATGCAAAGCTCAGCTTAACCCTCGCAATCTGTAAGTATTGTGCGTTTTTATTATCTCATATGATAAAATTGTAACTTCGTTTTAACAATCTTATTTTTATTTTTTACTTCTTTGCTTGTCCCCAAAAAAATATGATTAGTATTAATATAATAAAATAATGGAACCCTAGTGAATTCAATTAGCTATATTATTATAGTTTGTAATTATTTAAATTAATGTAAACTGTGTTATATGGTAAGACTGGATATTTAAAATAGTAGATATTTTACTACAGCAATAATATTTATATAATTATTATTGTAATTACCAAAGATTTTGTACATTAGCTACATGAACACTCTGATAGTTACTCTTTGCATTTTTAAGTATAGGGATATCAGTATTATCTTGTATTGAATAAAAAATAATATGTATGTACGTACATATTATACTACTTTTATACCTGATCTGTAACAATTATACATACATTAATTCAATGTGTTTAATAAATGTTATTAGGAAACTTACTTATGCATGAGTTCAAACAAGGGCTAGTTCCAAAAATATTTGTAGTCAATACTTTGTTCTTCTTTATATGAAGGAATTGTTTATTATTTTTGTGTTAAGGTAGTAATTAACATAAATATAGACTTGTGTATTTTATCCCTTTCATGTACTTTTAAATTTTAAGTCATTAGCTTCATATTTATTTATTATTTAAATATTTAATTAAATAATTGTGTAAAAATTATAAATAATAAAAAAAAATCTTAGACTATTCTTTGTTGTGAGCAGTACAGTAAAGTAATTGATTATTAATTAAAATTCATTTTTTTATATTTACTTTAACTAAGTATAATTGCCTTATATTTTTTTATTCTTGCTCACAGCTGAGGGTTTGTTTAATGACTGATGAATTAACTTGTTAATTTTATTTTGTAAGATTTTTAGTGAAATTGGTAGATGTTACATTATAAGTGACAGAAGTACAATTGTTATACAAGTTATAATATTTATATAATTTGCAGTAATAGTTATAAATTACAATAATTAATTTTTATTTTTGGAATATTTCTGCAACTAACTACTATACAACTATATTGGTAACAGAAATTGCTCATACACCACCTTTTATGTATGTAATCGTAACAGCTCTGAAAGTTAAACAAGATTGGGTAGTGCAATATGATATTCAAATAAAATTTTCAAATAGCTTCCGACTTTCATTTAATCAAGACCTTTTATCGTTTACGTACATTTATTTTACTTCTTATTTATATATTAGTTGTTTTGTGGGGGTGTATGGGCAATCTTTCACTTGCGTCTTTTGTTTATTAATATTTGATTTGTATTCATAAACTGTAAAACGTACAAGAAGTAGTGAACTATGTACAAAATTAGTAATAGTAGATGCTATTAAAATGTATATTTGTACTTATATATTCCCACAAACAGTTATTTTGTTTATTACTTTTGTTTTTTTGTTTTCTATTTTAATTTGTGCATGTTTTATGTGATATTATTTCGTTTGTTTTTCCTTTTAGGATAGTGCAACAGAGGATAAAATAAAACGTCAACCTTTACTCAATGGCGAAGATCATGTTTCTGAAGCAGTGAGCCATAAGGAGGCTATGCCCTCTAAGCCAGAAGATATACAAGGAAATAATACTAAAACAGATATAGTCAATTCTGTTAATGAGGGAAGTCAAAGTAACAAATTTGTTCTTACTCCTGACTATATACAACAAAGTGAGTTTTTCTGTTATCTACAATTATCATTTCTTTATATTTTCACATTTGTATAGGTAGGTCGGATTACACTTTACGATATATATAATATTTCAGCTATTAAAAGCGCCTTGAAACAGGAAAATCTGAACCCCGAAATCGAGGAGAAGTTACTACAACTGCAGCGATACCAGGAGAAGCAAATGAAACCTGAGGCGCCCGTAGAGCGCGAGGTGCGCGTGCTGCCCGTGCGCTCGCCCTCCCCGCCGCCCCCGCGGCGCCGCGGGCCCTCGCGCCACGACGACGACGACGAGTGGATCGAGGCCAGCCCGCGCAAGCGAGCACGCAACGCACGCCCGCCCACGCCGCCAGCCCTAGCCGGCCCCGCGCTCACCGCCCCCGCTCTCGTCGCCCCCGCGCCCGTCGCCCCCGTCGTTGCTCTCGCCGCCACCCCCGCGCCTATCGCCGCCGTCCCCACCTCGCCCGCGCCGGCCGCCCCCACAGCCGCTCCCGCCACCCCCGCTGCACGACCCGCCTCCGCGCACTCACGACTGCTACTCTTGTTCAAGTACAAAGAAATGCTCAAGAAGGACATCATCAAAAAGAGAGGCCTTCTTGAGAAAGAACTTGGCGTAGAAATACAGGTTGGGACCCAAAGAATACTTGTGTAATATTTATTTTAGATATTAGAAAGAACACTTTATTAAGTCCGAAATACTACATCAAGGCTTGATTAAAACATTTCTTTAAGTCACAATAAGGCATTTTGTGACAAAAAAATAATTGTAAATTCCAAGGTGATATTTCATCGTTTTTATTTGAGGAAAATATTGAGACTTACGAATGGTAGTCATTCCATCTTCAAGGAAATTTTAACAAGATAATCTTTGGTTTTTATAGTATGTAATTAGGTCGTATACTTTTCGAGAAAATGTAAAATTAAAATAATTCAACACTGTTTACGGCCACATGCCTTGGCTCGAGTTCCTCGGGGTGCGCCCTTGCTGCCGATGACATCCTCGCAAGCAGCCATGTTTGCACTTTCTCTAATTTATGAAAATATATTTTTCGTAATTAAATGTATAAATTATATAATCTATCTGTTGGCGAATGCAACACAATAAAATAATTATAGGTGATATACGGGCGAAGCCACGAATGAACCATTAGTTTTTAATAAAATTCAAGATAAGAAGTTCTAATTTCATTTTATAAATGTCAAATTTCACTACCGATTCCACTATAGCTACTGTCTCAGACCTGAGAAGAACCGGCGTATGAAACTCAGCGCGATTATCTTTTTTCATATCAATTATTTACAGAATCACACTTATTTATTAGTGACAATGAGACCTTTGTAATAAATAGACTGGGGCGAGCATTTCATTCCCAATACATGTCCTCATTTATTAAGTTAATACGTAAACGTCTTTTCACAACTTTTTAAAATTCTATCTATTGTAAAATCGTACACATTTTAATTCAATGTATACAATTTATTATTTTTGAGACAGCATTGCTTACATCGTCATATATCGTTTTGTCGTCGTTTTATGTTATAAATTAATTAAATACCGTAAGTCAACAAATAATACTATCTCATGATCTATTCAACTAGATATGGTAAAATCATTTATATATAATAAAAAAGGAAAGGTGCAAGAATAGGGACACCTGTGGGACCCCATGCTGATTAACGACCATGGAGATTCTTACCATTCACATAAATCCTCTAAACCCTGTTAGCTAAATAAGAGGTCAGAAGATTGAGTACACGTGGTCTTATGCCGTATTAGTGTAGTTTCATGACCAATGTTCAGTGTAGAACGCAATCAAATACTTTGTACAAATCACATAATTTGCAAAATCTCATTTGTAGAAAGAGCTGTCAGCGGAACTAGCAATGCGCACGCGCGCCGAGCGCACCAAGCAGGAGGAGGTGCGCGGCAAGAGGCGAGGGGGCGCGGCGGGCGCGGGCGCGGGCGGGGGCGGGGCCAGCGCGCCGCCGGGGGCCGCGGGGGGCGCCACGCCCAGGCCCAACAAGAAGGGCTCCAAGAAGGAGAAGCTACTGTGTATATGCCGGACACCCTACGATAACACTAAGTTAGTATAAACTATTTTTATCACTTGTTTGATATCGGATTGATCGATTGACTATATTTCATTTCAATTGTCTGAGAATATTATGCATTTATTTATAACTAACTTATCTTATACTTATTAATATTAAATGTAAATATAATTGACAAAATCTTAAGTTTAGCTTTTGTGTTATGAAGTGAAAATGTGAGAATTTGACTTAGTTTAAAATCTTGCACTTTTTTGCTTCTCATAAAAAAATAATTATGTATATTTAAAAAATGAATAAATAGCGATAGTAAATGTATGTGTTGTTGTTGGATTACAGATTCTACGTGGGCTGTGAACACTGCAGCAATTGGTTCCATGGCGACTGCGTCGGTGTCACTGAGGAGATGAGCAAAACTATGGAGGAGTACGTGTGCTCGGAGTGTCGCCGCGCCGAGGAGACCCAGGAGCTCTACTGCTTGTGTCGGCAGCCTTACGATAATTCTCAGTACGTTCTATTACATTTGGAAACGTAATGTCTTGAATATTTAGTCACTTAGTCACATGTGTATGATGTGATTGTTTTATTTTTTTAGATTTTACATTTGTTGCGATCGATGTCAAGACTGGTTCCACGGACGGTGCGTTGGTATTCTACAATCGGAGGCGGACAATATTGACGAGTATATTTGTCCTAACTGTCAGAAAAATAACTCTGTCAACTATGCAAATATGAAAGAGCTTACAGTCAAAGATTTTGAAAATCTTAAAAGACTAATTAAACAAATACAGTTACATAAAAATGCGTGGCCTTTCATGGAGCCCGTTGATCCACGAGAAGCTCCCACATACTACAAAGTAATAAAGGAGCCAATGGGTATGTATTTCAGTTTGACTGATATATTATGAGGTTATTCTGTGTAATTCATGCAGTATTAGTTTAATGATTTACATTTTTTTATTATGTTTTTTTTAGATTTGCAAACAGTGGAAAGAAAAGTGAATGAACAGACTTACAGTATGTTGAGTGAATTTATTGGTGATATGACTAAAATATTTGACAACTGTCGTTATTTTAACCCTAAAGACTCTGAGTTTTATCGATGTGCGGACGGTTTAGAAGCATTTTTTGCGCAAAAAATTAAATACTTTCGTGAAAAGCTTTTTGAATCAACACAATGATAGAAGTGTGTAAGTGTGGAAAATATATATGTCGAACATATTGTGGTGAATACTGTGGACGACTTTAAATGTTATGTTTTGTTAAAACATTCAACATTTGCTTATGTTACTTTATCCGTAACACTTGTAAATTGTAAACTATGTGATGAAAATTTCAAAGAATAATAATTTGTATAAATATCACTGGAGATGTCGAGTTAGTCAGCTTATTTCATGTTAAGTATTTATTGTATTTATTGATTGATGCTTTACATTCATAATCTACATTGAAGCTGACACTTGTTGAAAATAATGATCTTCAGACAGAATTGAATATATATAGTTTTGTGAAAAATTATTGTACTAGCTGATATGACTTTAGTTATTTTAGTTTAAAATTAGTGTTTAGTTTAAGTAAACCTTATTGTATTGTAAGAAATAAATTTTTATAATATAAAAATTACATTTTTAATCAATTCCTTTTATTTATTTTTAGTTTCATCTAATATGTCATCCCCATACAGATATCTTTTAAATTAAAAGGGAGAATTGTAAATGACCAATTAATTGATGTATTAATTTCTTTCTTAATTGATGTATTAATTTTCGCAGGGATCTACATAACTTAAAAAATAATCTCAATATCCTTTTGCTTTTTTGACATTTTTTATTTTCTTCCTAATGTAGAAACTTTAGCTACATATCTTAAAATTATCTTTTTTTGCTATTTTATTAAATAAAAAAACAAATTAATTTTTTTTAAAAGAAAATCAACAGATGAGTGGTTGTCAAATTTAAAAATTTAATATTTATTACCGAATCAGTATAATTTCAGAAGCCATAGACTAACTAATGACGCCGTTCTTGATCTCACCACGACAATTATCAGAAATCTGGATAAGTAGCTGAAGACTCATTTGATACTGTCCCATTTTTCTCTGTATATTAACATAGGTGTTTGAGGTAAAACCTTCGAATTATTTAAGAACTATCTAATAAGACGTAGTCATACAGTTAAAATTAACAAAAAATATTTTTTGGTATTGCACAGGGTAGTGTTCCCTACTCAAATTTAAACTTCAAAGTATTTATCGATTTAGACAGATATAGCCGGTTTTTAGCCTTTCAAATTACTTGCTTATAATATTAGATATTCTAAAACAAAATAAACTTAGCCTGGCCATAATTACTGTTAAAATTAAAAATAACTAAAATATTACATTTGAATTTGGAATCTGTCATTTTTATACGATTGTTCATTGTTTTCTGATTTTCGCGCTAATACATTGTAAAACATCTTTTGATATTAAAATGGAGTGGCATAATAAAGAGAACTGAATTTCTGTAATTGCTTTACATAATGTAGGTATGGTAAATACAATGTTAAAAATCCTCAATACGCTTGGGGAAGGGGACTTTCAGGATTACTCGGTTACGTACTTCCACCAAATATGAGCCCCATTATAGGATAAAGGATCTATAAAGTTTAATGTAGCTACGGGTTGCCTATATTCTTCTCTCCGTATTTCTATTCCTCTTTCACTGTTTCTCTATTTATTACTCCCTAATTCATCGATAAACCGACTGGTTGTGAGTTCGATCTCCACTCGAGGAGATGGAATATTTACTTAAATTTTATATTTTCATTTCTTCGCTCTGTTGTCGAGGTTAAGCGCGGCATTGAGTTCTGCCACTCAACACGCAATGCCTCCAGAATTCGGTAGAAAGTGGGGAACGGAGTGTCTTAACACTAGGCTCCCTTTGCCTATCCTGCTGTGTGCGGCGTGAAGCTGATTTAATTTGATTTGTTTTTTTAATTCTTATAAATACAAGTGGGTGAATATTTGAAGATAGACATATTCGGGGTTCGTAAAATTAATTCAAATATTGTGTCCAATTACAACATTTATAGGTTTAATATGATGTTTATAGAGGCGACTATTGAAGGAAACCAAACGCACACTTGTTGGACTGCTCTATAGGTTTAAATCTGAAGCTGAAAATTTTCGTCAAACGGTAATGAGATATATAGCATATGGTAATTAGCATTAAAAAATGGTAATTATGCTTCGTTATTGGTGATTAGAAACAAAATTAATAATATACTGGAATCGCATATTTATTAGTCTTTTATATAATTAATTATCAAAAAATCTATCTGTTTGCCAAATATTCAAAAACAACATATTTAACAAGTCAAATGGTAAGATTTGATGAAATTTTTGATGTGCTGCGACCGCATGATAATGGGGTCCAAATATAATTTATTATCAGGCTTTATATCAGAGATTGCCGTGTGATCCCGGCCTAGAATAGGATCATCCTGGTACTGGTGGTGTCGTAAGAGGTGACTAAAGTACGTGTGGTAGAGTCACGTCGCCAGCAATGGCAACACGCATGGGCAGACTCGACCGGGTCATTACCACACCCGGCATTTAAAACCCTTTGTGGCTTTATGCCACTGCGTATCGCATCAGGTAATGCCGGGCTCCAGCGCCCAACCCACCTTACAGGCAGGCAACGCACCTGTCGCTCCTCTGGTATTGCACGGTGTTGTGGGCGGCGGTGATCACTTACCATTAGATGACCCACACGCTCGTTTGCCTGGTCTTTTCCATTAAAAAAAGGGGCAGAATTTTAACGGCAGGTTCGACTATTTTACGTTTTGGCTTAATTGAAATATTACTTAAGATTTGAATAGTCCTGTTAGTCGGCTTAGATTGATGTATTACAGCTGTGGTCGCATCTAGCGAATTATTATTTCGATTCTCTTTCTTTGTAATAAATTCTTTTTTGCCTGATGTCGCTCTAGAAATGGTATCATGTTCAAAAAAGAATTTAATAGCTTGTTTTAGTTTCTCATATTCGATATTTCTTTTGTTATTTTTTTGTAATGAAAATTATTACTTTCAGACAAAACCTTGAGATCTTTAAAAAATTGATAATAGTAATAATTCAACTTTTAGCTGGCCTAGAGGAGTAAAGCCTTACAATATAACAAGAGATCAGTTCATACTGGATCTAATACCATTTTCAACAATTCATTACCGTTTGTCCAAATACGAACGGGAAAAATGGTAATTATACAAATGGTATAGTCCGTCTAAACTCTTATTGATAATCGGAGGTACTCGCGTAAAATTGCGCAGAATACCTATGCGCGGAAAACGTTCGATCAGTGTTACCCTGTTATGTTGTTTTACCCCACGCTTGGCAAATCATAATTAAAATATCTGATCATCTTTATGTTGTAGTATACAAAACGAAAATTTTAAAAATTAAATTATTTTTTTTATTTTTTTTTATATTAATATATTCTAATGTAATAATTGTTGCAAAAATTTTATGAGGATATATAAATATTGAAAAAAAAATCAGCAGTTCCATACATCGTTGTCGAGAATATAATCGAGGCTAGCCTGAAAAGTATTTTTTTTTAAGTAACGAACAGGAGTCATTTCAAACTAAACTTCTGCTTATATAACTAATAAAACATGATATTTATGTATATACTACACCTATGTACAACATAAATATTGAGTATGCGTAATACACAGTACTATACAATATTGTTTAAAGAATTATTTGGCAATATTTAAACTAGTTAAAGATTATATTAAAAAAAATATTGGGTAAATTATAAAAATCTGTTTTGAGGTACAAAAAATTAAAGTCTGGTATCCCTTTGCCAATAGTGTTACGGTACGTCAGTGTGACCGCTACGTCCTTACAGAAAATTCGTACCCACACATCTTTATAAGTACAATCGAGCTCACACGCTATATATATAGATATACAAGGTCTTACTTAATTAATTAAGTTAATAAATGATATCTTCATCAATACATTTAATTATATTTTTGTTTGTTTTTTTTATATATATATATATACGGTTCAAACAAAAATATAATTAAATGTATTGATGAAAATATCATTAATAACTTAATTAATTTAATAAGACCTCGATTTCCATTATTATAAAAAATATTTACTTTTTTATTGAATTTGGATTGATGAAGACTTGGATGTGGCCCCATTATAATATTTACAATTCAGTACTTTATTAAAATTTTAAATTTGCTTATCCATAACTTGATTTTACATGTTGCTTAATCTAACACACTAATTATTATAATATTACTAGATAAATATGCTTTACTGCGCTATTTTGTATCATATAATAATATATCGCGCTATCATATAATAATATATTAATATTTCATAGTATTGAACTAACAGCGTTGCGATCGACTGTACCGTAGTGTTGTGACCGCCCCGCCACACGCCGCACCGATTCCCCGCGAGCCCTCGCGGGGAATCGGTGCGGCGTGAGAGGGCGTCTATGTGCAGATATCAAAATACGCGTTCTGCGCTATTCTACCGCGCGTGCTTCCCATACGCAATACTGGTTATGTCGGACTATAATTAGTTTTTGGTATAAAAGATAGTTCAACTCAGTCGTGCGCGTGGCCCTATGTGTAGGTGCGCTTGTAAATATATAACTTTCATTTGTGTGGCAGTGACGCGCCAGCCGTCGTCCTAGCAAGACGTGTTTACATCGCTTTCTCTTACGGGTACAGTCCTTAAAAAAAATGTCTAGTTCTTCACAGAGAAAATGTTTAAGGAGTCAGGTAAATATTTAATTTAAATATAATAATATTTATTTATTGTGATTCTATATACGGAAACATATATCCTTGTTAACGTTTACGTATTACTTTTAGACTCGAGAAACCATTGCTGAAGTATATGAATTCCTGAAAAAAGATGCGAGAGATATATTGGAATTAGTAAGTGATCCAGTCGACATGTACAAAAGAAAGAAGAACAATACTATCGACATTTTGACATGGAGTCAGAATTCATAATTAACCTTAGTGAGAGCAGCGAATCTGAAAATTCATTATTTGGCTTTTCAAATAATAATTCAGAATAATGTTTTATCAATAAACATTAAAATACCAAATTATTGTTTTTATTTTAAGAACCTGTAAATAACTATTTGTACCTGACTGTACCTCTTGTCACGCAAACAAAGTCACTGTATATGTACAAGGTTTACCTAGACATAGGGCCGCGCGCACGACTGAGTTGTACTATCTATATACTTTTTTACATTAAACGTTCTTTATAAAAAATATGAATTTCGGAATGTCATCAATGAAAAGAGAATCCTATGACGCGTATCACATCTTATAAAAATTATTAATAAAAAAATAGGCTTACCACGGCAATCTCAAACGGTAATGAGATTTTTATTTGACAAACACGATTATTGGACGGTTAAGGTAGGCTAGACTTGGCACCAATACACTCTTAGATGTGTCACCTGCATGAGTAAAGACGCGCTGCTGTACACGTTCGCATAGAACTTACTCTTTCAATAGTAATACATCTCGCAGCAAAATAACCCCCCGACTGTGTGAACAAATGGTAATGAGTGGGACGCGCTGGGACAATTTTTGAAGTTAATACAAATTATCTAAAAGTGTTCTTTAATGTGTATGGTTTTGTCAATTGATAAAACATATAATGTATTACATAAATTACTGCTTTAAAATACAATCTTTAAAGGATATTTATAACTTTTCGAACATAAACCGCTAAAATTTGGGAATTGGGACACGAATGGTAATGAGATTTGAGAAACGTTTACAAACATAACTTAGCTATTTTTAACAATAGGAATATATTATGTACATCGGTATGTAGTGTTGTAACAATTTTATAAATAAATAAAAAAAAAACATAACATTTTATCTTACTTAGTAGTTATTTGGGGAGGGCCGCGTGATATGCACATATTCAAATAATCACCCAAGTATTCTACTACAAACACACACCCTCTCATGTACATGATATTTCTTGAGTTTATTAATTGATTACGATCAATGACTTAAAAAAATCTCATATTAGGCAAGTCCCTTCAGATAATCATCAGATTATAAGACGCATCTAGGGCATAAACATTAAATCATATATACCTTAATCTGACGCGCTTGAGTTTGTCAAAGTGACGAAATTGTTTTTACACATTCTAACATTGCTGCGAGCTTGTGTCACATCCAAATCATCAGATTATTATATACGAGCTTTTTTTCAGGTTCACTTAACACCCCCTTAGAAAATTTCTTCTCATATTTTTTTAACATTTTTAACTCTTACGTACGACCACCTCCATCATGGGAACAGTCAGATGAACATATTTACATTTTTAAGAAATTCATGATATCAATATCCGACGCGCTCAAATATGTCCATGCAACAGTTTATTTTACATTTTTGAAAATCTATAGCCGCTCAAAAGATATGTATTATATGACATTTTTTTCTTGTTATCATCTAAGCTTCGCAACTGAATAGGTCTCTATGTCGCTCGAGCAAATCCTGAGTTAACATCGTCGGCTCCCCATAAAGTAAGGGAAAAATGTCGCGTATATTAAAAATGACTTAGTTTATAAGGCACTGGTCATTTCTTAACTAATAATTTAAAAAAGAATAAAATTAAAACTACTGTTGTTGTCTGGAGTATTATACATTTCAGTAATTTAGTATATTTTTATAATTAAGCACTATTTTAACATAAAAATGACAGTATTTTTGCTCTAAAGAACCTTTCTAATTAGTCAATAGAGTACAACGTGGATTGTTTTCCGTGATGGTTAGGTGTCAGTCGTGAAGGGGAGATTGAGTTAGGTTCTTATATAAAAGGCATCAAAACATCGGCACAAGTGTATCAAGGTACAATTCTTGAGAAGGTTAACTACCTTACCAACACCATGTTCAATATGACTGGTGCAACCAAGAATGGTTTTTTGGCAAGACTCAACGCCGGATCATAAAGCTCAATCCATCTAGTCTTGACTAGAAATATTCAATTATTTGAAGTCCCTAAAACAATCCATATGATTGGCAGTGAAGAATTTTCCCATACATAGAGTGCTATTGATAACTGGCCTCCTGATAATAGTAAAAAATGTTAAGTACAATATTTTTTTCTTTGTAACAACATTTATGGCATGACCAAGTTTATCTTTCTGTAGTCGTGCCCAAGATCTACCTTCTAAATCTCCGATCTCCGTATACTTAACTGTAACTCAAATAGTAGCGAATACAGCATATTTATCAATGCCCTTAATTCATCATTCAACCCCCTATCTTTAATATCTAGGTATGTATATGGTTAGATTATTCACCGTGTTAGAACCCCTTATATTAAACGCATTGTTTCTAGGGTGAGGAAATTATTTTTTACAGTTAAATGCTTAAGGGATTCTACCCTTAAAACTCCAGACAGACTACACAAACAAAAAGACTAGCTAGCGCTAGCAAGTCGCCTTTTTTACCACTTAGTAGTTCACTTTAGAAAAATATTACCACGACTATTCAGGAGTGTAGTTGGATATGTACGCCGACAAACCACCGCAATGAGTCCACCGCAATGTAAAGTTTACTCTGAATCCATACGGTTAAAAATTTAAGAAAAAAGAAGATTGCGACGAGTGTGGCATACAAGTGGGCACCCAACCGACAAAGGAATACTTAGAAGGTCGATGAAAGAACTGGAGACTTTAACAACTGAAGCAAATGATGGGTTCGACCTCATCGACAAAAAGGTTTTCGAAGAACTACCACCCAAAGCCGTGGTATATATATTACAATGACCTTTAATGCCATGATGAGGATCGGGCTCTACCCTGATTTGTGAAAAGTGTCCCAAGTAATGATGATCTACAAACCTGGTAAACCTCCTCATGAACTCAGCTTATATAGACCAATAAGCTTACTTCAGGTTATGTCGAAAATCTTTGAAAAGTGCCTATTTTTTAGAGTTAATCTTCATCTAGATAATAAATCCATTGTACCGAATCACCGGTTCGGTTTTCGAAAGGAACACTCCTCAATAGAACAGGTACATAGAGTATGTAAAAAATTCAAAATTCATTTGAAGAGAAAGAGTATTGTTCTTCAGCCTTTCTAGACATACAGCAGGCTTTTGGTAGAGTATGGCACAGGGGTTTGTTGTACAAGATAAAAACCCTACTACTGCATTCATTCTGCGGATTTATGAAATCTAATATTTCTGATAGAATATTTCAAGTCAAGGAGAGAAAAACCCACCTCAGGATTCTATGATGTCAGTGGGGATGTGCCACAAGGTTCTGTCTTGGGACGTTCCTTGTATACACTATTTACATCTGATTTGCCCCAAAACCCTGATGCAACAATCGCCACCTTTGTAGACGATACAGTTCTTTTGGCTTCAAACAAATGCCCAATTTAAGCTTTCAAGATTCTGCAGAATAGCATTAACACGATGAAGGAATGGCTGGTAAAATGGAGTGGCTGTAAGCCAAATCAGTACACGTATCATTTACCTTACTTAAGACTTTTTACTTAAGAAAACTGTGCACCTGTCACACATCTGGTCGGACCTATCTGGATATTCTTCTTCTTCCTGGCATTAATCCCGGCTTTTACCAGGATCTGTTTTCCTACTCAACCTACTCCACTTTGCACGGTCTTTAGCGTCCTCGGTGGTTAGACCATTGGCTCTCATGTCCTACATCACGACATCCAACCAGCGCTTCTTTGGGCATCCGAGAGGTCTCACTCCGCTCCTGCCTCCAGACTCGTGCATAACGGATCCAAGGTACCTGAACTTCTCCGACTTAACGGCTGGTTCAGGATCTATAAGGATAGTGCTCGAGTCCGGGCTCCCGCAGGCCATGTACTCGGACTTCGACACATTTAGTTTAAGACTACCGTTCTCAAGTGTATCCTTCCACAGGTTTACTTTACGCTCCAGCATCAGTCGGTTCTCATCAATGAGTGCTAAATCATCGGCATACATCATCAGCCATGGAGGCTGGTCTTGGATGTGAGTCGAGACAGTATCGAGCACCACATTGAATAAGAACGGACTAAGAGCCGAGCCCTGGTGAGCCCCTACTGTAATCTGGAAGGGTTTGGTGTCACCAACAGCAGTAACCATAGAAGTGGAATTGTGGTTTATGTCTCTGATAACCTCAATATAGGCCTCAGGGATCCCTTTGGATCGCAACGTCCACCAGATACACTCCCGAGGCACACAGTCAAAGGCTTTCTGCGGATCTAAAAAGGCCACATGCAGAGCTCTCCTATTTTCACTGTATACCTCCTTCAATATTCTGAGGGCAAATACGGAGTCCATAGTGCCCGATCCTGGCTGAAATTCATATTAAGACTCAGAGACAGCGCATTCGCGGCGGAGCCTGAGATCGATCATACGCTCGAATAGCTTCATGGTATGACTCATAAGCTTAATGCCCCTATAACTACCACAATCTTGAACACTGCCCCTTCCCTTGTAAATAGGAGTAATGAAGCTAAGCCGCCACTGGTATGGCATCTTTCCAGTGTTCAAGATATGGTTAAAAAGGACAGTAAGCATGAGCACACCAAGAAAGCACAACGATTTCCATGCTTCGATCGCAATGTCGTCAGGTCCCGTTTTTCCGTTCTTAATGCGTCGAAGGCAATTGCGAGTTTCGTCAAGGGTTATCGGGGCAATAAGTCCGAGGTCAGGCGGTGGGTCGTGATGAAGACTGCATGGGTGCCGAGTATTCAGCAACTCCTGGAAGTAGCTTCTTCATCTCTCCTTCACAGAGGCATGACTACAGAGCAGCGTGCCCTGGGAATCTCTGACGCAAAGACATTTTGCGATATCTTGCGTCGCTTTATCCCGGGAACTTGCCAGCTTGTAAATGAACTTCTGCCCCTCCACAGTTTCAAGTTTACCATACAATGGTGGCAAACTCTCACTGCGGCCTCTGGCTACAGCTCTTTTACTGGCACGTTTAGCTACTATATACTCCAGTCTGTCTTCAGGAGAGTTGGATTGCTGCCACTTCCTAAAGGCATCCTTGTTTTCACGAGTCACCTCCTATCCACCCCCTCCTTGTAATTCCACCACCATGTTTCCTTGTCGATGACACGTTTTTTACTACTTTCACTTTTTTTATACGCACCTATTGTTAACCCAAAAATATCAGTATTATAAAATTCAGCATTGTACGTTTGGGTCATTTGGTACAATGGTGCTCGCTTGCCAGCATTAGTTCGACATTTTTTTAATTTAAATATGCTGGGTGTTCGAGTGTTACGCAATGAAACTCGATTAGGTACCAAGAAATCTATGTTGCTTAACAATTGAGGACAATTTATATTAGAATTGCAAATATTATATAACGACATTGTACTTAACAGTTTTCTTCTCGATGCAAGACTCATTAATTTATATTTATCGAGCAACTTAGAGTATGACAATTAAGAATGTGAAAATTTGTAATGTAATGATCGCAAATACCGACGTTGCACATTTTCTATCTGATCAACATATTTATTGTAAATGGGGTTCCAGATTTGTAATGCATATTTAAGTTGTGGTCTGATTAAACTGGTATATAGATATATGAGGGTAGACGGCTTTTTAAAATCTTTAGTTGATCGCATCACAAATACGTACAATTTAAATGCGTTATTAACAATATTGTCAACATGTTGATCGAGATGAAGGTGCGAATCTATAATGATACCAAGATCACGTACATGATTTACTCTATTTAATTGAGTCCCATTCAGAAAGTATTGTTGCTTAATTATATTTTTATTTTTAGTTATTGTTATAGTGTTACATTTGGTCAAGTTAAGACGTAATTTATTAAGAACACAATATTCGCTAAGCCTATTAAGATCGCTTTGTAAATCATGGCAGTCCGACAAATCCCGCACACTTAAGTATAATTTAAGATCATCCGCGTACAACAGGAACTTGCAATGTTTGAAGCATGGGTTTATGTCATTTATAAAGATTATAAAAAGCAATGGCCCTAGTATAGATCCCTGTGGTACGCCGGAGGATGTAATAAAAGTATCAGACTCAAAGCCTCTAACTACAACTCTCTGAGACCTGTTGATAATGTACGAAGCAAACCACCTCAATAAATTACCTCTCACGCCGTTGAAGGCCAATTTCTTTAAAAGGATTTCATGGTCCACTTTGTCAAATGCTTTGCGAAAATCCGTGTATACAGCATCCACCTGCACCCCGTTGTCCATATTCTCAAACAAGTAAGTAGCATATAACAATAAATTTTGGATTTGTACAACAGAAATCTACTACTACAGTAGATTTCTGTTGTACAAATCCATGCTGCTCTTGTAAAATATGTTAGTCGAAAGATTATGACTTTTCACCTCTGCCAGGAAGTCGGTCTGCATCGGTCCATTCAGCAAACTTTCTTCTTCGGACGTTAAAGTCCATCACATGAAGACGATGTTGGGCCGTAAGGCTTTCGCCTGGAATGACCTTACAATTAGTTACTCTGGCCATATGACACCGTCTGGTCAATAAGTAGTCTATTTGAGTTGAGTGGGACCCGCTCTTATACGTGATAAAGTGCTGAGGATTCTTTTGGAAGAACGTATTCACGACGGCCAGATCTGACGCAATACAGGTTCTGAGAATATTTTCTCCCTATGTATTGCGAAGACCGTGCCCAAAACCCCCGTGAACAAGTTCATACGGCTCAGCAGCCTTACCGACGTGACCGTTCAAGTCCCCTCCAACTAAGACCAGTTCGGTAGACGGTATAGTAAGTAGCACCTCTTCATACCGCTCCCACAATGTCTCCTTCTCGGACGCGCTACATCCCGCCTGGGGAGCATAGGCACTGATTAAGTTTGTGGTAACGCCCTCAATCAGTACCTTTACTCGCATCAAGCGGTCGCAGCAACGGTCAACTTCAAGGAGCCCATTCTGAAGCTCTTCAGAAAGCACTACCGCCACACCGTTTCTGCCGGAAGGTGACCCAGCGTATATAAGCCGGTAACCCTGTCCGATGTTACGGGACTTATTGCCCTTTCAGCGAGTTTCCTGGAGGAAAGCACACTGGACCCGACGTCTCATTAGTACATCTGCGATTTCCCTGCATCATCCGGTTAGAAAGCCAATATGCCACGTTGCAAAGCGGAGTTTCCGTCTGGGTACTTGCGTCTTTAGCCGTGCCCGTACTTGACACGGTAGCCCTAATAAAAACTGACTACATAAATAAAAGGGTGTGCTCCACTGGGAGTAGCTCTTAACAAGACTGTTGCCTTCCACTCATCTGCTTATAGCTACTGCGGCTGATTGCACGATATGATTAGAAAAAAAATTTAATGTGTTCTGTTGTCACAGTACTTGAGTTGAGAATAACCTATACTAAACTGCATGGGCGTCGACTTTGGCACTTGTCAATGTAACCTTTATTTTTATGTACTCCGTTATGTACTCCGTTTCCGCCGAAATTCCTACTTTGCGCTGAATTCTAGAGGCATTGCACGCGCTGTGCCTCGACACCAGAGCGAAGATATAAAATTAAAGTAAATATTTCATATCCTCGAGTGGGGATCGAGCACAGAACCAGTAGTGTTTACAGTCACACTTTATGCTCTGCGCTCTCTGCTATAACTGGCCTCTTTTATTTTATTTTAAAAAATAAATTTAAATTTCATTGTAAAAAATATATATTATCATAGTGATATATATAGGACGGAAGAGGCAGCGCTCCTTTTACGGAAAAAGCATATAGGGTAAAATATTTCAAACCCATACCTAAAAAAAATAATCAAGATAACTCAACAGTTTAAATGTAGGATTTTTTTTTCATTTCATGTTTATCCATACCTGTGTTTCGTGTGACGCAGTTACGCAACATGCGAATAACGTAAACGCATACTACTACAAAAATACTACTAAAAGTTAAACAATTGTGAACTTTGCCGCCAATACTTACCCCTCGTTCGCACGGGAGACAAAAAGTAGCGGCGTAAAACCGGCGAAAGGGATTTTATATCGCGTACAAATTGCCTGTTCATACGAGCGATTTTAAATCACTTTTTATACGTTTTTCACGGCAGTAAGACGTGGAAATGGTTAAAGCAAAAGTACTAGCAGTATCGACTTTTTAATTAAATAAATTTGCTTCACGCTCTATCTCATACACAGCAGGGTAGGCAGAGGGAACCTAATGTTAAGACACTCCGTTCCTCACTTTCAACCTATTCTTTTGATATAAATTATTTGTTGAAAAAAACAAGAAAAAAACAATTCATAGTTCATTTGTTAGTAACTAATTTTTGTATCGTTCAACTTTGTGATGTCAGTATTTTATTAATTAATTAATTAGTTAATTAATCAGCTTCACGCTGCATCCCGCACACAGCAGGGTAGGCAGATAGAATCTAGTGGTAAGATACTCCGTTGCCCACTTTCTGCCAAATTTTGGAGGCTTTGCATGTTGAGTAGCGGAACTCAACGCCGTGCTTTGCCTCGACACCAGAGCGAAGGAATGGAAATATAAACTTAAATAAATATTTCATTTCCTCGAATGGGGATCGAACCCACAACCACCGCGTTACAGTCACATCTCTGTGCCTGCATAGCATTTTATTAATAATAATTAATAATAATCTATTTTAATTGTAAATTTTATGTAATTACAATTTTATTTTAGAAATAAAGATTTTTTACATTATTTTCTTCATGTCTTAAATTATTTTCTTACGTTTAAAAAATAGTGCCGGAATAACCGAGGACCGATTTTTTTTGTAAATAATATTTTGATAATAAAATATTGAAAAGAAGAAGAAAATTATATATTGAAAAGAAAAGAAAAAAAGGACCTTACTAGATCGATTTATCGCTCTCCAAAAATCTAATTATTGGAGCCGTTTTCGAGATTCAGTTAATCTTTATTATACCTACATGTGGTCCCTGCTACCAAGAATGACATAAAAGTGGTCCTTGATCAAGAAAAGTTTGGGGAACCCTGATATAATAAACAATTCGGGATTTATCTGCGACAACATCGTAGCCACGTTCTGTTGCCATAAATAAAACCACTTTGAATGCTCCCGGCGTACTGACCGTAATGCAAGCGACTTTTTGTCTCTCATCAGAACAGCAGTAGGGAGTTCCATATGTTCTATTTCAGTCGCCGGGCGCTTGAAATGGAGCAGCGCGCGATAAAATTGAGCCGCGATTAAAAATCTCTTCCGTGTGAACATATCCACGCGAATGCATTTGTTCTATTGAAACTACTTTTTGTCGTACTACAAAAAGTCGCCGTGCGAACGAGGCCTTACGACTCGATTTCGGAATGTGGCGTATGCGGCGGTTTCCCTTTGATAGGTCTATGTGTGCGTGCGTTGTTCTTGACAAATGGCGTTTTATTTTAAAACGACAATTTTATTATGTAGTTTGTTTGAAAAAATCACTTTTTCATTTTTGGGATTTTCTTTAATAGTATACGGCTTTATGAAGTAGTTAAAACTATAGTTTCATTTAAAGTGGTGCTGACACTTCCACCTTGTATACTAACAAATAAAAAACTCGTAAATGACGTAAAAGAAACACAGTCATTAATATTATAATTTATTCAAGTACTAATCTTTGTATATTTAAATATAATGTGTATTAACAAATTACACAAGGTTAAATTTAAGTAGCTATCTCATGGCACCAGTGTAATAAACGTACTTAAACAATAAAATTTAGCAGTTATCCATTATGAATAATACTATGGATATTAATTTGTATTTCTCATTTATTTAATTTGAAATGAAAAATGGATGCCACAACAATTCTAAATTTGAAGAGAATATTAATTATCCTAATTGTAAATACTTATTGCTATTTTTTGTAAAGTATTTTTATTTGAAATAATAATAAATCACAGTTTATAAAGAATTGTGCAGATGCGCACGCAAATATGCTTGCGTCATATGAAACATGATTTATTCCTATTATTTACACCAATCAATAGGAGATTACATCCTAAAACTATCAGTCAGTTGTAAGTTTTTAGTAGTAGACACTTACGAAATATTAGAAAATTTAAACAAGTATTTCAATAGTAAATTACAGTTACAAAAAGTAATAGTTACCTAAACAAATTGTTATAATATTATGTAACTAAAATATCAACAAGAATTAGCAATATTAAATAATATTGTTTGTATTTTACTTCGCTAATATAGCTATAAATGATTTATGCATATGTGTAAAATATAGTACATACTTTAATTTTCACATTATAAAATTTGATATCATAGTTAATATTTTTTCTTTTTTATTGAATTAAGTATGTTTCATAAAAACGTGAATAGTCAATAAGTACAATATAATTTTCTAGTAGATACAATATTTAAGCTAAGAGGTGGAATGATAATATTATTCTTAAATCTTTATAGACAATAATTCTATTTATATGTCTTAATAGAATAAATAAAACTATCCATAACTAGATCTTTTTAACTTTAAGTCACTATAAAAGCAATTTTTCAAAGTGAACATAGTGTATTGAAATTGGTAGTATTGTGAATAACTGGAACTACATGATTGCTTTATAGTTATAATATGTAAGTGCAGTTCATATCAATTTTCTAAAAAAATGTTTTTATTACATGTCATATTTACGTCATTAATAATAATAAAAATTAGAACAATAGCCATGATTCTAATAAAAAATATTTCTAAACTTAACCAACGTATGCATCATAGTTAGTGAGCTTATATTATTTAGCTATAATACTTAACGATCAAGTGATATGTACATATGAAAGGCAGTGTGTTACACGTGGGGCGCCCGCGAGCGCGCCTTGTCCCCGCCTGCTCCCCCTTGAGGCTCACTACAACGATGCCTTCGGGCTTCGATGTGATCATGAGAAAGGCATTGTGTTACATGTAGAGGGAGTGTGAGGGGGCGGGGGCGGCGGCGAGGGGGGGCGGGTGTCATACGAACGAGGAGAAACCGGGTAGAGGTGCCCGCGAGCGCGCCATGTTGTTCATGACGATCTGTCCTCCGTTGAGGCTCACCACCGCGCTGCCCTCGGGCTCCGAGTCCGTGTAGCTGGAGTAGTTGCGCACCGGCCGCTGCCTCTTCCACGACTGCCGCAGCGTGTCGTTCACGTTCGCGTAGTGGTTCACGAACGAATGTGGCTCTGAACGAACACTTTCGTTTTCGCTTTCGGAATTCTATGTTATGAAAGAAGAAATTGGATTTTAATTTGTTGTAGTTTATAATATTTTGAATTTAATATGAATCTAGTACTATTTTTTTTTAAATTATTAAATTTAAGTAAAATCGTTTGTATAATTGGAAGGAAAGCCAATAATAGACACTACGAGGATTTTAAGACTACACCATAGCCTGTATAAGGTATATTTATTAGCGATGTCTCAAAATATTAAGTGTAATATTTACACTACTGTAATGTAAGAATGAAAACGTGTAGATGTTCAATGTTAGTTAAAATAATAACATAAAATTCACTGATTTTCGTATTGCGAGAAAAGAAAAATTTTGTCGCCAATGCAAGCACTTAAAAAAAATATCACCTAATATTTAATTATACTAACATTGAAAATCACTTACACGTTTGCGTTTAAGTATCGCCGCAGCACCCTGAATATTTCATATTTTATTTAATCAACCATTTAAATACCAGAAACGTTCTTTTAAATCATCTTGTTCATTTAATTCATACATTACAATTAACGGGATAGGCGACGGAACCAACGCAATATCTCGACAGTGCTAGCCGGTAATTAAGCGTGATAAGAGTAATTGCTAGTTAGATTTCAATCGGCATAGTTACCATGAGAACTCCGATCGACCGTACAGGGGGAAAAAATAAAAGAAAGTTTAGTTATGGTCGCAGCACTCAGACGACACTGATTTTGATGGTGATCACCTGTGAGTCGGAGGAGCTCATCTCGGAGGGCTTCTCGGTGAGGGAGGAGTCGTCGGGGTTCTCGTCGTAGCCGCGCAGGCTCTCCTCGTCGCTGTGGTAGGCCACGGAGGCGGGCGAGGGCCGCGGCGGCGACTTGGCGAGCGAGGGCGCGGCCGCCTTGCGCCGCAGCGTGCCCGCGCCCGCGCCCGCGCTCGCCACCGAGTTCTGCCGCGAGCGGTACAGGTCCAGCGCCAGCGAGCCGCGCTCGTCCGTCTCGCCCGCCAGCGACTCCTCTAACGTCTTCTGGGCTTCTTCTGTCGATGGACGCAAGCATTCAATCAAATGTGTAGGATCTTATATTTTTAACTCATTAATATAAAACTTTTCTTGGGGAACTTTAGCTATATTAAGATAACATTGATACAAATTGCAATAAAGATAGAAATTTTACGTTTTATTGTTTATACACATGAATTTATATTGTGCATAAATATTAATAATAATACAAGAAAATCTATGATTCTACTCACTTTTATACTTATAGCTTTTGCTCTTCACGCACAGTATTGCTATGACCATGATAATAATAATTATAGAGGCCGCGGCCAGAGCGACCATAAACCACGTTCGTCGGTAAAAGGGTCGGTATTGAAGATAGCCATATTCCAAATAGAGCTTAGAAGGAGTCACTATAATCTTATCGCTGCAGGCAGGATTGCTGATGCCGTACATGTTATATGCGATAACTCTGAAGGAATATGCAGTGGATGGCAGCAGGCTCTGGTAGGATATCGTAAACTCTTCCAATATTCCATTACTTGTTCTTGTGATCGTCTCCCATCTTGTGTCATCTATGAAATAATAAATAATAGATTTTTTAAGAATTTTAATGGTAGAAAGTTTTGTCATTTGTTTGTTGGATAAATATTATAGTTAAATAAATATTAGGCAAACGTAATAAATTACAAAACATTTGAACACTTACAACTTTGCCACGTTTCCTTGGCTGCATGTAAATAAGTAATTGTTTTTATGAGAAGTACAGTCTGCGATGTCTTCTATTTCTACTGTTATGATTACTTATACAAAAGTAAAGTTTAGCTTAAGCATTGCGACTGTACTAACGTTGGCGGAAAACGATACAAATGTATAAAAGATAGACAGACATAACATTTATTTAAACAGTGAATTCACTTTAAAAAGTACTCATTTTCCAAAATAAGCAGTTTTTAATACAGACAATTACAAAACAAATAAAACAATAGCACATTAAACAGCACAGTACCTTTCTTCCTAGCCTCAAAGTAGTAGCCGAGCAGCGGGCCCTTGCCCGAGGCGGCGTTGGTCCAGCGCAGGTGCAGCGCGGCGGGGTCGGCGCGCAGGCGCAGCGCGGCGGGCGGCGCGGGCGAGCCGGCCTGCGGGCCAGTGCGCGCGCGCGCCTCCGCCGCCGCGCCCGCGCCCACCGTCACCGCGCGCACGCTGAACTTGTACTCCACCTCCTCCTCCAGCGCGCCCACCAGGAGGCGCCGCTCCGTTACTTTTTGTTTCACTTGCTTGCTGAAACCTGTCATTATTTCATTTAAAGTAAATTTTAAGAATTCAAACGAACGATTTAAAATATATACATAAAATTATTTACAAAATATTTTATAAAATATAAATATATTTATGTTAAATTATAAATATATAATTTTATTCCATTCCTATTTTATAATATTGTTATCAATATGTCTTTGTTAAAGTGGATAATGATTTGTTTAAATTAATGTTTTAAAAATTGAGCAAAAAGTGGGGAACGGAGTGTCTTAGCACTAGTTTCCTTCTACCCTGCTGTATATACATTTTTAAAGTGTAGTGTTTTAAAGTGCAGTATACAGCGTACATCTAAAAAAAAATGCACTTACGCTCATCTTGCTCTATAGTTTCATACGTCACAAGGTAGGAATGTATGAGGCCGTTGCGCCTGTGTGGTGGCTCCCATGACACCACGAGGCTGTTCATAGTAATGTCTGAGAATGAGATGTTTCGCGGCGCCGACGGCAGGCCTTGGTGTGTGCGCACGAGGATCGCGTTAGAACGCGGCCCGTCGCCCGCAGGGTTAAACGCTAAGACCTGTAGGTTTGTATATTTTTTATTAAATATTCTAAAATTGTAAATATAATAAATGATACTCGTTATCTCGCTTCGGCAGGAAGATGAATGGCGCCTATGAGTTCCACAAGTTAACAAGAAATGTCTCGAAAATTAGGCTGTGCGTGAGGAACGGAATGTCCTAACACTAGGCTCTCTACCTACCATGTTATATACAATATGAAGCTAAAAAGAAATAATAATATTTCTAATTACGGCAGACTAACATAGATTCAATCGGCCCATGCTTTATCTCGCTATAGCAGGGTAAGCAAAAAAAACCTGTGTCAAGACACATTGTTTACACTTTTTCCTTTCAGAGTTGCCCTCTTTTTTACAGAAAACAAAACCACAAATATCGTGTTTGCGGTCAGCTGTCGTTGTTCCACTGCGCCACGATGAGTTTAATATGATATATAGAATAGTAAAGTTAATTAAAAAATACCTACCTGAATGCGATACTGCGTAAATTTGTCAAGAAAAACAAGAGAGTGTGACGTGGCGGTGGCTGGCACTACTTCGATCTCCTCCTCGTTGCGCCGCCCCGGTTCTGGTTCTTCTGGCGACTCAGTCATCAAATAGAAAATCTACAACAAATTATAAAGATGAAAAGCTTATTTATTTGATCCGCTAATCCACTTTGCTAAAAAAATAATTTAAAAAACCCACCTTATATCCAAGTAAATCGCCGTTCTGCTGCGCTAAGTGCGGTGGGCTCCAAGACAGCGCCACCTCCGTGGGAGAGAGAGCGCGCGCCGCCACGCCCTGCGGCGGCGCGGTGGGCACGGCCTCGCCCACCCACACCACGGCGGGCGCACCCGCCGGCCCCGCGCCCTGCGAGTTCACTGCGCACACGCTTATCTCATAGTTGCGGTCCACAGCCAGGTCCTTTAGTACCACTTCCTCACTCTGGAATATTATATATTCATTGATTTATTCAAATTTAGTCGATTATGTTAAATAATATTTTAAATGTGATAGTGGATTTATTTGTTAATTAATTTCAATAATAAATGTCTTAGATTCCGAATAATAAATATATATTTTTTTAGAAAAATATAAACGAGCGTACGGGACACCTGTTAGTAAGTCATCACCGCCACCCAAGATCGTGTAACACCATAGGAATTACAAGCGCGTTGCCGGCCTTTAAGATGGAAATAGAGGCGCTTTTTTTTCATAAAAAGAGTAATGCTCTAAGGAACATTCCAAAAAAATCTCAAATTTCAATTTACTGTCGTTAATTCGGTGAATCAATAAATATAGCGCACCTTAATCCCAGGCACGTCCTGCTTCATAGCGTTCTGCAGGGAGGCGGGGAAGTCCGTGAGCGGCTGGTAGGTGACCGCGTAGCCGCCGGTGCGCGCGTCGCCGCTCCAGTGCGCGTCGCCCAGCGCCGCCCACTGCACGCGCACGCTGCTCGGGGTAATTGGCACTACCCGCAAGTTCTCTACGGCTTTGCTGGGTGCTGTGAACATTTTTTATTATTTTTTTTAAGTCACTGGCTAAAGAAATTACTGCCTACTGTAATCAGTAAGACAGACTGTAAACTCTCGAAGGCGATTATATTTTATAGTATTATAGAGAGATAGAAGATAAATAATGACAATATTCAATTAATAAGAATATAAATTCGTTGCAAATCAATTGCTCAAGATAACTTTAGTAAATAATTTATTAATCTTCATGAATACATGATGTATTGAATGGAAAAAATTAAAAATTGTGAAAAATGAAATAATATTAATTTAAACCATTTGTTTTAATTTTAATACAACAAGTACCTGCTGGAAGAGTGCGCACTGTTTCTGTTGCATTACTGTATCGACTAGGGCCGATATCGTTGGTAGCGCGAATTCTGAACTGATAAGCGGTGTATGGCTTCAACCCGTCCACTGTGTAAGAAGTGGAGAAAGGATCTACCCTCTCAGGCAGAGTTTGCCAAGTCCCGCCATCTTCTTTTTGTTGTATCGTGTAGTATCTGTATAATAGAATACGAAAATTTTTACAGGAAATGATAAAAAGAATGTTCTACTGCTTAAAATTAAACTTGAATATTACAGCCTTGTAACTAATTTAATTTTTATAATTATAAAGAAATTTAATTATAGAGAAGTTGTAATGGACGTCGGGGTGCCAAAAATAAAACTCCCATTTTGATGATGTACACCAAAAATTTACTAAAACTCATCATTAATCAACATAAAATATGGTCAATAAAATACTTTCATGTTTTTCTTATACTTACATATTCATAGAACATAACCATAAAATGTAGTCTTATATTCTATGGTTAAGTATGTGATGTAAAATAAATTTGGTTGAATGATATTATTAATTTTCAGAAAAAAACATAATTTTTATTTAGTTGTTTTGGTCTACAGATTTAGTACAATTATATTTATTTTTTGTTGTACTGTGTGACCAACTGTGACTAATTATGAAGAAGGGGAGAAAACAAAAGTAAAATTGACGTAATGAATATATGGGTTACCTGAGCGGCGCATATCCATCGTCGCCGGGGGTCCAGGAGAAGGTGATGTGGTGCGGCTGCAGCAGGGAGCGCGCGACGTTGGGGCGCGCGGGCGGCGCGGGCGCGGCGCGGTTGACGGTGGTGAGCACGAGCGCGCGCAGCGTGGCGCCCCAGCCCAGCCGCGTCTGCGCCGTCACCGAGAACAGGTAGTACTCCTCCGACGACAGCTCCGTCGCTCTGCAATGTACACAATGTATACCCATACATTAACATACACTTTTTTATTATTATTATTTTCAAGATCACTCTATTCCGCATATACAAAAACCAAGTGTTTATAAAAAAACAAACCATCGAAATCGGTTGGAGTGACATTAAATTATTCGTCCCTTTGTCGCGCACATACGTAATGCAAAGAAAATTACATAAGTCTTAAGACTTATGTAATTTTGTCATAGATAATATTATCAGACATGGACCAAATTAAATTGGGCCCACACAGGAAGCTTTGTATATGTGACTTAACAAACATTAAAGAACTCTAGGTCTAAATAATTTTATATTAAGCATTTATTAATATTAAATTAAGCATTTATTTTTTTAGCTTCAAATATTAGTCAGTAACTTAATAGTTATTATATACTATTCGCAACTATAATTAATGAAAATATAAAATGTCCTATAATATGAATATGCTTACCTAAATGTTCTATCTGAGGGTAAAAACTCTTTAGAGAACATATGTTGCGTAGTGCTGTTTAAATGGTAAGTTACTTTGTACGCCAAAATTTCACCATTAGGATCCTCAGGAACATCCCAAATTATTCTCGCTGTAGTAAAAGTAACATCCGGGAAAGATACATTCGAAGGTGGACCAGGCGCTATATAATACAAAATAAATTCTAAATTAGGAAATGCCTCCAAATTTTTAAATAAATACTGTTATAATAACAACTAATATACATATTGTTTTTAAATTAATCTCTTAAACCGGACTGATTTCGGTTCGGTTCGATTAACAGTTTTTTTTTAAATTAAAAACACGAAATTCATAGATCTCATTACTAATAAAATTTCTGAGGTACCTATTATAAGGTTGTGCAGAAAATAATAGAATTACATTGCTTTGGCGTTTTACCGAAAAGACAAAAGAATCATTTGTTAAAAACTATTTTGTACTCAAGCGTTTAAAGGTGTATTGCTGTATACTCAGATTGATGAAGCATCTTTTTTATGTAAAAAAATATGTTATTTATAAAAACTAGTATTTTAAATAGGTATCCTAAATAAAAAATATATATACATAACAATGAACTCACTATCTTCAAATGTTCTAACAGTGACAGGGGGGTCACTGAGCGCCCCATCGCCCAGCCTCGTGTATCCAAGCACTTGTACCTGATAGACGACGTACTTTCTTAACTCCGTTAAAGTGACCGTGTGCGTTTGATTGGAAGGTATCGGATGACATTCAACTTTCTTTTGATCAGGGCGAGGTAGTGGCAGTACCGCCGCGTAGCACACTTTGTATCCTTCGATAAGTCCATTCTGATCTTGAGGTGGTATTTCACCCCATAGTACAACCACTGTCGTCGACGACGTGGCATTTGCCGATACTTCTATTGGACCGCTCGATGGGACTATATATAATAATTAAAACAATAATAATATTTAATATATTATATATATCATTTATGTAAAAAAAAAAAATATTTATATATAATATTACCTGACTCTCTTGTTCTTTCAACAGCAATA
This sequence comes from Heliconius himera, assembly GCA_021202915.1. Classification (NCBI taxonomy): domain Eukaryota; kingdom Metazoa; phylum Arthropoda; class Insecta; order Lepidoptera; family Nymphalidae; genus Heliconius; species Heliconius himera. The sequence goes on from JAJHJA010000217.1 coordinate 210,537, forward strand.
GGGCTTACGGTTGAAGTACCAACTTCGTTTATAGCAGTCATGGTTATCTCATATATTGACCACTCTTCTAAGTTCGATAGTACATGGGAGTTGGCGGTGTGGTCATCGATGATACTGTAGAGAGTATCATTAGAACCACTCCGTTTGTAAGTTATGTTGTACCCTTTTGGATTACCAAACCATTCACTTTGTTGGAGAGGCTAAAACAACAAATTTCAAAAGAATTATATTATACTTATAATACAAAAATAACTTTCTCGAAATTTATATACGTATGTATTTTTAATTATAATAAAGTGTTCATAAATAAACATAATTGAAGGAACACACATCTTTAAAAATAAAAACAAAAAATGAAAGGCAACTCACAATCCACCTAACACGCAAGTTAGTAGCGCTGACGGCACGCACGGTGACGTTGCGCGGCGGGTGCTGCGGCGGCGCCTGTATGGTCTGGAACTCCTTGCAGGGCTCGGAGGGCGGCGACGACCCCACCACGTTGCTGGCCACCACGCGCAGCCGGTACGTCGTGAACGGCACCAGCCCCGACACCAGTATGGACTGCGCGTCCGGCGCGCTCACCTCGTAGATTGTGGCCCAAGAGCTGTTACGTGCTGTTTGTGCCTATTTTACACATTAAATATGTGAAATTAAATCTGTGGCTTTTCATTGAATATATATTTTTGAGAAAAAATATATGGGGAGACATAAAAACACTAATATACATCTATAATTTTTTTAATTATTGGTGTTTAAATTATTATTTTAAATGAATACCTTCGTTTATAAATACTCTTAGATTAGATTTTTTTTAATTCAGGTAAATTTAAATAACAACCTGGACAGTCCACAAGGAGATGGACGAGTTTCCGTCGAAGCCGGGCGTGAACTGCAGCAGCACGGAGTGCGCGGCGATGTTGGAGAGCGCGAGCGCGCGCGGCGCGTGCGGCAGCACCGGCTCCACGCCGGACTGTATGGCGGCCGAGCGCGCGCCGCCCTCGCCCACGCCGCTCAGCGCGCTCACCCAGAACTGGTATTGTGTGCTCGCCTGCGCGATTATTTTGCAATTCATTAGTTTTTTAGTTTTTTTTCCTTCTTTTCTATATAGGATGTTAAGCAAAAATGTCAAGTGTCAAGACATTCGCATCTTACACCTTCGATTCGAGCAGAAGGTGTTGAGTGGCGGATTTCAATATCGCACTTTTTATCATCGGAAGAGGGAATCAACTTTTTTAATTAATGAAAATAATAATTTGAACTTATTTACATTCAATGAAGAAATCATTACATTTACCTGTAAATGTTCAACTCGTATGCTGGTAGTGTTTGGCGGTAAAACTTCCTCTTTAAAACTATCCGGATTATCTTTTATCTGGTATTTAAGTTTATAACCTATTAATATACCATTAGATTTTTTCGGAGGTCCCCAAGACACTCTTACGGCTCTGTCCGACACATCATCGAACTGTAGATTAATAACTTCATCAGGTACTAAAATAGAATATCAATAATTAATAATGTAAATATTTATATACATTATATGTGATTTTTGTATTAAATCGAAACTTACTGTCCTCCTTAGTGCGCACCAAAATAAATTCACTTCTAAGGCCATCACCTGGTTCCGTAAAACACAATACTGAAATATTATATTCAGTAAACTTGTCAAGATCAGTAATTATAGACGTTTGTTCAGTGAGGGGATCTAATAGGTTCGGTGGTACACTGACCAGACTTTGCTCGACGCTATCGTTTGTTGATTCATCCCAACGCCATGCTTGGATTTTGTAGCCCTGTTACAGTACATATACATACAATAAATCAAAATGCAACGCAACAATTTAAACTAAAAATATATCATAAATCATCATACCTGATTAATTCCATTTATTTTTTGTGGGTTTGGTGGCGTCCACCACACTTGAATGGATGTTGAGTTAAAAGCTTCACATCGCACGCCATCAGGAGCCGCCTCAGGTACGCCCTCTTTAGTTTTTATCGTGTAACTGTCCGAAAATACTCCGACACCTTTGTCATTGTATGCGGCAATTTGGACATTATAATCCTTCCAAGTTATAAGGTCTTGTATAAGATAATTCCTCTGTGCTTCATTCGTTATGTTCTGGTACGTCCACGGACTATTGTCGTAGCCTTTTAGACGATATCGAATCACATAGCCGAGAATGTGACCGTTTCTGTGTTCCTCGAGCGGTGGCTGCCATTGCGTTATTATTTCTGATGAAGACCGCGCTGATCCCATGAAACCCAACGGAGGACCAGACGGTGCTACGAATTGCGCAAAATTGCCATGTAAATAAAATTGCATGAACTCGAAATAATAAGTTTTTCTTTTCTTAAACTAAATGAACTAGATACTGTAGATTCTGGACCCATGCAATATTCATTACATTTAAATTAACTATATGCAGGCGTGATATAACAGGTATATATTCAAAAAATGTCATTCGATATTCAATTTAAATAAGCATGCAAACAATAAATACGACGAAGAGTCATACAAGAAACAGTAACGTAGTGATGAGACGAAACAATAATGCTGACATACATTACATTAGGGAAGCAAAAAAAAAAATCGTTGTACGAGCATTAATAAATTTAAAAATAACCATAGCATGGTTTTACACTTCTGCATACCTTGGCAGCATATTATATCACCGGCTGCTTGATTATAAAAAGAAAATAGTACTGTATTTTTGTTGGTCATTTTAAGAATGTTTGTTATATTTGTTTCAAAATTAATTTCATAACAATATCATATTTGGACCATTAAAAATCTGTTACTTTAATTTTACTTCTTTTAACATTTCAAATATAATAAAAAATAAATATTTATAAATCAATGTTGTCTATTTTACCTTCTTGTGGTAAAGTTAAGACCTCTGTCGGATCTGAGGGTGGTCCCTCTCCCACTGTGTTAACTGCAGACACTCTGAACTGATAGGAAGTAGCCGCTTTAAGGCTAGTGAGTAGCACCCAACGTTGATTAGCAGATACATTCACAGGCTCCGTCACCCAATTCAGCAATGGGTCTGGAGTAGGACCTTAAATATAAAAAAAATATGGAATGATTTTTAATCCAATATGTGATTTTAATATATATTATTATTTAGAAAAATAGTCTGTCATAAAAAAAAAAAAAATAATAAGAAAGCAGCTTCTTTACTCATTGAACAATTTTACTTTACCACCAATATAATTACATATTTATATATATTTTCTTTCTCATGCGTCATTTAGCAGAGTAAGCAGAGAGTACCTAGTCCCAATATAATCCGTTCTAAACTTTCGAAATACAGTATGTAGTGGCAGAATGCAATACGCAAAGTATTGAACCTACAAACCGTAACGTTAGAGTCACACGCTGTCCCACTATGCCACGACGACCTCAAATGATACTAATAATGATATAACATAGTTCTCACCGAACTCGGGCACCACGCGTCGCTGCACGATGTACTTGTGCACGGGCGAGTTGCCGTCAAAGCCGGGCGTCCAGGACACGTTGACGGCGCGCTGGCGCGGCGCGTCCAGGCGCTCGGCGCGCACGTTGGTGGGCGCGAAGGGCAGCTCGATGACGGCGAGCAGCGCGCGCCGCGTGTGGTTGCCGCCCGCCGACGTCACCACGCACGTGTACTCGCCCGCGTCGCCCGCGCGCACCGCCTGCACCTGCAGCGCGCCGTCGCCCGACACCCACACGCGCGACCCCGCTGTCATTGCTCTGTTTCACAGTTCATTTTTTTTTATTTTAGTTAATTAAGTTACATTTTTTTAATTATTTTTTTGTCACTTCGTATGACACGATTTACTAAACAAAATTATTCCAAAAACGAATTCATAGTAAAAAAAAACATAAGTGAGGCAGTAAAACATAAGGTTTAAAATAAATAAGAATTGTTTAAACAGAATACATTAAATATTTTCATTTTATTATCAATTTCATGCACTTTCGATTTTTTTTAATAACTACGAGTTAAAAAGCAAGAGTTAAGTTAGCCATGCATTAAAATCGTATACCGTAAAGTGATGTAATATGATCTCTTGGAAATTTAATAGTGTTCTTACTGCTTATTGTGGAACCAGTCGATGTTATACTTGACATTCGGATCACTGGATACTTTGCATTGCAACGTGGCCGTGTGGCCCAGCAGCACTCTAGTGTCTACCGGCGGAGCAATTATTTGAGTCCTTACTGAAAATGTTTACTATATATATAAATCACAGTTTTTGAATTCAACATCCATAGGCATAGAAAGTGTAACAGAATTAATTGAATAATTTATTTTTTGATTATATCAATATGATAATGTTTTATATTAAAGCTATGCATCAAAACCACTTCCCGAAATATTTTTGTACATTTTTTTTATCAGCTTCACGCTGTATCCCGCACACTGCAGGGTAGGCAGAGGGAACCTAGTGTAAAGACACTCCGTTCCCTACTTTCTGCTGAATTCTGGTGGCATGGCGTGTTGAGTGGCAGAACTCAACGCCGCGCTTGTCCTCGACACCAGAGCGAAGAAATGGAAATATAAATTTAAGTAAATATTTCATCTCCTCGAATGGGGATCGGACCCACAACCAGTCGGTTTTACAATCCCACTTTGTGCCCCTGCGCCACGGCTGGCATCCATTTTTGTACATAATATTATTATAATAATATTTAACTACTACATTTGTTCTCACCAAGCACTGTAAGATACGCTTCGCCTGAGACGTTGCCCGCGTCATTCGCACGCACGCAAGTATATTTTCCACCATCGGCCGTGGTCGTGCTGGTAATTAGCAAGTCTCCCTCATCTAAGGCTTGCAACCTTCCGGATAAATTTATTATAAGAGAATCTGAAATATTAACACCGAAAATGTATTTTAATAACATGCCGAAATTACTACTGTTAGTTGTTTGCTTTTAACTTTACGACGAGCTTGAATTTTTAATAAACTTTCTCTTTCTGTTGTCTTATAACAGACTTTAATATTAAATTTTATATATAATATAGTGCAAGTGCAGCCGGTAAATTAGTGTAAATAGTAAAATGTTGAGGCCGGTCGTGGCGCAGCGGCACGAGGTGTGACTGCAAAACTGACTGGTTGTGGGTTCGATCCCCACTCGAGGAGATGAAATATTTACTTAAATTTATATTTCCATTTCTTCGCTCTGGTGTCGAGGTTAAGCGCGGCGTTGAGTTCTGCCACTCAACACGCAATGCCTCCAGAATTCGGCAGAAAGTGGGGAACGGAGTGTCTTAACACTAGGTTCCCTCTGCCTACCCTGCTGTGTGCGGGATACAGCGTGAAGCTAATTTAATTTATTTTTTTTTATTTAGTAAAATGTTTACATAAAATTAGAATCACTTTTTATGTTATTGAAAATTAAGATAAATATTTTGTTGCTATCTTATTGAAATAAATGTAAAATATTCATATTTATTTCATGAAATAAATATAAAAAAAAAACTATTTCTCTAAACCACTTCATCAATCTTCGCCTAAACTACCCTACTCCAAAACAATCCAATACATTTTGTGTACACAAATTTAGTGTAATAAATCAAACATTAAAATTACTCTACCACTGCTATATTACCACTTAATTAATTTTCATCTAAAGCTATGGAATAATAGGAACATTTTACAATATATACCCGCAACGTACCGTTAAAGTACCAGGTGACGTTCGGCGTGGGGGCTCCTACGGCGCGACACGCGACGGTGGCGTCCTTGCCGTCGAGGACCGTGAGGTTGGCGGGCGCACTCTGCATTATGGGCGGGGACGCTACAAGCCACACACACACATTACACTACTACACTATACAGTGAGATTTGTGTAATATGCGATCTAATAAATACATATCTTCATACTATTGTAATCTTTTGTATTTTTAAACTGTCATGTTATTTTATTGATATCATATATGTAGCTGTTACATCGCATATTTACTAATTATATAGGTTAGTAACTAGTTTCAAAGAAAAAATAGAAGGTAAACGCAGTTAATTAAGTTAATTATAAAATTAAATACTATATACACCGCATGCATCACCAAAATATTATTAATGTCATATTAAATATAGTAAATACCATGCTTCAATGTAAAAAAAAAATAAGATAAACCAATAAATATAACAATTTTGACTACAATTTAGGATTAAAATATTTTAAAAGCATATATTAGATTTAAGAAGATATTTAATCTTTATATGTTATTTAGTCATGCGAGGATATAGAATTAAATATGTGAAGACACTACAAAACATTAATACAGTAAGAATGTTTTGTAAGCCTTACACAAAGTAAAAGTAAATCCTGTTACATGTGGAAAATAAAAGTAATGTGAATGTTTTTATGTTGACATGCCGTTATTTAATACGATACGATTATCTATTTGATACGATATTATGTTGATATTAGAATATCATATATTTGTAGTTTTATATAATACACTACGAGTGTTATAACATTCATACATAAAAAAAGTTTTAATTATCTTTATTGAATGTACTGCATGGATTCAGTGTAAAGTATTTCTTTTTAATAATATTTTTAAGATTAATTAATTTAAAACTATTCGATATCCAAATATAGTCAGTATTATGGTATACAATAAAAGAGACGAAGAAATATAATATTAACAATGGTTGTATTGTTCTAGTGGGGTGTGTCATATTTGTTACTCTTTTTTAATATTTAAGGATTTTTAGATGGAGATACATTGTTTAACCTTCATAGTAGCTGATGTATCTATCAATTTAGATGCCGTAAAAGTACAACATTTATGACAAGTTTTGTTGCAATTATCTTTTTTTGTTATAAATATTATTATTATTGATAATATTTCTTATGTAATTATATAAAAAGAAAGATGTGTTAAGATTTTTTTTAAAGTGCAGATTTTGTAACTCGTAAAAATATTATCCTACAAAAAACGGAAATAAATTGGTGACGTGATGTTGGAGTCAAAAAATTAAAGCAATCACTCCGTGGTGTAAAACAAAATATGCTCAAAAAGAACAGTGCAAGTACACCAATAAGTTGCTTACTGCCGGTATCAAATTTGAACGTTTTTGCCTTTTTATCTGCGGTCCTCATTCTTATTAACTTCATGTGACTGCGTGGTACGCGTATACATTCCTTTGCTGTTCGATATTATAATAATTATTAAGCAATATATTTTTAAATATGTGTAAATTCTATATGAGTTATACGTACTTTTTATTTTCAGCCATGTGTAAATTGATGATTCGCCAGCGTCATTGCTGGCAATGCACTGGTATATGCCCATGTCCCCCATTTTTAAACTATTGATGACGAGCGATCTATCAAGTTCAACCCTGTATCTTCCGGCCCCGTCGTCAACATCAGCGTAGTCAGCCTCTTCAACATCAGCTCCGACGCTTGCAATTTTCCTTGCATCCTTGTACCAAGTTATTCCTGGTATGGGTGTACCTTGAACGTTGCACTCTAAAACGATAGTGCTACCAAACTCACCAAATGTTTCAGATTTCAATGTGGAAAGCATTAGTGGTTTTTCGTAAACTATCACGGACGCTGATGCCGTGACTGTTGCAAAACCACCAGATTTGAGTCTAGCCTGACACGAATATTGGCCGGTGTGGTTAGAATTGGCGGATATCAAAATCAAAGTGCGGTTCCATTGATCATTTAAATCATAAGTAATCCCAGCTAAGTCGATCATTACACCGTCTTTAAACCATAGAGTCTCAAGTTCATGCAAGGGTCTCGCATTTGCTATGCAATATATATTGGTATATTCTTGACCTTTAATTATTTTTGTATCTTGTGGCTTGATAATTATCTCTGGAGCTATTTCTTTGCTATCGTCTCCGTAAACCTTTAACCTGATGTATGGACTATTTTCTACTTTGCCTAATTGAGTGTTTATTGCTCGCGCTCTGGAATACATATTTAACACTAAAGAAGAAGCTTATATAAAATATAGATAGAAAATTAGTACTATTTATAAATTTTTAACTTACCTGTAGGCTCGTTGATCGTCTTCAGATGCGGATAGTATTACAAGTTCATGTTTATCAGTTATAGCATATTTTTGATCATATCGTAAAACACCATTTACTCCACTTTCATCTTGCCAAATGACGGAAGGTGGTGGTTCGGATTCTATAAGCGGAAATTCTAGAATAGCCGCTCTACCTGACTCCACTTCCACTATCTGTTCCAACGTGTTTTCAAAAACACCCATAACTGAAATATGATTATTTTCATGTAATCATTAACGATAAACCACAATTAAACTAAAGAAATAATAGAAAATAACTCACAAGCAACTATAATATTATTCTTTTCACTAAAAATGGCTCCTACATCATTTCTTGCAATACATTGGTAGGCACCCGCGTCTTGGCGTTGTGTATTGTGTATTTTATAAAATAACTCTGAAGAGTAATCCCCTAAAGGCACACCGTTTTTTAACCATCTATACATAGGTTGAGGGATACCTAGAAGCATTTACAAATTAACACATAAGCATTTTTGAAGTTACATGTACTTTACTTTATTACATATAAAGCTAAAAATTAAGTTACCGATAGCGGAACATTGCAATATTTTTGTTGTGCCCTCTCTTACGACACTATTAGATGAGGATGGCTGCATTGTAAAACGTGGTGGTTGCATTTGATCTGGAAATATGAAACATATCATATATATCAAGGTTTTAAAAGTATTTAATCTTTTGCAGTCGTCGCGCAGGGGCACAAGCAAGGGACTGTAAATTGCCTTGCAGAATTCGACGGTAGGTGGGGAACGGAAGTATCTTAATGCGAACAGAGTGTCTTAACACAAGGTTCCCAAGTTCAATCTGTTTACCCTGCTATGTGCGAAGTTAAAAAAAAGGATGTTTCACTTCGTTTTAAATTGTAAAGCGTAGTCAAACATAGCGTAACATTTCAATTAGTGGCAAGTTTAAGACTCTCATCCATGTAGTTACATTGTGATCAATTAAACATAATTAGAAACCCTCTTATTTAGGTCAAGCTAAAATGTTGCCTATTACCAATAGCCAATGTGAAGTGACGTAATGTCTATTTTAAATAATATAATGTTCTATACGTCCATGATTAAATAGATATCTTGAAGAATAGCTTTTAATAAAATTGATAAGCACTTAAAATAATGAAAAGAGCCAACCAACCATATTCCTACTTGGATCAAATTACCTCCTCGGCCATACATATTACACATTAGACATTCCTAGTTTTTTTCTTTCTAATCGCATTCCAGTACAATTGAATTGATTTCTTAGTACGTTATTTAGGTCGTAGGTAGTATTACTAGCATTTTTTAAATTTAGAAACCAAGTTTCAAAAAAAGGTTTAAATGAGCATATTAATATATTTATATTCTTTGGATACGATACAAAAAGTTTTTGTTTATTAAAAATATATATTTTTTTAACTTAGTTGAGTTTACTGAATGATGGTAGCCTAATTTCAAAGTAATATCAATTTGTTTAAATCTCATGGGATAACCAAGATTTACACTAAATCCTGCAATCCTTTACCATGAACTTTGTAATCTGGCAATAAAAAACAAAAAGAGGTCCCATGATATTGGATCGTTGGTAATAATGATAAACTTAGTAGTGATAAACTGATCTTTATCGAAACTTCTTAACTTAACTATAGCCTAAAATAGGGTTACGCAAATATACAAATTTGGTTTTGGTTTGGTTCTTTAATTATATTAAATTTAATGTACCCAGTAGTTATCAAATCACATCATCATACACATGATGTATGATGGTACATCTGATTAACAGTAGGTATTATTTTTAAAAAGTATATAAAATAATTCTGTGATTGTGGAAAGCTATTTTGTTTTTATTTTCCATGCTATTGATTAACTGCAGTATAACAGCTCGTGGAACAGCACATGTGTTATGTTAGCGTGTTAAAATCGCTTCTCTAGTTTTTGTAAGGCTACGATTATTGTAAATACATATCGTGAGAGAATTAAAAATAAATTTCTTAGTAATGAGCGGAAGATAATTATTTTAAAAATCCAGTTTCCGTGAGTAAGTAACCATATTTTTAAACGGCTTTCAAAGTAGGTTCGACTGTTATTTAGGATTCCGAAACTTTTAAGGAAAAAAGGAACTCTTATAAGATCACTTTGTTGTCCGTCTGTCTGTCAAGAGCTTTTATCTCAGGAACGCTAGGAGATATCGAGTTGAAATTCAAACCAAAACCTAGATCTACGGTCCCATCTATAAAGTGAATCAAAATTAATAGGGTACTTCTGGTTAACCTAGAATTTTAAATTTAGCAGCTAGCATCTACAGGTAGTACTAGTTCTTTATTTGTGGTTAAATACTAAAAAATTAAGAGCATTATAAGAGGGAAAAAATTTGGTATTAAAGCCGCTAGTTCAAGTGTTGTATCAGATGAAAGGGCTCTTGCTAAGTTAAGCCTGAATTTCAGAAAAAGTTTGAGCATTTTTGTAATTTTTGGACGGACCCCTCGGTGGGCGAGCCCGACTCGCGCTTGTCCGGTTTTTTGTGTTTGTTATCTCAGAAATTTTTACTGTGTGAACCGATGATTCTTATTTTTTTAATCTGGTGCATTCTGTAAGGTCCGATTTTTATTTGGTTCATTTATGACAATGTAATATCAGAAAATCACATAAATCTTAAATTGCATTAAGTATATGCGCGACAAATGAACTAATAACTCACAACGCGTCAACCGATTTCGATAAATCTTTTTTTATTGGAAAATATACACTTCAAGGGTAGCTTGATGAGTTTGGTTAGGTTCCTATTAAGGATCTAAAAAGGGTTTTTTTTAGTTACAAATTAATATATGGTTACTAATTTCACATTAGTGTTGCACATATACATATACCTACCCATTATAGTGGCAAAATTATTTAAAATACAGAAAATGTGCTCAGGTAATCAAAGTTGATAAACGATAAGATACGTGTTTAAGTGTAGCAGCGTACCGCAAGTCTGATTAGTCATAAATTTGGCCTAGATGTTAAAGAAAAGATATCTTTTTATTTAATCAATGGCAAATAAAACAGTCAACTGTGTTACGATTTATAGTGAGATAATTAATTTCTTTTGTATATTCGAATATAAGTTACTTTACTGTGAAATACAATGAAAATAATGAATATTCGTATGCTTCGATAGCAGCTGATACCTACTAAGCTTCACAAGTGTACTATCAATTTTATTCTTCATATATTATATTAACTTATACAAAGTTGTAACCGTAAATTATAAAGGAAAAAAAGATGGAAAAAATTACAACTTATATATATAATATAAATATAAATATAAGAGGCGAATAGGACGCCAACCAACAGGATGTCCTGATCCTTTCACTTGACATAAAATCAATATCTTTTTTTAACTTATAAAAAATATTATAAAGCGATCTTCTCTCCTAACAATTTAACGCATATTTCCACAATATTAACAAAAATGTTTACGTTTTTTATACTTTTCCAAAAAGTTATGTAAAATAATCAGTGTTATGAATTTTAAATACATAAATTAATAAGATAACAATAAAATTCGTAGCTAAACCACCTGAACGCAGTTCACCCCTAGAGCGCAAGAGGCTTGGCAGAATTCCAATGTCCAAGTCTACTCTCGACAAACTGTTAAAGTATTTAAGTCCCAGTTCCATTGTCTAAGTTTCAATCAGACGCGGCGTCTTCGCTTTGTGGCTTCATGAAATACTACTTTATTGAAGTGAAAACATATATAATATACTTACATACGTTCTCAAAAGCAAAGAGTTAAAAATGTATACTTAAAAAGACAATACGCTTAAAATAATCATCAATTTGTTGACGTAACATTATAAAGTTTAAAAAAGAATGACTCCATTACAGACCAAACAAAAAATGTCATTTGCGCTGTCTTACATTAAAAGATATTTTATTTCAGTTTATACAAAAAGAAAAAGTCTTTCAACCAAGTTTAATTTAACCAACGAGACCGTGCCCAGATGTTTCTAATAAATGTTTTAATTCATAAGATTCATTAAATTTACCCTTCGTTTAGTGGAATATTTTTAGTCTTATAAAATGTTATATAGAATTATTATCAAGTGAAAAGAATGATTTTTTTGAAATAATTTAAGTTTTAATTATGAATAAGATTACGTCATTGCTTGAAATTTTCATAAGATGTGAAATATATCCTATACAGAAATGAACTTCGATGTTAAGAGCGCATCCGTTACGTGACTCACACCTATGGCACGTTCAGCCGATGTTAGACCACTAACATACTAATCGAGAGGTTTGAAAGGCCATTTTTATTTCTGAGAAACTTAACATTTGAATCGTGCTGGTGTATTTTAATAATATACATGGACACTAACTTATGTATTTTTATCTACATTTAATATTACTTCTATTTGTATGTATTGACTTAAATATAAAATTAGAACAATCACTTATTAAAGAGCCACTGTTTTACAGTACTATTTGCTTTACCGCTGGATGTTGTGAGTTCAAATCTTTTTTGGGGGAATTTTTAAGTTTATTATACATGTGGTACCTCGGCTGAGGCCCTAGATTTGCACAGCATAAATGTCTCAACAAAAAAAATAAGAATGCAATTCTCTATCTACCACGTTGAACACATGTCAAAAATAAGCATACTAGCTAGTAATTACTTTTAAACAGTATGAGACGTTACGCTTTACTGGTTACGCAGTTGGTTTTGTAATTTGAGTCAGACCACACCCGCCGCTTAGTCTATGTGTATGTATTGGTCAGGGAAACCTTTCGTTCTCACATGCCTTATTTTAATACAGAAGCCCTACAAGCTATAATGTTATAGTACCGCAGTAAAAAATTGTCTACTAAGAAATATTTGGTTTAAATACACTAAGGAAAGAAAGAATATTTTTACACTAACTGGCTATTAAATTGTATAATAATTAAACAAAGTTTAAGCGGTAGAAACAGAAATAAGCAATAATAAAATAAACAATCATAGCAGTTATCCACAGTATCGTTGCAAGGCAGGTATATTTATAAAGTAAATTCAGTTCAGTAACGTAAGCATTTAGTGAGTAAAACCAATATTAAACAATGTTCTATAATCTATAATGTTACAGTTGTCAGTCAGTCAGCGTCCCAAATAATTTTTGTAAAAAAAAACATGATCTTAATGATGACTTTGCGTACATTAGTTGTTTAACTTAATTTAAATAGAGTTTTTATTTCAAATAATAACATCACAGAATAATATTATGAGTTGCTACCATTGAAAAATAGAATTATTTGGTATTTTTGCCTGCTTATACGCTTAAAAAGTGTTATATTGCAGTATTGGAAATTTCTGATGAGTGGGTCTGTTCTTAATTATTATTGAAGTAGACAATGTATCGGTAAATAATACACCGCTAGCAATGTGCAGTGTGCAGCATGACTGAGCGCTACAACCGGTTTTTAAGAATAAAACGACTTGATTATTACATAGACTTTTAAGTAAAAATTTATAAATTCACACATTTGAGCAAATTTAGAATATCATTTTGAATAAAATTTAAATATTTCATTCATTAATACATTATCATTATTATATTAACTAAAACTCTACCTACTTACTCTGTGTTTCTTAAATTTTTCATAGTTATCACCTCTGCAAAATTTTGTATGAAGATTGGGTATATAAAATAATTGAGTAAATCTATAATCAAAAAGTATACCAGTAACAGCTAATGTCTCTGGCCAGTATTTTTTTTTAAATTATAAATGGGCAACGGAGCTTTATAACAGTGTTAACAACAAAACTTGTAACAATCATATTAAAAATTTCGACATGGCGGAACGAGAATGTTTAATTGGCTAGTGGCGGAATATAATTTTGTTATGTTATTTTTTATATAAATAAAATTTTTATATAACTAAAATAATAATTGATTTATTTGAATATACAATATAACAGAGTAAATAGATTATAGAGGCCGGTCGTGGCGCAGCGGTACGAGGTGTGACTGCAAATCGACTGGTTGTGGGTTCGATCCCCACTCGAGGAGATGAAATATTTACTTAAATTTATATTTCCATTTCTTCGCTCTGGTGTCGAGGTTAAGCGCGGCGTTGAATTCTGCTACTCAACACGCAATGCCTCCAGAATTCGGCAGAAAGTGGGGAACGGAGTGTCTTAACACTAGGTTCCCTCTGCCTACCCTGTTGTGTGCGGGATACATTATTTATTTATTTTAAATAGATTATACGATTTTCTGTAAGGATACACCGTTACTAATAGCAAAACAAGTTCTGATAAGTTCATCCGTTATCCAACATCGTCCTTCCTTTGAAAGAATCCAAGAAAGGCATTATCAAGAATCTAGATACTTCAACTCTAGACAACAATTTAAGCACATGATGATTAACGAGCTCTTTTATTAAATGTTGTTTTAAGAAGGATAAATATTATGATTTCAGACTTGTTAATAAAATAATATTAGAGATTTAGGTAAAAGGAGGCCAGTCGTGGTGCAGCGGCACGAGGTGTGACTGTTAAAACCAACTGGTTGTGGGTTCGATCCCCACTCGAGGAGATGAAATATTTACTTAAATTTATATTTCAATTTCTTCGCTCTGGTTAAGCGCGGCGTTGAGTTCTTCCAGTCAACACGCAATGCCTCCAGAATTCGGCAGAAAGTGGGGAACGGAGTGTCTTAACACTAGGTTTTCTCTGCCTACCCTGCTGTGTTTTTTTATTTACAAAGATTATGTTCAGTATCCTTTTTAATTCAAATTATAGTTTAACTCACCGCTCAAACGCGGCTTCCCCTGCTTATAACTTAGTAATACAAAATCTTTACATACATAAATTGTAGCCTATGTGTTATTCTGATGTATAAGCTTTATCTAACTGTTCAATTTCATCTAAATCTGTTTAGCATTTTTTTGTATGAAGGTGGAACAAACATCTATTATCACAACCTTTCACATTTATAATATTAGTAGGATCATCAAATAATTAAGTTAGTGCATGTACTAAGGGTCCAGAAGTGACTGCCCTTTGTTTATTTAGTTTCAACCCAGTGCCCGCGGAGCCGAGCGTTATGAACTAGAGTAAAAATAGAAATTAATCGATTCCCTTATTCGTGTCACTTGTTCATAAACTTAACAGGACTTTGCCGATAAAACTTAATTGTATACACCTATTACTATTAACAAACATATACAAAATAAATTGTAAAAATATTTATGTAATCTTATGAGATACAGTAATAATATCTTCTATAGCTACGGCAGAGGGAACCTGGGAACCTAGTGTTAAAACTCAAGTTTCCTTTAAGACACTTCCGTTCCCCATTTTCCGCCGAATTCTGGAGTCATTGCGTTTTACCAGAGAGAGGAAACGAAAATATTAAATATTTCATTTTCTCGAGTGGGAATCGAACCCGCAACCTGTTGCTTTTTCAGTCGCACCCCTCCCCCCTGCGCCACGATGGCTAATGCAATAACAGAGCGAAATTATTAGAAATGACTACAATTTGTTGAAAATATTTCTTCAGTTGACTGTATTTATCTTAAAGCAAAACCCTTCTTGGCATTTTTCATTTCTTTTAGGTAAATGTCTGAACTTAACGCTGAGTTTTACCCCGTCAAACTGAAGAAATGAAAATAGTGTCTGCGATCGAATTAGACAAACAAACAACCATTCATGTACCATTATAATTATTTATAATAATTTATACAAATTTAAAAAACACTTTAGCCAAACAAGAAACTGTAAGGTTTTGTTGTCAGTTAAAAACAGCTACTTTTTTAGTTACAAAGGTAAATTAATTATGCACTTACATGTGCATAATTATTATCACCTTATTTGTCATTAAGTATGAATTTATTTCTACTATCAAATAAAAAAAACTTAGGAATCTTTTAAGTAGGTACTATTTTAAAATCAATTTTTTTTATAAACATTTTTTTTTTACTAAAAATAATGTATTACACTTTATTGGAACACGACAGAAAAAAGAATACCACCAGGTTGTAGGTGAAAATGAATTATAAATTGGGGAAGGTTTGGGTTGGTTTACTATTACACGGAACTTTAAATTATCCTTAAAACGTCGGCCGCTTCCCTTATCCTGTAACCGAAACTCAAATTGAATAAATTTGGTTGTTTTTTTTATTTTTAATATTCTCATGAAATACATAACATTCATTGAGTGTATTAAATTGAGTAAGTTTTTTTTTTAATTTTTAGTTATGTAAAATTTCACATCCATAACATAATCCCATAATGATTGTAGAGTATTAGTTAAAAAAGAGAGAGAACTAATCAAGTTCTACGTTTTACTTATTACACGTATTCGTCGTAGAGCCGTGTTCGTATTTACATGGCCCGCAAAGCGTTTTAATATTAATAACCCCATACAAGTGAACTCCTGCAGCTGTTTCTTAGTGTTCAAAGCTTGTGTGACTTGAGCTTTTATGGCTATGTTTACCGCTGCCGTTGGCTTTCGTCCTAAAAATGCACTTTCAATCAAGCATACGTTATGATGCTTAATAAAATTTTTAAAACAAGTATTCAAAAGTTTTTTAAAAATATTGTTTTAAAAAAAAGTGTCTTTTTTGTATTATTTCCTTCTTTTTTAAACTAATAAATCTTTTTTATGTGTGATGCGTGTATACTATGGTTTGTGCACTGTCTATATGTTTTTGTTTATAAATGAAATCCCGAAAATGAATAAACTATAATTACATTTTTTAAATTGCCATATGTTATAGGGTTTAAAAATATTAGAGATTCTATTACAAGGCTATGCAAAACCACTTAACGATTTGCACGTGTCTGTATAATGCTATTTAAAAATTGTATTGTCGATTTTTTATTTAGACATTACCCAGGGGCGTACCACCCCTATTGCTGTTGGCTGTTAAACAAAAGTATTCCTAAATCTATTGTAATTTATAATATGTTTGATATTTTAAGCATTATCTTTTTAATATAAACATAACTATATTTTCGTCTATTAAATTATTATTTAAAAAAAGGAGTAAACACTAGGTAGTGGCTTATTTATTTATGCTTTACGGTTATTTTCTTACGGCCATTCCAGATTTTTTTTTCTTCAGCTTCACGCTTTACCGTGAACAAGCAGGGTGTAAGTGGATACAGACAGTACTGGGTGTCAAGACACTCCGTTCTTCAATTTCACCTTAATTTGAGATATTACGTAATTGGGTGTCGAGTCAAAACTTCGCTTTTCGTAATTATAATTCAACATTTAAAAAAATCTAAAAAAATACAATTTACCTTATATATTTTCATTATACTTATACAAAAAAATAATTATAAATTTATTTGTTTTCATATCAAATTTAATATTCCTTAGAAACACTGCCTACGATTCCGTGCCGGCATCGGCATATAACTTGAAATTACGGGCATTAATCAACAATTCTTAGTCTTAAGTCACGTAAACTTCTCCTTTGAAAGTGAACAAATATCGTTTGCTTTTATTTATATACTAACTGGCATATATTTTTATTTTGTGTACTCTATTTTTTCAAAATTTTAATAATAAATATTAAGCAAGTGGAGAACGGAGTGTCTTAACACTAAATTTCCTTTGTCTACCCTGGTGTGTGCAGGATACAGCGTGAAGCTGAAGTATCAAGCAAAAAAAATAACAAAAATTAAGGCAATTCATCTTGCTTACTTTTATTTAAATGAACAATTAACTAAGTAAAACGACCGTACGTATGAGTATTTTCCAAAAATATATAGAATATACATAAAAATGCATTCAATATGCACTTTTGCGTGCGTGCTTGTGAATGCATTTCAGAAAGAACGTCCATGTTCACGTCCTCAAAACCCTCTGAAAGAGTCTGTCACAAAGGAGTCTACCTACAAAACAAGTATAATGTCTTGGGTATATGATGATATTGGAAGTTCATTTTCAGGTTGACGTTAGGATTTTTAGAAATTGGTTTATTTTTCTGTAAGATTCTTTGCTTTTAAAGTTTTTTCGTATACTATTTCTAAATTATGTAGTAGTAGTAGTACTAGTAATATAGAACAAATGAGTAATGATTGTTAAAAGTAATGTGAGATTTTTATATTTTTATAATTTATACTTTAAACAGACTATTAGTACCTTGGTTTGTGTAGTTGATTAATTAGTATATTGCGAGAAAAAAAACTCGCATAAATAAGGTTTTTCAAGCAAATTATATCAACATGCAAGACGTAAAATTGTGACACATTATTTAGTAATTTTTAAATCTCCCTAATTTTACTTGATCCAACAAAAACTTGTATATATTATTATTTTTTAATTTTCAAAAATAGTCCTTAGAAACTTCCAAACCGCGCTTTTCGAGAAAAAAGAAATATTGTTCTATTGCGACTAAGAAAACAGTTCGATATAAATTCACGTATGCACCTTTGAAACGTACAATATTTATAACATAAATAACAATATTTTTGTACTAGTTGTTGTATGTTTTTATTTTTTTACTAGTTGTAGTATGTTTTTATTTTTTATTTCTTCAAAAAAAATATTCTATTTTAACTAATGTACTTCTCTTAAGATAAATTAATGTTATCAGCGATTACATCAATACGAATATATTTGAAAAACCATTTTATAAATCTTATTGTCGCATTAACAAAGCAATAACGTCACATAACTACTTTTGGGGCCAGTCGTGGCGCAGGGACACAAAGTGTGCCTGTGAATCGACTGGTTGTGGGTTCGATCCCACTCGATGAGATGAGATATTTATTTACATTTATATTTTCATTTCTTCGCTCTGGTGTCGAGGGGAAAGCGCGGCGTTGAATTCCGCCACTCAACACGCAAT
The DNA here is from genome assembly GCA_021202915.1 of Heliconius himera. Taxonomy (NCBI): domain Eukaryota; kingdom Metazoa; phylum Arthropoda; class Insecta; order Lepidoptera; family Nymphalidae; genus Heliconius; species Heliconius himera. The sequence continues at coordinate 229,402 of JAJHJA010000217.1, forward strand.
GCCTCCAGAAATTGGCGGAAAGTGGGGAACATAGTGTCTTACCACTAGGTTCCCTCTGCCTACCCTGCTCCTGAAGTTGAAAAAAAAAAAACTACTTCAACGCTTTTAATACCACTGATATATTTTATCTATTTCAAATTATCTGATTAATATTATACATTCATTCACATTCAGTATTTTTTTCATGCTTCACGCTGTATTCCGCGTACAGCAGAGCACGGAGAAGGAACCGAGTGTTAATACACTCCGTCCACCACTTTCAGTCCAATTTTGTGCCTATATCTTTAAAGATAATATATTATAAATGCTAACTGGCTAACAAATTGATCTTTTCAGCAGACTAGTACATAAATGGTCTTGATTGCTCCTGTCTTACAATTATTGTCTTGCATGAATTGACGAAGTTAAGATCCCACTGGGCTCCCAACTCGTACATACATAAGCAAATTATGGACGGGCGTTCATATGTATTAAATATTTTAACACTAATTCAAGTTAGTACAGTTGGTGAAGATACTTGATTACATCGCATACATATACCATCGTCTGTATGTATGTACGTGTGCTAAATATTAAACAGAGTAGCGAGAACGAAATCTAAGTTTAAATTTTGATAGTTTATTAAAAAAAATATTTAATAATAATTTACACTACTAAATGGTAGATGAAGTTTTATTAAAATGATAATAAGTAATAAGCAATGAGGCCAGCCGTGGCGCAGGGGCAAAAAAGTGCGACTGTAACGCGACAGGTTCTGTGTTCGATCCCCACTCGAGGAAATGAAATATTGAATGTTTTCATTTTTTCCCTCTGGTATGGAGGCAAAGGGCGACGTTGCGTTCCGACAATCAACAAGCAATGCCTCCGGAATTCAGGATAAGTAAAATGGGGAACGGAGTGTCTTATCACTAGGTTCCCATTGGTACCCTGCTATCCGCGGAATACAGTGAAAGTTAAAAAAAAGTACCAAGTAAGTACTGACATGTTCATGTATATTTTTCTAAAGCAACAAGAAAGCTCAGCAACTTTGTTATTATACAATGAAATATAATGTAATTTATGAAAACCACAGTGTGTAATAAACATACAGAAAATTATTGGCAAGTTTGAGAAATCCTATAATTTATGATTAATATTATAATTTTTTTTCCTAATCAATACTCATAACAGTAATATATTCCTTGTATAACCAAGGTGTATTGGTATGGTCTGCTTTTCAATGTATTTCTATCTTAAACAGACACATTGTCAAAATTAAAAATTGAAATTGCTTAACCATGTCAAGTGTTTCTATGTATATATATAATAAACAATATGTGTATTTATAATTTTAAAGAACCTGACTGCATAAAACAACAAACAAAACAAAAAAGCCTAATAGTTTATTAGGATTATAAGGTGGTGAGCTATTTATCAACCAAATACATCTTCACAACAAGTCCAGGAGCCTTGGGTATGGATAAAATATTGTAATTATCCACCCTTATTAACTTTGGCTACATAGAGAGAACACTTTGGACAGTAGAAGAGTTAATGCTCATTTCAAAGGTGCCTTACATTTGGGTTGCAAATCTAAGGTATCTTGTAATCTTTTATTATTATTTTTTTAGCTTCATGCTTTACTCTGCACACAGCAGGATATTCAGAAGGAACCTAATGTTAAGACACTCTGTTCCCTACTATTCACTGAATTCTGGAGGCATTGCATGTTGAGTGGTAGAACTCAACACTACACCTTGCCTCCTTTGATTTGAGATATCTATGTTTGATATGAAAAAACAATTAAGAATGGCACTGGTAATTCTAAAGAATGACACTCACCCTTCCCTTAAGCTAGCTAAGCTACAGGAGATGCATGAAAATAAAACTTTTTTTTTAACTTAAAAATAGTAAAACTTTTAAGTTAAAAAAATATGATATGATAAATCAATTAGTCATACTTTAAGAATTATTAGGTCTGTTAGTCCTATCTTACAAGTACATTTGTAAGAAATCTTTCATCCAACTATTGTCAAGGCATTGTTTTTTTATGAATAATTAGGAAAACTTTCAAAGAAGTGTCTTATAATGAAAAGATAAGTATTTTTATTAGGAATGGATAGCATTGTCTATAGAAGTGAAAAAAATATATAAAAGTTCAAACTTCAAAACACGTTATAGATTTATCATACATACAAAATTAAGATTGAAACATACTGAAAAAAAAAACAAAAATTTGATATATCTACACATAAAACGAATCTAACTCATTAATAGATACAAAAAAACATTACTTAAATTTAATAAAGATTTAAGATAAGAATAAAAATTAGTAACCATAAACTTACTTCCAGGATCAGCTGGTGATGATATTTGTACTAAACACATAAATATAATAAAAAGTACACAAGATTGATTCAAATACATCTTGATCAACCGCTCTAGTTCTTCCATTACACGTTAAAAACTTTCATATATTAGAATCTCAGAACGTCAGGGTATATATTATATTCGCAAAGAATCCCATCCTACATGGTATATTCATAACATAACACACACTAAGTAACAAGGAATTCATCATAAAACTGTTGCTAGGATTGGTTTTTCACAACAACAATTTAGCACCTGTGGGATTCGTTGGATTTCCAATTCCAAATGTACACACTACAAGTTACGAAAGTTCACTCAACTTTTGTGTCCTATAAAATGTTAATATGCGTCAGTATAAATTAAAAGATATTAAAAAGCTATTCATAGAATTATCCACAGTCATTTTTAGTATCTAAAACTGTATATGTATCTACTTTTGTAGTTTATTAAAGTTTGAAAGTTTCAAAAACTTTGTTCCACAATCACTACCACTTTGAAGGACGCGAGCGAAACGCGTGCGTGCAACGCTGACGGCTGCGTTCTCAAACAAACAAAGAATGTGCCATTCATTCTTTAATAATTATTCATTCTGAACTATCGCTCATACATTCGTTCATCCGCACATCAAATTTATAATCTTTGTTGATAAATTTAAAATTGGTATTACATAATTTTAAAATAATTTGTGAATTCATATTAAAAACAATTATAAAAACGCCTATATAGGCGTTTATACAATAAAAATATAATGTATATACAATAAAAATTTAAAGAATTGCAAATATTTATAAATAATTTATTTAAAAAATATTAAAAAAAGGAAGTAATAAGTAAGTAGTTATGATATAATTGAATTATCAATTCTGAATATTATTTTTTACTTTTTTATTATATCTATTGCAATTTATTTTAAGAGTGTGATTACGGTTTGTTTGCTTTAAAACGTGGCGTGAAATTATTATATTTTTTTACAATATGACAGATTGGGGATGTTTCGAAACATTGATAGAGCAGACGTTCCGATTGAAATAACACCTCCGACAAAGGGCTCATTTACCCAAAAGGTTCCGACACTATTCAATTAGCAATATCTGCGGTTAAGTTTAAACTTGGCGCATGGAGACTTTTCATACAAGCCTATATGTATGTCATTTTTTGTTTGATTATTGATAAAGCGTATATTATGATAAACACTGGCGTCTAATGGATTGTTTTTAACATGATTGTATTAAATATAAACAGAATCCGAACCCGATGCCGAATCTGATTCCGAACCAAACTCTTATATTTATCTTTGATCTCATATATTTGTTAATTGATATATAAAATTTTCAGAATAAAATTAATTACGGTATATTTCATAAATTATATATTTTTCGTTTTCCATTTTCTGTTTACTAAGAAAAAAATGTAATTTCTAAGAGCACTATGACTTTATATTTTATAGTCTGTTATCTTAAAGCTGACAACCCCAAAGTACGAAAAAAATATCTTTCTTTTTGGGTTAACCTGTCATTACGGATTGTTGAGGCGGGTTTTAAATCCTAGGTAATCAGAGTATTCCCTGTATTTTTATTCGGGCTCATGCATTTTTAAGTGACATTGTGCATTGTGTTCTTCTTATCAAATTATATTTCATATATAATAGTGGACTTTTTAGTCATTACAGTATGTTTTCTTGTGTTTTGACATTTACTCATGTTGTCCAATTTCCCAACCTCAATTTACAAGTTTAATGTTTAACATACTATGTTATTTCAGCCATGGTGCGTATGAACGTATTGAGTGATGCTTTAAAATCAATTCACAATGCAGAAAAGAGAGGCAAACGACAAGTGCTTATCCGGCCTTGTTCCAAAGTTATTGTCAAGTTTCTAACAGTGATGATGAAGCACGGTTATATTGGTGAATTTGAAATAGTTGATGATCACCGAGCAGGCAAAATCGTTGTGAATCTAACTGGCAGATTGAACAAATGCGGAGTAATATCACCAAGATTCGACGTCCCTATTAATGATATTGAGAGGTGGACAAATCTACTACCATCCAGGCAGTTTGGGTAAGTTTCTTAAAAATATTTACTGAGAGTTAATAATTGTGTAACTCAAATTAAGATGGTTAAGTTTTCTGCTATAAATAATTTTACTTATTTTGACTATTATTTAAATGAATAAAAGTTAAATAATATAATTACAGTATATTTTTTAAAACCTAAGAATAAACAACACTTTGCTGTGTTAAGTAAACAAATATTAAACATATATAAAATTAACTTTAATTTTCATTCATTTCTTACATAGTTTTAAAAAATAAATCAATATGTGTAATAAGTGATTTTCTTTGGCAACATTTTTTTAATGTACCTATACATAGCTGTTACATTATTAAACAAAAAAATTGTGTCAATTTACCTATACGATTCATCATTTTAATTACTGTCACTTTGTCTTTATGAGACAACACTACTCTTTTCACTTAGACATTTTAGATTTCCAACTTTAACGTAAACAAAAATAACAGGCAGTTGTGAAAGCAGTTGTGAAAGCACTTATTCAAGCACAACATAGAGTTCTGCAACTCAATACACAATGCCTCAGAAATTCAGCGTAAAGTGGAAAACAAAGTGATTTAAAACTAGGTTCCCTCTGCCTACACCCTGCTATATGCAGGATACAATGTGAAGTTAAAAAAAATAAATAAATAAGAGACAGCCTATCAGTAGAATGTTAAGAAAAAGGATATAATACATGCATAAACAAATTATATGCGGTCACAGTCACATACATCTGTCATAACATTTTAAATTAACAGCTAGAGCAGTAATGGGAGTCCTGAAGGTAGAATCCCAGTTATCTAAAAAAAACAGTTTTACACAGAGGAAACCTAGTGTTAAGACACTCCATTCTCCACTTTCCCCCGAATATTTCAGGCCATTACTTGCTGAGTGGTGGAACTCTACACTGCCTGATTATTTATCTTTTGTACTTCTATTTCAGTATATTGTTTAAAGGGAAAATTATTTTTTGAATCTTATATCTAAATATATATTTTTTTTATAACTTTTAAAGTGTTAATCTACACCTAAGAAAAAAAAGATTAATATTTTTTAGAAAACAAAAAAAAATTACATAGTGAGATTTGAGCTCTGTGCTGCTTAGTAACCAGCCAAGAGGTGGGGCTTTTTAAATAAATGTCTACTTAATATAAAGATAAAGAAATATATATTTAGTACAAAGTGGGCAGAGGAGTGTATTTAACACTAGGTTCCCAGTGTCTAACCTGGTATGCGGAATACAGAGTTTTGTTAGTTACTGTAATTTTATCTCACATATTGAGAAAGATTATTTGTGGCTGTTCTAGCAAAAGGGCACACTGTCTAGCTGTAAGTACAGTGGGTTCGATTCCTACTCTGGGAAATTACTTATTTTATTTTCCTTATTGAAATCTGCCTCTAAAATATAAGCCCCTTAGCCAGCCCACACTATAAGCATGATACTGTGTGAAGCTAAGAAATAAATAAACAAAAATTATAATGCACAACTACCGCGGATCGCCAATAGTTCTTGTTGGTCGACATTTGATATGTTGTGCTATAATATATGACAATTGGACATGTTGATGTTACTATAGAGTAAACATTGTTAATTTTATTGTCAACATACTAAAATTCACAATATAATTTGATGGAAAAAAATATTCATTCAGTCTTTATAAATTATGATTGCTTTGTTTACAGATATCTTGTTCTTACAACCAGTGGGGGTATCATGGACCATGAAGAAGCCAGAAGGAAACATCTGGGAGGAAAAATATTAGGTTTCTTTTTCTAAGCTAATCCAATACATTTGAAAATGTATTTTTTGTTTTATTTATAATCTCAACTTCTCCAATTTGTACAGATAGTAACAAATTACCTCAGCATTGAATAGGCAGCAAAAATACAAAGTTAGACTAAATACTTAGATGACTGTGAGTTTGATCCTGCAAAATTATTTTCTATTTAAACTTAAAATCTTTTTTATTCAGATAAAATTTTCAAGCAGTTTCAAATCATTGTGCGCCAACAGAGAGCTTTTCTATTGAGATGACCTGCCAAGAAAACAACTTTAATATTAAAGATTTAATTGTTTTGATACAATAATGTATTTCTACCTTTCCTTTTATCTTGCATAAAATTTAAATTATTTAAATTTTTTACATTTTTACCCTATAAATATTTTTACACGAAATAATAAGCTTATATTTTCATGACAGCTAAATATCAAAAAAGATAATTATTTTTAGATTAATAAGTGATTCAAATTCAAGAATGAACTGACCAGCAACAGGTTTAGTTGATTTGTATGTGGTAGAAGTAGGTGCATCAGATAGATAGTAAGTGCAGTAAAATCTACCCACAGTTTGAAAAAGGTCCTTTGCCTGTGTACAGTTGTTATCAACTCATTTCTGGAGTATACTTTAAACGTGCTACTAGTAAAATCATTTCGCATTTGGTGTGGGTAGAGAGAGGAGTTTGGACAGTGGATGTGCGTTAATAACGCTCATTTCTAAAGTAGCCCCTTAAAATTACTTTGCAGAGTGCTCTGCTCTGAGCTCCGTTGTAATCTCGGGAAAGTGAATCTATGGAGTGTTAAGTAGTTTTTTTTATTTTATGCATTCTTAATTTTTTTTCCAGATTAGACATAGGTGCTCTATGATATGGTCTTACTACATAAAATATTTATTTGTTTTATAGGGGAGATAGTTTGGAGTTAAAAGCTTTTTTTTAATTTAAAATGAAACTATTTTAACCGTATTAATTGCGTATATTTAAGATTTTACATTTTGGAAACCCAACGTTTCGAACACGGGTCGTTCCGTGGTCACGAGTAGACTGAGGTGGCATTCGTCTGTCAGTTGACATAATTATTATATCAAACTACCGCCAACGATTTCTTAATTGCCTCGCGTATTGCTCTGGATTCCTGCAGAATGAGCTGATAGTAGAAGTAGAAATAGAAGAAATGTTCAGCGTCGCAGAGGTGGTGGGCCCTCTGAAACAAAGACATGGTAACAGTAGATAACTGTGTAGGGCGATGGTGAGATTCACCATTGAGGTATCTATTGATGTGTGTGGGTTTCCTATATACTGTGTGGCCTATTGTGCCATTGGGATTTCTTATGACTAAAACATCAACTTTTTTTACTTTTCATTCCTGTCATCATGTCTGTTTTGTTGCTGTTGAAAAAAATATGCACGTATATATAAAATTTTATGAGACAACTGTAGATTTACTTCCGTGTTCTAAGAAAGTAGTGTCGTATTAAAATAGTCTAGCTCTAAAGATTGCCTCATAGTAGCATACCAAGAGATAGAATGCTATTAAAGTAGCTAAAATAAATTAGTCAACCAGTATGATCTTTACTTTGTGTTGCAGTTGTAATTGCAAACGTGGCAGAGCCGAATTTATCTTGCAACTGTTATTAAAAGGGCATTCCGTTTGTTAGTTCTGGTTGACAGCCTCGTTTCTTCAATTTCTAGATCTAATACTGTAGCGTTTTAACATTGGATAAGATAAATAAAATGTACACTCGGTATGAAAATTATCAGAAGTAATAAAAATTGTAAAATCAAAGCTGCGCAACCATTTACAGTTAATTTCAGGGCGGCCACGACTCGTTGAACGTACTGTATATTTCATTTTATTGGCATTCAACATTTTGGTTTCTCTTAATCATAAATATCAAAATTAATATCTCCGAACAGTATCACATAACAAAAATCCTTTTTTTTAGCTACACACTTCCTATCAGGGAGAGACAGTGAAAGGAGCGCCAAATGCTACCGTCTTTACATATCTCTATCGTTTCGTGCGACTTCCGCCAGTATCTTAGATACTGTGTTCTTGAAGGTCAAGTGTGGTCTCCCCTTGCCTCTATACCGCTCATCTTCATACATATTTTGAGATATTTTTTCATGACTCATAAAATCCACTGCATAAGAAAATAAAAAGAGAAAATTCGAGATCAAATAAAAAGAGAGAGTTCCATAGTTTAGAGTTTTGATGAATTGATTAATTGTTATCTATTGTAACTTCATTATTTATCATAGTCCGGTAATTACCAATATTGGTGATCATTGGACAACTTAATAATAAAGCATAAAAGCATACTTAACTAGGTGCGGAAACTAACGTGAGGCACGAGTTGGTTAATCAGAGATCCGACTGCCACGTTCGGACTTGATGACTTCAAATGCGTCTTGCATTGAAAATGAATACTGACACCGGAGGAGAGACATGTATATTTCTTATAGGAATATCGAATACAGTCGAAAAACATTCTAATGTCAATTCGTTAACATCGTTAACAGGTTTTTGTACAATAGTTTATTGATTCATAATTCAACCAATGCTTCTAAAGGGTGAAATGCAAAACGAGAAAAGAAAATAATATCAAATATCGAAATTATAAGTTTTCTATAAAGATTACATATTATTACACAGGTAATTGTACTAATATCTAATCAACTCAAGAATCAAATCATCACTCAAGAATACATCTTGAGTGAATTTCATTAAATTAGCGGTTAATTATAATTATAAACCTTATATCTTAAGAATGATTATTTAAAATAACATTTATTTGATACCAAATAAATGTTAAAATTCATTTAATGTTGATTTAATTTTGATATTTATTTGGTATCAATCGGATAAGATCAAAGTGAGAATGTGTTAAATTAAAAAGCTTGGTCTTAGATTTTATCTGATATAAAAATTTCAGAAATCCGTAATTGAAAATTACTGCCTTTGAAAAAAAGAAAATTTCGAATTTTGTAATCAAATAAACAAACATTGAGGCCTGTCGTGGCGCAGTGGCACAAAGTGTGACTGTAAAACCGACTGGTTGTGGGTTCGATCCCCACTTGAGGAGATGAAATATTTACTTAAATTTATATTTCCATTTCTTCGCTCTGGTGTCGAGGTTAAGCGCGGCGTTGAGTTCTGCCACTCAACACGAAATGCCTCCAGAATTCGGCAGAAAGTGGGGAACAGGGTGTCTTATGACACTAGGTTCCCTACCCTGCTGTGTGCGGGATATAGCGTGAAGCTGATTTGATTATAAACAAACATACTACTATATTCAGAAGGCGAATGTTAAGTGTTACATAATTAAATGGGGAAAATAGATAAAATAAAAATAGAATACAAAAAACCAAGTAACAAGAAAAAGAAACCGTTTTCGAGATTCACTTTTCTTTTTCTAAACTTCGGACCATGCTGTACTTATAGGGTTAAAATATTCGGAAATGACCTGTATTATCTGTTTTGGGGTAGATTGACCACGTGATTTTTTATTTGAATTAATTACCTAAATAAGACTAGCGCGTTCAACTGAACAAAGTCTTTAGCTTTACAGTGTTAGTACAGATGAAGAAAATGTATTTACATTTTTTCGAAACAGATCATCTTGGAATGATGAGGTTTTAAGCTTCAACAATAAAAAAGTATTATAGTTATACAAAATTTAGAAAGAAAGATCAAATAGCAATGGAGAACAGAAAATTGCAATGAAATTTTGAACAGGCGCTTAACAAGGGTGAATTATTCAATATTTAATGGTATAAAGCGGCACTATTAGATAAATATATTTAAAAAACATCTCGCAACCGTTATATATTTAAAATATATTATAATAAATTGTACTTAGAAAACAAAGAAATATGAAATGCAACTGGAATTGATATTTGGATATATTATTGCACAATTGCTTACGCTTGAAGGTAAACAACATAGGGCACACCTCGGCCTTGGGTATCGAGATGTAATACGTTATAATAGACTCACATTCCTGATTTCAAAACAAATATGTTCAGTATAAACAATACATTTCGTAAGGCAGATGTTAGCATCTAGTGTCATAAATAATTATATTAAATATAATAGATGATACTAATATATAAAATTTCATAAATAGTTCAATTTGCTTATACATTTGTGTTCAACATTCCGTTGTAACTTGTACCGTTGGATGGTGAATGGGTATCGGCTAATGGGCAGCAGCTGCCGGCGTCGAAGCCGCACGGCCACGGCACATTATAGCGCGACGAGCGACGCGCGACTCGAGGACGGTCGCTGGCTTGCTATATACCCAATGCCCATTCTCGTTCCGCGGCCCTCGCCACTACACTACAGCTACACTACAGTCGCACACCGCACGAACTGTAGAACGCTCGCCACAGTGGGACAAAAATGAGTAACGAGTTTTAGTGAGCTAAGCAATCAAGTGATAGTGTTAGTGTATTGGAACTGCCACTTTTTTATATAACCAAAGGAATTGACTTCGACGATGATGGCTCCGGAGACAGTAGTGACTGTAGACCACAACAAACCAGCACAGCAGCAGGCGCCGCCGCAGCAGCAGCAAGGCGGTGCTCTCGATTGGATTAAAATTAATATAAATTATTTCAAAACACCGCCCGGCATATTAAAAGTTATCCAACTGGTAAGTAAAGATTGTAGGAATTATAAATTTTACAACTAATTTTATGAACTCACCCGCGACGACTAATTACAGAGGTCTTATCAAATGGGTAAACGCGCGACCGTGATACTTCCTTGGTTAACGGTTAGCAGAATATATTTTTATTTCGAGCAGCGTAATGGTTATTTTTGCTCATAGCAGCCATTGTCTTTAAATGTTCTTTTGATTTGTTTTTGTCGTCGCTCGTCACCGATGATATCGACGGCACGAATATATGCGTTAAGATTGTTCATGGATCCATAACTAAATCATTCGAATATATATTATTTAAAAATATAAATTGTTTTCAGACTATATGCAGATTTTTTTTTAAAAAGTTTTAACTATGTTTTTATTATTTATATTTTATATCTCTTTCGGATATTTTGAACACCACCAAATGTGATAAAAATGTATACTAAAGCCTTCTAAGCATTGACATTTACAATAGTTCAGCAAAATTAGTTTAATACGTTTCCTTGTATGTTTTTACAATTGTCACGTACTCTCATACCTAGGTACAAATACATTGTAACTTGTCAGCTTAATTGTAGTAGTGCTGTAGGTATTAAACATCTTTACACAACTCTGAGTGCCGTCACGAGAATGCTAAGATGTGTTTTTATATTAAACATATTAAGAAAGATAATAAAATTAATGAAATGGCGTCGTTAGTCAAAATATATAACTAAAATATATGTTTTAACTACCTACGCCCACATGACAAAATAAATTATGGTGATATCATATATTGCTGACTCTAACGTATCCTTGTCAGTACTTATTACGTAGGCATCTCTGTGCTGTAGCTGTGTATATGAACGATTATATCTACAGTGTGTCTTGAGTCACATCTATTTATAAAAGATAACCATTTTTAAGATACAAAATTTATATTGGCATGATAGTGATTCATAAAAATACAATAAAAACTAATGATCTTGATTCGTTGTTTTTAAGGATAAAATAACTAACTTGAATGCTTTGAATTAACCTCTGAAACAATGAGGTGGTCTTTCCATGTGACAATCATAAAATAAATACTATATACCAAAAATAATAAATATAAAATATATAATATCATCATGAACCTAGAAATAGAAGGGGCCCTGACCGTCTCACAATAGCCTGGTGCGCACCTCAGAAAGATGGCAGCAAAAAAAATTAAACCTGAAAAAAAAACCTATAAACGAACAGATCTGTTCAAAGCTAAGATCCTGGAATATAAAGCCCCCACCCTTCTCGAAAATATGCCTAAATACGCCCAGCAATACCTTATAATTATTCGCTTAAAATATTATAAAAGAAAACTGTTTTCAATAATAGATGTGTTATCTTAGTACCTAAGTTAAAGAAAAATATTACGTAATTCCGTAGATCATTAGGCACTTAAGTATGTCTTTAAATATTAGCCAATGATTTTATTTTTCAAAATATACCTTATTACCAACCTAATATCCAATCTAATATCATCTGAGAGTAACTTAAGTTACTTATTTAGTTTTAATTATCGAACACAAATAAATATTTGGTTTAAAGAATTTTATTCTCTTTTACACTTTTTGTTAAAAGGCATTACTAAATACAAAATATTACAAAATAATAGAAAAAAGAAAATTTGTTATGTTATGCAATTGACATAAAAACCACAATATGGGCATACCGAGTGACTAAATTACAAATAATTAAGTAATATGTTTCTTTCGTCATCGAGACTATTTGGAAAAATATTTTGTAGTATTTACTTAAAGGGCTACCTGGCTACTAATATACCTATCGAATGCATGCAAATCCTTAGCTAGCTGGATTGATTGATTGATGATTAGACTTCCTGTAGATGTTTATCTTGGAGAAAACATAAAATATAAAAAAGGGAATTACACAAATGATATACCCATAGAATATTATATAATATTGAAACATATAACACATATAACACATTTTATATATTTGTTTATGTTACAGATATTGTAAGAATAAACTAGTTTAAGAACTATTATTACATACGCGATGACGAAGCTACCATCTAAAAGACACGTTAAATATGTTGTTCAGTAATTAAGACTGGTCAAATAGACCTCATATTGTTATAATTGCTGGATTCGTTGACCTGTGACATTACCCTATTCACATCTGGTCGCCCACGCTTCAAAATGTTCAAGGATGTCGTGACTAGTTTAGTCTTCATCACATTATAGTACTTTCACTACTCTAAGTAGTTACCTACTTGTTAATTTTTTTCATTCCAAATTCCTCTTTTCATATATAATAATATTTAAATTACACATGTATTAGAGATAAAATACATATATTTTATCTGTGGTTTTGCCCGCTCGGTCAAATGGAAATAACTATAGTTTGTCTATGACATTCTAAGTTCTTTAATAACTTTGACCGGTACAGTGGGCTACAATGAAACAATTACTGTAATGTAATAAAGCAGATAGCCTTCCGTGTTAAATGGACTAAGTATATAACACATTTTTTAATTCAAACCATTAGTTCCCGAGATTTGCGCTTTCAACCAAACAAATTATGTAGTTTTATGATATTAGTACAAATATAGAAGTATGGAATTAAGATATGTCAGTACATATTACCAAAATTTATATTTTAGACAGAAAGGTCCTTTAGAATAGGAATTAGGGACAAAAAACTTAGAAAAAGTATATCTAAAACAAGGACAACTATATTCTAATAACTATTATCATCTAAGTATGTGTTTATATTAATTATGATATACATATCGTGACATGTCCTCGAAATGAGCCAAAGCGTCCCTTGACGATTTTCACGTCGCACACTATTTCAAAATGTTGCCTGAATATAATACTTCTATGGTTGAATTGTTCACTTTGAAAAATATATATATATTTCAAATGATTATCACCGTATTTGACGGGATAACTAACTAACAACACTACTAAAGCAATAAATTTGAGACCTTTACGACTCAGTCAACCTATAGACATTTTGTTTTTTTTTTTCAAATTCAAATCTTTAGATTCGCATACTACTAGGGATTTCAGGTTATTAAATAAGTATATTCGATATATAATATTCCTGATGTAGAGGTTTGAATGCCTATCACGAAATCAATGCAGTTAGTTGATATAAAAGTCGAATCGATTAATAAAACGAATGACACTTTAAAACTAACAACGTAAATGCTCTAAGGCTTCAGCTTACAGATGAGCCAATATTTATTCTACGTCGCGTTTTGTTTTGCTTTCATTTGTTTATCAAAAAACTCTTTATAGCAGACAAATGCTTAAAATTATCGTCCTATTAGAAACAAAGCAACATTCAGTTTTAATACATATTGTTTATTATATGTGCCATCAATTGTGACCATAATTTCCACGATAAACCAACTAGTGGATAAATAAGCGTGTGAACGTTTTAATTTAATAATTTATAGCAAATGAACATTTTTATTAAATTTTCTAGAAGTTTAGTACCACAATAATAAAAGAAATATTTTTAAAACATAACTATGCTTAGAATCACCGGATATTTTTTAATATTTGTGAAAATAAACCTTATAATGAAGTACAATATTACTGAAATATTTAAAAAACTGCTTAAAATATCTATGAAGCATATTGTATGTTCTATGCCACTTTACAAGCGAGGCATGACATTGATCTGTATTAGCATAGATAAACCGCAATTCATCTCTGATTTCATATTTAAATAAGAGAAGGTCTGTGGACAACGACGTTGTGATTTGTTAAGGTTGTTAGAAGATTTTGTAGTAAAAGTATTATTAGAAGGTATAGTAAAAGTATTAATTTATGATTTATATATATCTGATATATCAGATATTCGGCGGAAAGTGGGAAACGGAGTGTCTTAACACTTGGTTTCCTGAGCCTACTTTGCTATGTGCGGGATAGAGCGTGAATCTGAAAAAATATATATATCTGAGTAATTAATTAGTGATTATAATCGCAACAGGCTTTAATATGAAATATGTGTAAGTAGTAATAATACTAGTTAGTGCCTGTACTTATTTAGCAGCTTAACTTTAAATAATGACAACGAATGTTAATACACTGTTGAGTACAACACGCAATGCCTCCAGAATTCAGCGGAAAGAGAAGAGCGGAGTGTCTTAACACTAGTCTCGCTAGCGTAAAACTGAAAAAAAGAATTCACTATCATGAGATAGAAAAAGTTAAAATTTAACTGCAATAATGCATTACTTATTTGCTCATTTAAGAAATAATTAGTCAAAGTAATCTTGAATCTTCAATTGTCGTTTATCAAGCATAGCGATACTATTGTGATAAGTTATTTACAAACATACGGAGGCGATAGTCGGCATAAGATTAAATTAGTATTTAGTACGCTATTAATAAATATTGTTTTTACGAATTATTCTTTAAATTCGTATACTCGTAAGAGAAAGATAAGTTATGAATTAAACTCAGAACTTGATTGACAGTGGTGCATAGCCCATAGGTGGGTTACATAATATAGAAAGTCCAAGACGTATGTATATTAAAAATAACGTTATGTGAGGTGAAAGTTCTTTATCGTTAGTAAATTTTTAGTAAAGATTATAAATCTGAAAAATAAACATTTTTAAATACTAGCGAGTAAGTGAAATTAAAAATTTCGCAGTAGCTTTTATATGAGAGCGCCATTGGGTGAAAGCTGGTGTTGAAATGAAAGTAGTTCTGGCATTAACGCTGCGGAGTGCCGTGGGGCGGCTCTGTCCTTGTAGCTAGCTCGGTCGGTGTCACAACCTGTTGTTTTCCCATCAACATGTTTACTTATTTAAAACTCACTTTCCTTATAGGTATAAGGAAAAAACTTACAAACACATAGATACACATAATTACAATCGAACTGTAAGAAGATAAAATATAAAACCTCTATAGATATTATAGAATTTGAGCAGATATAAGATAGTATTGTTTTCACGAATTACGAAAACGTTAGAGTGTTGAAACTTAAGAAACCACTGTGCACCTATTGTGTTACGTATTTGCGACACACAGTTATGTATGGAACATACGTAGTTATTAAACAAAGAGATATTTGTCAAGTTACTATTATTTTATATGTAGATTATCGTATGGTATCGTTGGGCTAATTGTCTATAATAGATACAGAACTGGAAAAAGAAGCTAATATAAACAATTTGTAGGTTAATTTAAGTCATTTACACATTTTAGGTTAATTTATTCATCAATCATAAGTCAATTTTATCGTCAGTGCATATCTAATTGATTTTAAATCCCTTAGAGTACATCATGTCCTAAAAATAAATTAAAGAATCGATTCAATAATATAAATGTAGCGTTTTTGTTTTTTTAGCTTCTCGCTTTATCTCGTACTTAGCGGCGTAGGCAAAAGGAACCTACCAAGACAATCTGTTCTCAATCTGTTCTCTCTTGTGTGAGTGGGGGAACTTAACGCCGCGCTTTGCCTCGTTACCAGATCGGGGAAATGAAAAATATTAAATATTTAATTTCCTAAAGTGGGAATCGAACCTACAACCTTTCGCATATAAATTCGTATGGTTGTGCGCCACGACTGGCCTCGGCAGAAATATATTTATCATGGTCGTTCACCATATTTGAATATTTTTTTTACGTTAAAAACATGTGTCATATAATGATTAATCACAAATATATTATTTATTTAGAATTACTATTGACTCATTTAACAAAAATCTCAAAAACAAAAGGATTAATTATTTATTCTGCTTATTCTATCGTAACTTAATTAGGTGTATATATGTATTACTGTACTTGCTATATATCTATTATATATGTATAATACTATTTTGAGGGCAGTCGTGGCGTAGGGGCACAAAGTGTGACTGTAAATCGACTGGTTGTTGTTCGATCCCCACTCGAGGAGATGAAATACGAGTATTTACTTAAATTTATATTTCCATTTCTTCGCTCTGGTGTCGAGGCAAAGCGCGGCGTTGATTTCTGCCACTCAACACGCAATGCCTCCAGAATTCGGCAGAAAGTGGGGAATAGTGTGTCTTAACACAAGGTTCCCTCTGCCTACCCTGCTGTGTACGGGATAGAGCGTGAGCTGATTTATTTTATATATATAATACATATATTTATAATTTACATGAACTATTCAAGAGCCTTAGTATCCGAACCTCACCGTGAATGGTTAGTCAATTAGTATTCTACTGTCGATCGGTATCACTGAGATAGGTAGTTGAAGTAGGTTCTAGTTCTAGAATTTATCGTTAAAACACTGCATACCATATAAAATAAATATATTATTAGTCATTTCAAATTTTTACGACAGGAAGGAGTAATAAGGTTAACAAAATATTTTGATTTTAATCTGTCGACAATTTCATTGAAAACTAATATTTTTTTTATAAAAAAAACATATCCCTAACTACACGTGCAGTATCCATAAAATTACTGATGAACACAGGAAGGTAGGCAGAGGGAACCTAGTGTTAAGACACTCCGCTCCCCAAAATGTATTTGAAAATAATAATCTTTAGCTTAAATAAAAAATATATTCAGTTAATCGAAGGAACAAGACGAATCTAAGAATGCTGCGAGGGCAAGAATCACCTCCGTATATATATATATTAGTAGGTATATTTATATGCCAACATTATGTCACGGCTTTTTATTAGCCTTCTCGTTTTATTATGTTCGCAGCTAGGCACAGTTATTTTTGGAGGACGTTTTACTTGTTTCTTTCTTTATTCTATTTTATAATGTAAGAGGGATTGTCAATTTAATTTGTTAAAGGTCAAAATACACGGGAAAGATTAATAAATATTAAATTTATAATGATATATAATATATAAAATAAATCAGCGTCACGCTGTATCCCGCACACAGCGAGGAGGAACCTAGTGGTAGTAGTTAAGACATTCAGTTCCCAGGTCAGTTCTGGAGGCGTTGCGTATTGAGTAGCAGAACTTAATGCCGCGCTTTGCCTTGATACCAGAGCGAAGACCTAGACGGAATGTTTTCTTACAGTTAATAATATTAATTAAAAACTTATTTTTTTATAATTAGTAGTAGATTCCATGTAATGATTATAATCAGCAGCATCTTTTTAAAGTATCTATAGTATGTAATTTGTATTTTTTTTCATAAACTCATTGAAATATATGTCTACTGTTAATCCGGCAGTACGATAAGTGCAAAAAGCATATATATCGACCGTATCAAAAAGTCACATTGAAACAATAAATTGTTCGCCAGAAATAAAGAAAATGAAAAATATTACAGACTTTTATATTGATGTGTACAGCTCACGCAGAATAATATGCCGTGTTAATAATATAGAAATAAATGAGGTCAACATTTTTTTCTAACATGAATTATATGTATTAATACATTTTTTTAGATTTGCTTAGAGAAGACGTTGTTTAATTTTGCCAGTACATGTCAATCATTGTTGTTTAATATATACCTATGTATACCATAATTATTAAATTCAAAACAAAATAAGCGCTAAGAAGCAATTGTAGGCGGAACAGATACATAGTAGGTGGAAGGTCATTTTTGAAATACCAAAACTATAATAGATACCTACGTAAAATATTTCGATTTCGATTATATTGCGTCATGTTACATTCTTGCACTAAATCTAAATGGTCCAAATTGCCACTTTATGAACATGTTGTCATATCGAAAACGACTGATTTATTACTTCACGGTTATTCTATCTGGCTTTGTAACTACCCAGTTCTGGTTTTCTAGTTCAGTCGCATATTAAATGGGGAACTTGTACGGAAGAAATAAGGTGTGTGGTAACGGGAAGTGCATAGTGATGACGCGGGCGGTCGTTGACATGAAAAATCCCTATTCGCCGACGTTCGACTAACAGTTTCTAAATCTATAAGCCAGTTAAACGCATGTTTTCACATTACATACTAGTTGTGAGCATAATATAGTGGAAATATAATAATATAAATAACATATTAAATACTAAAACAGTTTTTTAACATTTGATAAGGGCTATACAATTCTTATCGTATGACCGATAAGACATTCCAAGCTAAAGTCATGCTGTAATGAATGTTTTGTGTATTAAGTACCTATATGTATACGGAATTTACCTTTATCATGTACTTAATAAAAAGTTTGCGATTTTTATTGGCATATTTATATTTTTATTTAGATTTAAAATCCTATTCGATAGTATTTAGCTATATGTGATTCTGACACGCTCGGGTCTCTTATCTGCACTGCACTATCAGATGGAGTACGCACGGAAGTATGGTCGATGAACAGTCGATGTTTTTTGGGGTGCGTCGGTTTACATATGAATTGACCCAAATGTAACTTCACAATATTTTCACATTACGCCTTGGTAACATCCGCATCGTTTCTAATTTTATAAAGCAATATTCAATATATGCATTACTTACGAAATTTGGTAAGTCACAAAAAAATATTGATACTAAGGTGCACTATGGTACTTGATATATCTACTACTATATAGTAATATATATTTATTTATTAATTGATCAAATACTATATAGTATATGATGAATTAATAAACAAATATATAAGAATATAATATACATAGTTCTTTAATGCTGTTGAATTTTGACGTCATCATCACACATTTCGGTGGGTACCAGCGTTGTTAGATAAAGGTAAAAAGCGCGATTTTCGAACATTTTAAATAAAAAAAGAATTACTTCTCCAAAAACAGGAAAAAAAAATTGTTAGGATAATTTATTGTTTGTCCAATTATTAGAGTTTTAAATAAAGCTTTCAGTAGTGATAAATATCAATATAAAATATTTTTTAATGTAAAAACGTCACTATTCTTTAACAATATTGTCTTAGTTTACCATATGCTAAGGCAGTTAAGCCTCAGAATAATCATACGTAACTTGCGCTGTTTTAATAATTTCTATGAAATTATTAGTAACTACCTAAATAGAATCCTAAAGTAATAAAAAATATTTTTTGTCTGTCCCGATCGGGACATTTAATTTTGGATGAAAATATAAATTTAAATAAATAATTTATTTTCTCGAGTAGGGATCGAACCCACAACCAGTCGCGTTTGCGGTTACAATCACATATTTGTTCCCCAGCGCCACGAATAGCTTGAGTTGTGATGTTACTTAGTTAGTAGGTAGTTATTAAAAGGAATATTATTTTATTCTAATTTCCAAAATACACAATAAAAAGAAAATATTAAAATATTCTTTATTCAAATAGACTCTTATAAGCACTTTTGAATCGTCGAATGAATATATAAACAAAGAAAAGCTACCACCGGTTCGGAAGGCAGTTCTGCTGAGAAGAGCCGGCAAGAAACTCAACTCAACAGTTGCTCTTTTCTTTCAATAATGCTTATAAAATGAGTTTAAAGTTCATAACGAATTTTATTAACATATGACTCTTCTCTTCTTCGATGTATGAGTATAGTGATGATAAGAATAAGAGGCTTTTATAAGATTTTCTCAATCGCTAATTTTAATAAATGCTAATTACCTTGCTTGTTATTTATTTTGTGAAATAATTGGATACAAAATATACATACATATATGTATAAATTTTGTAAATTGTTACAAAAGGAAAAAAAAATCTTCTAATTATAAAAAAATATACATATAATTGCTGTATGTATAAATGTTATTTAGCTTAGAATTTTCAGATTTCGCCTAGGCACAACAGTTCATGTTAACTTGTATTCATTATTTAGGCAACGGCCCGACCGCCTTTTTCGATCGATTTCGAGTTTGACGAAGACTTGATGATTTTAAGTTTAGGCTCTACATTGATAGAGTTGCGGTATACGAAGGCTTGTAAACAATTGTATTAAGAATATTTTTTTGGGACATATCTACAACTACTATTTTCTCACAAATGAAAGAATCAAATTGATAATTTAATTTATAAAAATTATGTGCCCACTTGCACATTTGATCACTAATTTCAAAATGTAAATTAGAAACGTCCATTATTTATTAAGATTTATTTTTGCTTCGGAAATCCGGTAACGATTTGTTATTTAGAGCGAAACTTTACGTGTAAAAGCGTCGAAGGTTCGCGGACCCATTGATAGAAATTGTATGTCGGCGTGTCCCATACGTATGCAAGGCGGCAACGGCGCGTTAGTACGCCACTTTCACCAACCGCCGACATGTCACACGTGATATCTACGCTCGTTCCCATTTTATTTGACGTATCTAAAATATTCACATAAATCAGTAATACAGACTTTTGAGGTCAGTCGTGGCGCAGGGGCACAAAGTGTGCTTGTAAATCGACTGGTTGTGGGTTCGATCCCACTCGAGGAGATGAAATATTTATTTACATTTATATTTTCATTTCTTCGTTCTGGTGTCGAGGGGAAAGCGCGGCGTTGAGATGCGCCACTCAACACGCAATGCCTCCACAAATTGGCGGAAAATGGGGAACGGAGTATCCTAACATTAGGTTTCCTTTGCCTAGCCTGCTGGTACAGCGTGAAGCTGCGGGATACAGCGTGAAGCTGAAAAAAAAATCAGAAATACATTTATTGATTATACATACATAATATAATTTGTATTATTTAAGTGAATATTCGAGCATTTGCCTTTTTAAGAACAAAGAACTTATATGTGACTTTTTGTACTCACTTTCTTTTTACATCAACCGACATAGTTACGTACGGCTAATGATAAAAATATCGGTACACTCGACGTTTTGAAATGAAAATGCAATGCTCAAACTACATTAACAGAGGTAAATACGAGGATAAGATCAGTGTTCACTTGTAAATATTTTTTGTAATATTAAATACTCAACACGATATGACCTCTAGAGAGGTCAACCAAGTTGTGGCTTTATTGAGAAAATCGATTTCGATAACCTTGAAAGTTCCTGAATAGCATTTTTTCAATTTACATAAGCATGCTATACGTTTGTGTGTGTGTGTTTGTTATTAACTTAATATTTTACATACTAGTGTACCTATAGTAAAAAAAATGCTTATAGTTAGAATCATTGAATTTATTATGAATACATCGTAAAAGACTTCTTAAAAGAACACCTGTTTGCGAGTATTGCGACAACTGCTTGGTATCGGCGCGGAGGGTAGTGGGTGGAGGGGAAGTGTGTTGCGGTGATATGAAACCGGTTCTTGTGCGACGCGCTAGAGGTTTCGACGGACACCGTTGCCCTAGTGGTACCAACGCGTTACCGCTAGTCATTTCTGTAATACATATATTATAGAGAATGCTCTGTAATAGCTCAATCACTATTTATATAAATATGACCATCTGAAACATATCATGTTTATTATGAAACAAAAAATGAAGAACATTTTTTTTATTTTAATGTCTAGTGGCAGCTCGTAACTTCGTTTACGTGGACTTTATGATAATTTAGATACATTTCTATGAAATATACTACTCGTTATTATTGAAATTTAAAGCCAAAATTTCGAGATATGTACGTTTGTAGAGATATGTAATTTTACCACGTTCCAGCTTGTGTTAAGTTTTGCCACTCAACCTATGGGATAAATTATTTAATTTGAATAAAATTATTCCAGGAGTAAAAATCAAATTTACATCGTCGTTCTATAATTTTTATTTTAAATGAAACTATTTTAACCGGATTAATCGCGTATATTTATGATTATACATTTTTTAAACCCGACGTTTCGAACACTTTGCAGTAGTCTGTGGTCACGGGTAGAATGAGGTGGCATTCGTCTGTCAATTGACATAATTATTATATCAAACTACCGCCAACGATTTCTTAATTGCCTCGCGTATTGCCCTGGATTCCTGCAGAATGAGCAGATGTTGCCCTCTGGTATGGTGGGTCTGAGACTTCAATGATTTTGGGTAGAAACTTTGCAGCCATCCTCTCTATTGAAATTAGGATGTTTTTGTATTTCAATAGCCTCGCGGATTTTTATTTGTCAACAAAAAAAGTGCCTAACATAATGAATATTTTTTGCTATTGTATCATTTCATTATTTATTAAATTATCTGTTCTACGATGTGTATTCGACAGATGTATAATATCTTTAATTTTTCACGGCAATAGGAAATTGTTTTCACACTGGGCAGCTTTTTCTAAGATAGCATTTCATTATTTTTTTAAATTTAGCTGCATTATTTTTGCTCTACATGAAGTCTCCCAGTCTTCAAAATTAAGTATATCCTAGAGATCCTGCTCAGTTTTACCTAATAAGAATATCTACTATAAAAAAGATTCTTCAAACCTACACATACATATGCTGATGATGTTGTAGAATCATACAAATCATAAAAAATGAAACGTGATGAAACGTGAATGAAACGTTTTTTTAACTACTTTGAATGAATATTTAATGTACAGAAACACTTTTTTATTATGTTATAGATTTTTGCCTTATATAAGATATTTTTGTTTAAAATTGCAACAACTGCTACAGTTTTTATAGCAAAAATATAAAAACATTCATCATTATTGTGATGATCTCTTCTGTTAAATAAATTATAAGGTTACACTCATTAAAAAAAACCCATAGTAAATAACGTCCGTTAAATATGTAAACAGTAGCTAGTTTCAGTGTAAAAGGAAAATCAATATAAAGTTTTGTCTAGACGACTGTCGTCTAGACGATTAGCGTGTAATGTTAAAGTTTATAAAATAAAATGTATATATTTATATATCTACGCATTATTCAGACACGTTAATGTAATAATGTAAATGTAAAGTTGCTCACAATTTACATATACCTAGAGATATAAAATACATACAAATAGAAAAATGGATTTTTTCCAAAGACGCGCCGTTTTGTGCATACATTAATAATAATAATTAAGATCATAATCAAATATGTTTATTATATTTTATTTATTGACAATATCATTTTATTTTCAATTTATTAGGATACAACTACTGTAGATACACCAAAATTCCAATACGATTCCGATACGTTTTCATTGGTCGAAAACAACTAAAGCAACAATGTTGAGTTCAACGTGTATTTCATTAATATTTATATCAAGGTTTGTAAAGTAATAGAAATTTGTTTAATTCCAGGTCTTGGGTATTCTATGTATGTCACTGGGCACACCTTGGGCATCCGCGTGGTATGTCTTCGTGGCAGTAACAGCTTTTATAACCACATTAATGTGGAGCTTCGTTTACTTCCTTAGCATCAGAGAAGCCTTGAAGATACCCATCAACTGGGTACTGTCCGTAAGTATTCGTGGCTTTATATATGTAGATGTTTGTTTAGAATACTAATAGAATAATGTCTACGACGGTGACAGGTTGCGAGAGAAAGTCGATCACAATGACCTACACTTCACGGGCTAATCCTAATTTGGAATTCATTTAATTAGCAATATTAATAAATTTAGAGGTATTAAGGAACAAAATTCCTTAACACTAGGTTCCCTTTGATCACCCTGATATATAAGGGAAACAGCGTGAAGTACATAGCTCGTAATTTTAATGTAATTGCAATGTAACAATTAATAAAATGTATTTGTATAGTTGTGGTTTAATATTTCCAATACTAAAGTTACTTGGCACATTTAAATGAAGAGGAAAGTCTTCTATCAACATTTACGCAAGAGAAAGTTAACAGATTTAAAATTCATAAAAAATATGTGCCAAATTTAATAACTGGTTAAGCCATTTTGTCTGTTTAAATTTAAACGGTTGAATTATATATAAAAATATAATTTTATAATATTTACCTAAAGGTATAAATCATAAATAATGTAGTATATAGTATATATGATGAGGATATATGTTTATATTTATATGTTTATATTTTTATTTTAGGAACTTATAAGCACTAGTTTGGAGACGCTCTTCTACCTGATTGCTTTCATCGTCATGTTTGCGTCTGTGTATGGCAACTATGGGCGTAATGTGGCTGCTGCAGTAAGTACAATTTAACTCAATATTTTTATATAAATAAAAAATCAGCTTCACACTGTGTCCTGTGTGTGAACCTAGTGTTAAGACACTCCGTTTCCCACTTTCTGCCGAATTTTGGATGCATTGCTTGTTGAGTGGCAGAACTCAACGCCGCGCTTTGCCTCGACACCAGAACGAAGAAATGGAAATATAAATTTATGTAAATATTTCATCTTCTCGAGTGGGGATCGAACCCACAACCAGTCGATTTACAGTCACACTGTGCCCCTGCGCCACGACTGGCCTTGAAAATATTTTTATATAAACATTTAATTTATATTTCAATAATAACATCTATGTATCTACAACTAAATGTTATACATAGATAGTTTCTTTCATTAACGTGTCTTATTTGTACGTTTTTATTTTTTTTGCGTTACTTTAAAGAGTTGTATTGAAGATATCTTTTTTCTTAAGTGTAGCTATTGTTAACACTATATAAAATGATACTACTAGCCAAAAATTTTTATTTTTGGTTTCCATCTGAAATATCTACAATACGTTTTAATCAAATAAACAATTAGATTGAAGTCTCTCAGGCTTTTAGCCTTTATTTATGAAGTGTAATTACAGTCACGACAGCGTTACGTCAGTATCTATTATTAATAATTTTTACGTTTTAAAGAATTGGAATGTAAATGTTAATCTTGTATATAAAAATATAATTTTTATGCTATTTTTTTTTATATTTTTTATATTTTGCTCGTGTAGTATAAACGAGAAAACACAACAACAACATGATTGTAATTCAATTATAATTTAATTTGTTGTATATCTATATATATATTATTTAAAAGTTTTCAAATTTATCTAAATACAACTATTTGTTTCAGGTATTTGGTATGTTCAACATGTTGGCGTATGGGGCCAGCTCGTACTACTTGTATCAAGAGCACAGGAGTAGCGCAGCGAGCGCGGCGGCGTAGATATAGTCTGCTCTTGCGCATGCGCAACATAAGAACAATGCTTCTTGTTTTTAATATTATTTCACAGAAAACTTTATTATAGTGCCTTGTACAGTCATCTAATGTTTAAATTATATTTTGACGAAGATAAATAATAAAATAATTTACATATCTTTTCTATATTATTAAAAAAATAAAAAAAAATATTACTGTCACGCAAATTATAATCGCCATAGGAAGATTTACACATGTACGGGGTATATTGTGGGTTGGTTTCTTTCTCATATATTATTTATTTATAGATTATGTTCATACATGGAGTGACTGATGAGAATAAAATATGTTTTGAGGTTGCGTTACGTGGGTTATGTTTGTGTTCAAATATTTTAATTGTTCTTTATGTTAAGATTTCTTAAAATTATAATTTGTTAGTGTTATTATCATATTAATCATTATTTCTAATGTAAACACAATTTCTAACGCATATATAATATGTATGTATTTTTAAGCACGCTGCACTTTTTGTCATTATAATAATATCAGTGTTAAATGTTAATCACCTAGTCGAATTTATGTACTACAGATATATAACTATTTTATGAGGACTTAACAACACTTAATTCTGATATAAAGACTAAATGATTAAAATGTAAGAGTATTTTAAAATAGATTCAAAACTGTCAATTATAAATATAAAACTTTCAAAGTTCTTTTAAATGTATTATATTTTATAAATAGATATCTACATCCGATCTAACGTCTACTGTCTAAGGTTGTGAAATAATTAAATACAAAAAAAATATATACTTAATGTCATTAAAAAAAAACATTGTCTGATGCTAATGGCGCAATACATACCTAAAAATTGTTTACAATTTGTACAATTATAATTAATATCAGTAGTTATGGAACATTAAGATGACTTGAAACCTAAGTACCTTTATATGTTAGACGAAAATTATATAACACAGTATCTTAAAGTAACTAAAATGTAAAGAATAAACACGTGTTAACAAAAATTGTCTTTATTATTACAAAACAATATACAAATAATGTAAATTATATAACTCATAGGGTATTTTATTAATGTAGGGGGATGTAACGTAATGAAGTGACGGAAGACATTACAAATATGCTTGATTAAAGGCACACTCAAACAAAACTTAATATAAATTAAATTAAATCAAATCAGCTTCACACTGTATCCCGCACACAGCAGGGTAGGCAGAGCGAACCTAGTGTTAAGACACTCCGTTTCCCACTTTCTGCCGAATTCTGCAGGCATTGCGTGTTGAGGGGCAGAACTCAACGCCGCGCTTAACCTCGACACGAGAGCGAAAAAAATGGAAATATAAATTTAAGTAAATATTTTATATCCTCGAGTGGGGATCGAACCCACAACCAGTCGATTTTACAGTCACACCTCGTGCCGCCACGACTGGCCTCTAAACTTAATATAAAATTATATATTTGATCATTAAAGTGAAAAGGAGGAGGAAACAAAAAAAAAACAATTTTCTCAGCTGAGCTTATAATAGGTCGTGGCAAAAGTATTTTCGTATTTTGAATATATTATTAGTAATCAAACCTCTTTGGCTGTACTGAATGTCACTGGCTCGTTTTAATACTGTTAAATGTGACATTCGGAAGAAGCAATATAAAATAAAAAAAAACTATTTCCCGCCATTTTTAATTGTTTTTCAAGCAAGCAAAATGAACGTATGTGACGAAGAAATTCGGTACATTTAAAGTATTATTACAAAAAGGTACATTTTAAAGTTTTATTATAAAAAGGTACATTTTAAAGTTTTATTATAACTACCGATTTTTTTAAACAAAAATAAGTTCGACAGATCTTCCGACATAAATATTCTCGAAATTCATATTGATTTTAATTTACACACGCTTTTATCCGACTTCGGGGTAAGGGTTATGTTTTTCGCGAATCATATAAGTCATATGTATGTAATATTCTTTATTACATCATATCAGAGCCGCTGATAAAACTAATATATAATTAATGATAAAGAAAACTATTATATTTGATTTGTTACCCATATAATATATGGATATTAAATTAAAGGGCTCAACACAATGGTCTCAAAAAGGTACATCATGGTGATCATTACCATAATACAAATAATAAAAATAGTTATTAGAAACAAAAATCCAGCCATATAAAACTAAAAAGAATAAACGTGACGTGACCTTATAATTCTTCATCAATTAAATCTTCACAAGAACCCCGTAAAATTTATAGCAGATGCCGACTGTTAATTCTAATGAAACTTAAGCTTGTTTTTTAGCCTTATGCAGCCGGGTTTTTTGTTTTTGATATTTTTTTTATTAATGTATTGCAAAAGGTATAATAGGCGGTTCTGTTCTTTTAAAATTTTCTTTACAAGCTGGCATGGATATTTCCTATAGACAAGCATGCTCAGTGCCATATGTGCCTAACGTGTGTTTTGTTTGATATAAATTTGATAAGAACGGAAGGTCTAAAAGGGTTGTGTAGTGCAGTGACTCGCAGTGCTGTGTTGTGCTGTGGTTCCTGCCCTGCCCCGCCCGATCCAGGAGAGGTATAATTTAGTATTAAGTTATTTCTTTTTTATTTTTCCGTTTTTATTTTTCGCCCCCTCAGGGTTTCATTATCCGACATGGACGCTTTTATACTTGCGTTACCGAAGGAAAACCTCGTGGAATTCCTTAAAAGTCATCATACGAACGCGTACGACGGGCTCGCGGTATTCGCCCAGAATGTTCAGGTGAATGCACCTGAACTACTGGAGGGTTCGAACCCCTCAACCAACGCTCCGGCCACCTCCATTACGGGGATGGATGTGGCCGAGGATTTCGCCGACGACGGTTTCGAGACCGTCGTCACCAAAGCGGCGAAAAGGAAGGCGAAGGTCATTGAGACGGCCGCGCCCTCCAAAACACCAAAAAAAACGGCCAAAGCCAAAAACGCCGCCCCTGACTCACGGGTCAGCAGAGGCGGCTCCATTTCCCCGCCCCCGGCGGACAAAACTAAGGAGGCCCCTCAGGCCGAGGCCCGCGCGCCTTCTCCAACGGCCCTTCAGGCCGAGGCCCGCGCGCCTCCTGCGGCCCTTCAGGCCGAGGCCCGCGCGCCTCCAGCGGCCCTTCAGGCCACCGCGACCGCGAACCCACCGACGGCCCCTCAGGCCACCGCGACGCCAAGGGTACGTATGCCCCCGCCCGTCATAATCCAGGACAAGCAGGCCTGGAACAAGGTGTCAGCCTGGATGCTCGTGCAGAAGGTGAATTTCACCACTGCACGCGCCACCCAGGATGGCATCAAGGTCCAGTGCCCTGCGACCTCGGACCACCGCCGCCTCACGGCACACCTCAGGGAGGCCAACGTTGGCTTCCACACCTATGCTCTTGAAGAAGAGCGCCATCTACGCGTCGTCATTAAAGGAATCCCGAAGGAGATTGAGTCCGCACTCGTACTCCAGGACCTTCAGTCCCAGGGCTTCCCCGTCCGCGAGGTACATCGGATGTACCATTTCAGAGATAAGAAACCGTTTGACAGTGTACTCGTTATTTTAGACCATTCCCACGCGGGAAAACAGATCTATAACGTCCGCGCGATTTGTTACCTGACGGGGCTCCGCGTGGAGCCTCCTCGTAACCGCGGCCTAATCGGGCAGTGCCATCGCTGCCAGCTTTACGGGCACTCGGCCCGAAACTGCAACGCACGTCCTAGGTGCGTCAAATGCCTGGGAGACCACGGGACTGCGGATTGTCCCCGCAAGGTCCCAGACCCCGCCGTTCCGCCTAGCTGCGTGCTGTGCGAGACCCAGGGACACCCCGCTAATTACCGCGGGTGCCCCAGGGCCCCGCGCCGCAGGCATCCTGGGCAGGGCGGCGGGGCAGGTAGGGTTTCGAGACCCTACCCAAACTATACAAGGACACCTGTGGCGCCCTCAGCTCCGCAGGTGTATTACCCAGCACCGCCTCCGACCACGAACGCGTGGATAAGGCCCGCGACCGCGCCGCAGGTGAACCCACGTCCGGTCACCGCCCCCGCGTTCGTACCCAACCAATCGTCCGATTCCGAGGTCGTCTCGCAATTCATAGGGCGTTTCGACATCGACGAGCTTCTCGTATTCGCCGACAAATTACGCCGAACGAACGGCAACGAGCAGGCAAGAATTAAGGCCACAGTCGACCACGCGAAACTCATCAAAGCCATCGTGGGCTTTAAAGCGTAAATTTTCCAATGGCGGTTTTTAACAGCAATACGCCATTGCCCGCTGACGCGCGCCTTGCGCGTATTAAACCTAGAGCCCTAAGCATCGCGACGTTTAACGCTAACAGTGTCGCCGGCCAACGTGACCTAATCCGCGATTTCATTACCGCGCATCAACTTGACATCCTGTGCGTACAGGAGTCATTCCTAAAACCTAGTATTCGCGATCCGAAAATTGCAAATTATAGACTCGTCCGTAACGACAGACTCGCCACTAAAGGCGGAGGCACCCTAATCTATTACAAAAAGACACTCCACTGTGTCCCGTTAGACCCACCAGCGGCACTCGAAAACATCGAAGCGTCTATCTGCCAGATCTTTCTCACAGGCCATCAGCCAATCACCATAGCTTCTGTATATCATTCTTCTTCTAAACCAATTCTAGAGAATGACATTCGTTTACTCCTCAATATGGGAGACTCCGTCCTTCTGACCGGAGACCTTAATTGTAAAAACACCATTTGGAACTCTACTAAGACATGTCCACGAGGACAACTATTAGAACGCCTCGCGGACAGGTACAACCTCTCCGTAATAGGTCCACCGACACCTTCCCGGTTTCCCACCGGTAATCACGGACACCCAGAAGTACTGGACATAGTGATTCTAAAGAACGTCGCCCTCAGGCTGCGGTCTATAGAATCACTATCGGAACTAGACTCAGACCATCGCCCAGTTGTTTTCAAAATAGGCACAGACTCCCCTTCAGGGCCACCCACCAAAACTATCATCAATTGGAAAAAGTTCGCTAAACTCATCAAAGCGGACGATTCTCCACTCATCGATCTCATCCCTGGCATTATAGACTCAGTAGATGTTGCCAAGGAAGCCGCGTCCAAATTCACGACGTTTATTCAAGAAGCTCTCCTCAGCTGCTCGAAAGAGGTCCCAGATCTGCCTGAAGGTAGATTTGAGATCTCAGGGAAGCTCAGGGAGCTAGTCCGACGTAAAAATTTAGCTACTAGAGCTCACGATGCGTGCCCGAATGCCGCAAACAGTAGGAAATTAAACAATCTTCGGAGGCAAGTCAAGTCCCAATTTGAACAGCTCAGAGGTGAGTCTTGGGATAGTCGACTCGAAGGGCTCTCGCCATCATCCCAGGCGTACTGGGCGCTGTCGAGAACCTTTCGATCCGACACAGTGGCGACTATGCCTCCGCTTACAAAACCCGATAATACGATAGCGGCCGACGACACTGAAAAGGCAGAATGCCTAGCGGACAGCCTAGAGGCACAATGCTCACCTAGCACCCTACCATGTGACCCGGATCACTTGACGGAAGTGGACTCCGAGGTCACAGAGTGGGCTTCGATGCCCCCGACTGGCGAACCGGTTCGCCCCACGGACGTAGAAGAGGTTAAGTCCATTCTCAAGGACTTAAACCCAAAAAAGGCCCCGGGGCCCGACAAAATCCCTAATAAAGTTTTAAAGTCCCTTCCGATTCACTTCGTATCATTACTAGTCATGATTTTCAATGCTCTTTTAGCAGGTTGCTCCTTTCCTACCGAATGGAAGGAAGCAATAGTTATAGGCATTCGCAAGCCCAAAAAACCCGCCAACCTTCCCTCCAGCTACAGACCCATCAGTCTTATTAGCAGTTTAGGGAAAATCTACGAGAGAATCGTTCTCAGTAGATTAAAGGAAATAGTCGAGGCAAAACAACTGTTCATCAACGAACAGTTCGGTTTTAGACCCCACCACTCGTCCATACACCAAGTTCACCGGCTTACCGAACATATCGCGAAATATAACGTCCGTAGATCGATTCGTAGCGACACGGCGGCCATTTTCTTAGACATCGCCAAAGCCTTCGACAAGGTCTGGCACAACGGCCTGCTCTTCAAGCTCCGTCGTATGGCTCTGCCAGACTCTCTCGTTCACATCATTCGGGAATACCTGTCGAATCGCACGTTCCGATATAGATTAGAAGGGACCCTATCGTCCCCTAGACCCGTTCGCGCCGGAGTCCCGCAAGGCTCCACTCTTTCACCGTTACTATACGCGCTTTACACTAGCGACATTCCGCGTACCGATAAAGTAGAACTTGCGATGTATGCCGATGATACCGCCCTTTACACCACGGATCGCTCCGCTTGGATCCTAGCCGAAAGACTGCAACGAGCTGCCGACGCCCTAGGCGATTGGTTCAGCAAGTGGCGGTTCGAGGTTAACCCGGAGAAAAGCGTAGCCGTCCTCTTCCCTCGTAAGCGTTACGAGACCGTCTCGACTATTTACCTGCAAGGCAAACCGATCCCCTGGGAATCCAAGGTCAAATACCTAGGCGTCGTACTAGATTCGAAACTCTCCTTCCGGCCGCACATCACGTATGTCAGGAACAAAGCCACATACGTCATGAACAGGCTGTATCCGCTCATCTGCAAGCGGAGTAAAATGTCACTTCGCAACAAGCTGACATTGTACAAAACTTGCATCCGTCCCGTTATGACCTATGCTTGTGTCGTGTTCGCACACACCAAGATAGACCTCCTTCAGAGGGTCCAAAATAAATTCCTACGAATGGCATCCGGATGCCCATGGTACGTACGCAACGTTGACCTACACAAAGACTTCGAGCTAGAATCGCTCAAGGAATTCTGCAAGCGCCTGGCCAAGCGCTACTACGAGCGTGCAGATTCCCATTCCAACCCACTCATTGTCGAAGCGTGTAAGTACGCTCCTCACCCACATCCACGTCTTCGACGCCCTCGAAGCGTGCTTCTGGACCCCGACGATCCCATCACTGCTGCCAACGCCCAATACATTGGGAGGACCCACTCCTCAGTCCCATGTCCCACTCTCCGCCGCCGTAAGAGGCGGCGAGGCCAGTCATATCTAACGGCACGCCCGCGCCTCGGCGCGGCGGGTCCCAATGGACGAAACCCACCATGATTAGCGTACGCGGGGCATTCCCCCGCGATCGCCATCACTTCACGAGCGTCCATCAAAGCTCGTAATTCTAATCTTCAGGGGCGAGCTACACTCGCCCCTCCCAGCCCGGTGACGCTGTCAAGACCATTCCAGGTCAACAGCATTAAAGTCCATTCGAAAAAAAAAAAAAAAAAAAGGTCTAAAAGAGAATATGTCCTTTTATTAAGGTTCCATACTTTTAAGATCACTTTGTTGTCCTTCTGTCTGTCTGTCTGTTTGTCAGATATTGAGTTTAAATTCAAACCATATACTCGAATCTACGGTCTCGAATCTAATTTCCTGAAAAAAAAATCACATTTTATTATATTATGTTTTTAGACCATTGTCGATGTTTATAAAAAAATATTGTCAACCTCAGTGCAGGATCTACTTACTAAATGCTATTTGTGAAATATATTTTTTCGGAAATTTATTACTTGAATTATCCTTCTGTCTAGTAGTGCAAAGAGCTTGTAAGCACGATGCGTTGAGGTTGAGTCGATAAAACAGTATAATCTCAGTAGGTAGGTCTCCTTTTTAAAATAGTGACATGTCACTTTAAACACAATTTATACTGACTACTATAAAAAAATATTGATGTAGTTTCTGTAAAAAAATCCGTTCCCCAAATTTCCTTTGAATTCTGGGGACGTTGCGTGGTGACTGCAACGTTTCCGTCGTTACCGGAGCGGGAAAATGAAAATGTTAAATATTTCATTATTTTATTGAAAATATTGAATATTTCATTTCATCCACTTGTAATCGAATCCACAGCCTGTCGCGTTTACAGTCGCAACACGATAGTGCCCCTACCAAGTAATTATATACGTTCTTACATCTAAAAATCAATAATTATATTAATATTCGGTTTCAAATACATTAACACCATGCTTCTTATCCTATAAACGAAATGATATATAGAAATATACGTAAGTATATATAAAACGCCTGTCTGACGTTGCGAAACAACAAGTGAGTCAGTGCCTGAGTTGCAGTCGCTTACAAGCGCCGTGTCGCGCCACCGTTCATAGCAATCAGGAGCTGATAAAAACAAATGTAAGTAAATATCTTAATAAAAATGTCAATTAGAACCTCTAACGAATGTGTTATTTTGATAATTTATTTTGTATTAGTATCTAATAATTTAATTTTGAGTCTCTTTATATTCCTTTCTTACCTTATTAAAGAAATGTAAATAACTGATTAATTGAGTTAAATATTTATATAAGTATTAAATTGGCATTTATTTAATATCAATCTTGTTTTAAATGGACATTATTATGGTGTAGTGTTATGAAAAATAATAAAAGGGCATACTCCTTAAAAGAAAGGGTAACTTTATGATAATACATATATTTACAACTACAAATTACAATTAATAATTGTCCGGGAATTGGATAATAATTGTTTTGGTATGGTGGGAAATCTTTCTTTATTATTTTTTATCCTTGGATAGGAATATATTTATGTACGTATATTATTCTTAGAAGCAGGTGGCCCTGGCATATAAAATTATAAACCTTGCTTGTGTAAACCCATCGACCTAGACATCTTTTTGGAAAATCTATTGATGGTGTACCTAACTTAATATATCTGTCTTAGATCTCTATGTTGAATTCAAACAATTGTGTTCTTTAATAGCCTTATTTTCTATATAATGAAATGTTGCATATAATAAATTAAAATAAATCCAAATTTGGTTTCAAAATCAGAAAAAAAAAACAATTGTATGTAACATGAGTATTTCATTAATTTTATAAACAATACTCATTTTTTTCTTATTAATGATTATATGATTACTATAAGTCATAAATTGAGCTTACGAAATAAACGAACAAGGGTTCTCTTTATTTCGAAACCTCGGGTCCAATGTCATGTGGAAATAATAAAATGAGGGCTTGGTGACCTACAATAAGTGATTCATTATGCCCATTTCAGCTGACTTCTACAATGTCGCACACGGTCACAATTACGAGGACAACCACTACCACATCTGGAGGTGCATTCTTCACGAACACCGGGTACCTTAGCTCTACTCCAGGGTTCCTCAAACTTGTACAATTGGTAAGAAAATTGTTCAGTTACTGGCTGTCAAAGATTTAATTTTTGAGATATACAACTCGTTTTTGTGGTAGATACTAAATACATTTAAACTACGTTTTTAGTATTAGGTACTTAATTTAATAGTTATGTTGTGTTTAATTATCATATAAAATGTGGATTAATCATAGCCAATTTTGAGTAATGTTTGCTTACACGTTTAGTGGAATTTTATGAGTTGCCACCAAGTATAGGTAGTCAGTCATATTTATTTTTAGCTTATTTATATACATTCAGAATTTGTCTTTTATAGTTTCCTTAACTGAATTAGGTGAGGATGTATGAATGTTTAAAAATATAAATCCTTCCGATTTGCCTTGAATCGTGTAGATGATGTCAGCGCTTACGTCACTGTCATTGTTTTTGCAAGCGAGTGCTAAGAGACGAGGCGTAAGCGACAAATGGTAGCGGAGTTGAGTTGAGCATTCTGCGTATATTTTTTCTTTAATTATTTTATAATATATGGACATTTTGAATGAAATATGCATATTATATAAATATGATATTTTTTTATAAGAAAAATATTATAATAATTTTAAATACATGGACACTTAACCACATTGGTTACTTATTATTTAAAAGTTCTTAAGTTTTGATTGGGCATTTATCTCCACAGTGATTGGTTGCAAATACATATATTTTTATTGCAATATAATAAATTATAATAACTATCTCTCCCTTCAATATATCAAAAGATTATTTATACATATTTATTGGTACATATTTTAAAAATTAAGATCTTTTAAAAGACTGCATTATAAAAATAAAATTTAATCAATTGCTTGATTTAGCGACGCACACCACACTATACAGATATTTTGGGATGGTGTATCTCAACATTGCGCATGCGCTACTTATTTTAGTTGAAGCTAAAACAGCTCTACATGCAAATTTTGTAAATATTCCGTCTTACGCGATTTGAAGCAACCCAGGTTCTCTTAATGTTGAAGTAGGAATTATACAGAATATTATGTTGTTGTTGTGTTATTTATATTTTATATCCCGCACACAGTAGGATAGCCAGAGGGATCCTAGTGTTAAAACACTCTGATCCTCATTTTCCACCAAATTCTAGAGGCATTGCGTCTTGAGTGGCTAAGCTCAACGTCGCGCTTTGCCTCAACACCAGAGCGAAGAAATTAAAATATCATATATTTAATTTCCTCGAGTGGAATGGAATCCACAACCTGTCGCGTTTTATAGTCACACTTTGTGCCCCTGCGCCATGACTGGCCTCAACAGCTTATGATATAATTTTGTTTTATAAATTTCGTTTAGCTTCACGCTGTGTTCCGCAGAGCTTACCTGGGAACCTACTGTTAAGACACTCTGTTCCAATTAAGACGTGTTACTGAGCATAGAAATGAAAATATCAAAGATTTTATTTCCTCGAGTGGGAATCGAAATCGCACGGTTGCGCTCCTTCGCCACGACTGGCCTTTGTTTTACATGTAAATGTAAGCATTTAGTCTGTGGTGCCATAGTGGCGCCAGTGTCCGGCTCGTATCGTGTTTAAACACGACAAATGTGAGTAGGTACTTTCCACACTCGGGGAAATAGTAGTAGTAGCTTACATTATCTTTATTCCATCCATTTGGTAAAACAACGGACGGCGTTAGATTTTGCTTTCAAAAGTTCCGAAATTCGATGCACAGTGTGGAGAATTGATTGGGCTTACAATAAAATCTCTATGCCTAATCACAGGAGTAGGCATAGAGATTTTATTGGGAAATGTATAAAGCAAAAAGGAATAAGAATAATAAAATAATTAATGTCAATTACATATAATTTTTAACTATCGTTATATTTGAAATAATAAAAAAAATATCTTTCAGCTTTTAGGCGCAGCTTGTGTTGGCGTGGTGGGTTACTATTTAGATCCCGGTTATAGTCGGTACAATGGACAAAAGCCGGAATTATTTTATTTACTAGTCGCGGTGACGTTCCTAATCGGTACCTTCTGCTTGTTCATATCATGCCTGATGTCCTGGTCAACGGCTTCTGTGATATCAAAAACATTATATGTAAGTTGGTTAGTTAAATTAAATATGCCTCATATATTTCATAGCAATAAAAATGACATAAGAATGTTGCATTTTATGTGTCTATACTAAATTAAAATTAAATTAAATCAGCTTCACGCTGTATCCCGCAACAGGATAGGCAGAGGGAACCTAGTGTTAAGACAGTCCGTTCTCCACTTCCTGCCGAATTCTGGAGGAATTGAGTGTTGAATGGCAGAACTCAACGCCGCGCTTTTGCCTCGACACCAGAGTGAAGAAATGGAAATATAAATTTAAGTAAATATTTCATCTCCTCGAGTGGGGATCGAACCCACAACCAGTCGGTTTAACACACACACTCACACGGTTCACACTTTCACACTTTGTGCCACTGCGCCACGACTGGCCTCTATCTATCTATCTTTATCTATGTCTTTACGATTTTTATAATAATAATTTATCTATTAATACATGAAAACACTTTCATTTGGTACCCATGTGCTAAGGATGATCATAATTACTTTTAAAATTTAAGCTTTAATTTAGGCTAATTGAATGAATACTTA
Source organism: Heliconius himera (assembly GCA_021202915.1). Classification (NCBI taxonomy): domain Eukaryota; kingdom Metazoa; phylum Arthropoda; class Insecta; order Lepidoptera; family Nymphalidae; genus Heliconius; species Heliconius himera. The sequence continues at coordinate 266,908 of JAJHJA010000217.1, forward strand.
TAAAAAGTGTTATCTTTGTTTGGTAAATGAAATTATTTGATACAAAATTAATTTAATGTTTTATAATTTTCAGGAAGTTATCTACCATGGCGTTGCATTTGTTATGTATTTAGCAGCAGGTCTTACACTAATGATCGAAGTAAATCATCAAAAAAATAGTTACAGGCGAGATTTCGAGCCATATTTGGCAGCAGCGGTGTGTATTTTACAAAATATTTTGATTTCTTATAATAGTTTATAATATTTTCATTTTATAATTCGCAATATGTATTTTATAAGATAATAAGCTTTGACCTGTGGCTCCGCCTGCATTGTCAAATGGAAATAAATAGGTAAGACACGTGACGCATTCTAAGTACCCGAAGCAACTTAAGTCGATTGAAGTGATGTAGATTTTCATGAAGGTGTTGGTGAGATGGTTTAGGGGAGCCTTTTTATATTTGGACCAGACTAATTCGTTTTTATTGATAAAATAATAACAAGAATGTGTATTTGAACATTTTAAAGTTAAATTGACGTAAAAGTGCGGTGAAAATGTGCAAGTTTCAAGTTCAAGCATTAATATACTCTGTCTAATATATACATTTGAACAAAATAACAAACCGAAACCGAACCTAAGGCTGCCATTGTGCAAATATTTATTGCAGAATTTCCCAAATGTTTCGCAATCACCACCTCAATCACTTGATCTGAACCCCAACGAAAATATGTGGAATGAATTGAAGCGTAAAAAAAGGATTAAAGTAAAAAATCTTGCTTTTGAGGCGACGGTTGTGCGTTCGATCCCCACTCGAGGAAATGTTTTATTGTTTCTTAATAATTTAAGTTTGCCGCTCTGGCACCAAGGCAAAAGCCCGGCTTTTAAAATTGAAGAAGTTGGTTTTGTTTTGTTACAAATAAAAAATTTTTGGATAACATCGTCTAAAAATACAAAATTTTAATATAATTTAAATTTTAACAGAATTTTAATAATAGTACATATAATATAACAATAATTTCATTTTCTTATTTTCATTTTTCTTAACTTTGAAGTAATTAAAATAATATTTTCTACATTTAAGTTTCTGTTTATGTTTCTATAAAATTTCGGCGTAGCTCGATGAGACCATATGGCTTAGTTGGTCAGAGCACTTGGACAGGTTCTAAAGAGGCACCAGTTCAAATCCCGCTACGTAAATTTTTTTATGAAATATAAATATTATGTAACGCAAAAAGTAGATATTGAAACACTTATTCACTTCCAAAAGCTATATTTCTTACATAATTGTTAATTATAATTCACTGTACTGCTCACTCCAACCAGAACATTTTCCCGCCCAAATTTGACATTATGACCGCGCGTCATTCCTTTCCCGCCAAGCCCCTCCCCGACCGCTCGGCGACAGCGTACCCGAGAGTTGCCGACAAGCCGGGTGGCGCGTAACAATTATTTATTTATTTTATTATTCTTAATTTCATCATGCTTTGCTTGTGTCACCAAAACTTTACAATTAGGATAGTACATTTAAAAAAAATAACAAAAATTAAGCAAATAATTGGTAAATTGTTGTGTATTTCGTATCAATTCAGGGGAGTATTCTAGGAGAAATGCTAGAATTTTATAATATAACAATAAAACTCACATTTATCTTATGAACTCCTCCAATGTATTTCTTCACCAGTGGTACTATATCTAGCCTCGATGCCGTTTCGGGAATAAGCCCCTCCAATACGATGTGTACCGCTTTTATACATTATTTATTTATTAACTACCCTCTTTATTTTTCCAAGACCAACACTGGTCGATTTTATACCATTATTTATTTATCAACAACCCTCTTTTTTTCAAAACCTAACACTCGACCATCCTGACTTCGTGCATGTCCTCATGCACGTAGTTAATTAAACCTAACACTCGGCATGGAGGCTAGATTTACAATAATTATTTATAACTATTTAATACATGTGTTTACAAAAAGACTTTGAATCAATTATCATTTATAAATGTTCCAATAATGAACTCATCCATTCTCATCATTTTACTCAAAAATCCATACGATTGTGAACCCATCAATTCTCACGATCGTCATTTGTTACTCTATCAATTGTTACAATCAAAACTTATTCATCATATATTCAAAACTTATTCATCATAGTTACATTGTTACAATCAAAACTTATTCATCATGTATTCAAAACTTATTCATCATATAATTAAAACTTATTTATCATAGTTACAATCAAAACTTATTCGTCACTTGTAACTCCATCAATTGTTACAATCAAAACTTATTACGATCGTCATTTGTAACTCCATCAATTGTTACAATCAAAACTTATTACGATCGTCATTTGTAACTCCATCAACTGTTACAATCAAAACTTATTCGTCACTTTTAACTCCATCAATTGTTACAATCAAAACTTATTTATCATATAATCAAAACTTATTCATCATAGTTACAATCAAAACTTATTCGTCACTTTTAACTCCATCAATTGTTACAATCAAAACTTATTTATCATATAATCAAAACTTATTCATCATAGTTACAATCAAAACTTATTCGTCACTTTTAACTCCATCAATTGTTACAATCAAAACTTATTACGATCGTCATTTGTAAATCCATCAATTGTTACCATCAAAACTTATTTATCATATAATCAAAACTTATTCATCATAGTTACAATCAAAACTTATTCGTCACTTTTAACTCCATCAATTGTTACAATCAAAACTTATTACGATCGTCATTTGTAAATCCATCAATTGTTACAATCAAAACTTATTCATCATATAATCAAAACTTATTCATCATAGTTACAATCAAAACTTATTCGTCATTTGTAACTCCATCAATTGTTACAATCAAAACTTATTCTTATGTTTTAGTGATATTCACACCCATCCATTCTCATAATCACGTATATCAGTAACATCAACTTATTTTATAATGGTTATAAAAAAATATTTAATACATTTACGCTTACTTATACATAAACTTTGAATCAATTATAATTATAACAGTAACATCAACTTAATTTATAATGGTTACAAATATAAAAAAAATATTTAATATATTTACACTTACTTATTCATAAACTTTGAATCAATTATAATTATAACAGTAACAACTTATTTTATAATGGTTACAAATATAAAAAAAAAATATTTAATACATTTTACATAATATAGGTAAAAAGAACGTAATGTTACAAAAATATATACATATAATAAATCATTACCTTTATGTATATTTTATGAATATCAACTATCAGCATTGGTCATATTTTTTAGTACGAAACAATCAAAAATTCTTATAGAAGTTATAATGTCGTAAAAAAAAACATTAGAATATTACAGATTAAAGCTTTTGTACAATTTAGTCCATTATTAAATAAGTCAGTTATAAGTATGTCACAGATTCTGTTAGAGTCACAGTCGCCTTAAAAGGCTGTAACCAATTGTCTTTATTTGCTATCATAATTTTAGGATATTGATTCGAAACTATTTACTTTCGTTATTAATTTTTGTTTCGTAAATGTTGAGCGTAAAAAAAATATACAAACTTATTATTTTTATAAACACGTCCATGAAGATAAACCTTGAATTTTTCTAATGAACATTAATTTTCTTGAACTGTTCCCTTTCTATATAAGATCTATTTAAATTTTTGTTACGTTTGTACACCCTAATTCTTTTATAGTAGAGGTAAAATAACGACTATACTAGTACTTAGAAAAATATTAAACAACCACCATTTCTGCATTTTCTTTTATTGTCTTTATTCGTTTAAGGTGAAATTGCTAAAATTAAAGAAAAGCTAGATAGCTTAATATATTCTCTCATAGAACACTAATGTCACGTGCGGAGATTTAGAAATATCGACAATGTTATTTTGAATTTAGTATACACAACCGACTACACTTATTTGATGTCCAGATTTCCCTATTACATGATCTTCACTACTCGCAAAGTAATTGAAGCGTATGTAAAGACAGAAGCTCATTAGTAGTGTCATAAATCTTAGTAAACCAAGTACTACCACTACTAACTATTAACTAAGAAGTTCTTTAGCACTCTCACATACTTCGACATTAGCACTGGCAAATCTAAATATTCGTCTATAACCTAATCACAAATATCTCGTCGACTACGTCAATAATTAATGAGATTTGAATTTGATGCAGAACCCCCTAAATAAAATGTCTATACTACCGAAGTCTACAAAATTTTTACCAGCCCGTTATTTATTAATGAATTTAGATTGAATGCTAGAGTTAGGTATAAAATTATTTTGATATAGGTATTTATTAGTGTTGGAAGGTTTATTTTCAGTTGTTTAACTTATATAATTACAAATTTTGCATTAAATAAGCGATTTCTTATATTTGAGAAACGAATAACTCGTTCTGTTTATAGTTTAAACAGAATGTATTATTTTGTAGCAAGCTAGAATTATCAATGCTTCTTTGAGATTTTAATCGTAAACTTTAGAAACTGTATACGTAACTATGCATGTTCAAAATAGAATGATGAATTATTCGTTAAAAAAAATAATTGTTTGTTTCGTCTTTACAAGTCATAAGATATTGCAATAATTGGTCAGGCTCAGAATATCTCAACGCGTTCGCACTAGATCTTGTAGTTTTGTCATTTAAATCATATATTCAACAGTTAATCTCTTTTTTTCCATTCTTTTTCTCATAATAATATACTTCTAGGGACTCATTATGTTTAAATTTCATTTAAAAATATCTTGTATCCCTTATCATAATTTTATAACTTTATTCAGATGGAAATGTACTCAAATTTAACATTCATAAACCGTTCTGATACAATATTTTTGGTTACTAGATAGTGTAGTTGCTAAGCTTACTGACAAAAAATTCAAAATTTGTAAAATATTTTTAGAAGTGAATGTTATACTTTCTGACCTTTTACCTTTTCACTTCGATGGATCCCCACGATCTCTTTTACGATAATTGCTGCTTCGGTGGCGGCCCGCGCCTTCGGTGGCGGACTTGGCAACGCACGTTGGCTTGCGACCGGCCGCAACAGTTCCCTGCCGCGACAGCACCCGGCCGCGACAGCTCCCGACGGCGACAGCTCCCGGCCGCGACAGCTCACGGCCACGACAGCTCACGGCCACGACAGCTCACGGTCACGACAGCTCACGGCCACGACAGCTCCCGATGGCGACAGCTCCCGGCCGCGACAGCTCACGGCCACGACAGCTCCCGACGGTGACAGCATCCGGCTGCGACAGCTCCCGGCCGCGACAGCTCCCGGCGGCGACAGCACCAGACGGCGACAGCACCAGACGGCGACAGCACCAGACGGCGACAGCACCAGACGGCGACAGCACCAGACGGCGACAGCACCAGACGGCGACAGCACCAGACGGCGACAGCATCCGGCTGCTCTAGCTCCCGGCGGTGACAGCACCCGACGGCGACAGCATCCGGCTGCGGCCGCCACAGCACCCGGCCGCAACAGCATACGGCTACGACAGCACCCGGCGGAGACAGCTCACGGCGTTCCGGTGACATCAGACATCGATCTCGTTGCGTTTTGACCATAAATACAAAATAACACGTATCAGTGAAATGTTGAATATTAGTTTTGAAATGCTTTAATGTTGGGTAGACTACACAAAAAATAAATACCGCCATGATAAATGAATTTATCAAATTGGCAAATCGATATAATTTTTACTCGAGGGTACATTAAAATAGATTTATTCAAATCATTTAATATTTTAATATTTTAGATTAGTAATATATATCCGCAGGTATTTCAACAAAATTGGACATATAAAAAAATTACGCGATATTTACAAAACAATCTCTGCCTAACCTGCGTTACACGGTCAGAGAGTAGCCCTAACCACGCGTCTCACAGGCTAAGTTACTTTGAAATTGCTTGGCAAATTGTTTATTCTTTTATTAAAACAATATATCAATATATAATCATTCTACGTGTCACATTGTCATGAGAGTGGCCCTGACCAAACGTTTCACGAATCATGATTACATTTGCAGCAAATATAAAATGCAAGTAAAACTCAAAGAATAGAAAAAAAATATGCAAATATTTTTACAGAGTTACATACCCACTTCTGAAATATAATCTCTATATATAATAAGACAGTAAAAATATTTTGTCTGTACATTTAGTAATTTTGACTGAAATGGATAGAGGGATACTTAAAAAGACTAATAGAAAGCAAAAAGATTTTTTTTGAATTTCTTGTCTGTCTGTCTGTCTGTCTGTCTGTCTGTCTGTCTGTCTGTCTGTCTGTCTGTCGACATATTGTTGTCCGCATTTTTCTCTGAAACTACTGAACCGATTTACTTGAAAATTTCACCAATTGCTTTGTTTTAACTCAATTTAGGTTCTAAAGTTTGGTTCATCAAAATCGGTTCATTAAAAAAAAAGTTATCGTCATTTGAATGAACTCAAGGCATTAGCTTGCCAGCGAATGTTATATAGAAATCGCGCTGGTATGACCCTGGCTAAAGAATGACATTCGAAACGTCTTGATTATATGACTGTTGATAAAAATATATATTTTTGAAGCACTATTATACAATATTTTATACAATAAAGTAAACAAGGCCAGTCGTGGCGCAGCGGCAAGAAGTGTGACTGTAAAACCAGCTGGTTGTGGGTTCGATCCCCACTCGAGGAGATGAAATATTAACTTAAATTTATATTTCCATTTCTTCGCTCTGGTGTCGAGGTTAAGCGCGGCGTTGAGTTCTGCCACTCAACAAGCAATGCCTCCAGAATTCGGCAGAAAGTGGGGAACGGAGTGTCTTAACACTAGGTTCCCTCTGCCTACCCTGCTATGTGCGGGATACAGCGTGAAGCTAATTTAATTTTTAATTTTTATATATATATATATATATATATATATATATATATATATATATATATATATATATATATATATCAAATATCGACATTGGTCATATTTTTTAGTTCGAAACAATAAAAAATTCTTACAGAAGTTACGATAATGTCGTAAAAAAATCATAATAGAATATTACAGATTAAAGTAACATAATTCATATTAGCTGCCTACCCTGCTGTGTGCGGGATACAGCGTGAAGCTGATTTATTTATTTATTTTATTATAGTTGTCAATCAATTCTGCTTAAATCAATAATCATGTATTTTAAGCGGGCGAAGCCGTGGGCGGGCCGCTAGTATAACAATAAAACTCACATTTATCTTATGAACTCCTCCAATGTATTTCTTCACCAGTGGTACTATATCTAGCCTCGATGCCGTTTCGGGAATAAGCCCCTCCAATACGATGTGTACCGCTTTTATACATTATTTATTTATTAACTACCCTCTTTATTTTTTCAAGACCAACACTGGTCGATTTTATACCATTATTTATTTATCAACAACCCTCTTTTTTTCAAAACCTAACAATTTCAATAAAAAACCTTATTATTAAGTTCTCCTCGCTTTAATTTATGTAAGACTTAATAAATTCTATACAATACTAGTACATATTACATACCGCATCTAAATTTTACAAACAATAAAATATTTGTAATAGTGTATTTTTATTTTATGTTTCTTTTGCAGGTAATGGGACTGGTAATGGCGGTTCTTTATTTATTTAGTACGTTCATTGCAGTCAGGTCCTATCGCGGTATTTAAGTCGCCGAGAATCTCTATAACACTAGCTTTATCAAAATGCATTTCTGTGTTGTTTGTATATACCAAGACGTACTTTGCTTTCTACTTTTTATAGGCCTTTTAACTATTCCTAGACTCTATATTAACTATGGCGTCGGCATGGAGATATGTCTACTGACGCTTTTGCAAATACGTATATGAATAACGATGCCGTTGCGACGCTAGGTTAGTTATTGTAATAATTGCTTCCCTGTTCAGGTCAGACAGACAACGACCACCGTTGACTTTTGTCGTTCAACGAAAAATGTCTTTTTTTAGGTTGAAAAATGATTTTAGCACATTTACTCTATGTACCTACTGCATAAAGTGTAGCAGATACCAAAAAAAGCATAATAGAACCAACAACTAAATGCCATAACAATTTTTTTTTTAAGTTAACCACTTTTTAAGTGTTTAATAATTTTTTTATCTGTAGAAAAGTGTAATTTAATTGATTTAATTATTTTATTTTATGTTTATTTGAAGTATACTTGATGAGTTTATTTAATTTATAATTTATAATGATTTATAAGAATAAGATGCAATTTTATGAGATAGGTATTTATGCAGTTGTATAAAAGTTATACAATTTAATAATATTTTTAATATTTGACATATTTCTTGAATTCAATGTATGTAATGTTTTTTGGTTATTCAATATTTAAAGTTAATCGAATATTTATAGTAGATGTTACATAAAAATGTGGACTATTTTAATGTTGATTTGTATTGTGAATGTGATTACTTTATTTTTTATATATTTATAAATAAAATAAGAAAATAAAGATATCTTTACAAGTGTGCTTGTATTTATTTATTTTGAGTTTGGTAAAGAAACAATATTGGATGACAATTATTATGTTTTGCACTTTAAAGTGTTTAAAGTCAATGTCAAAGACGATAGTTGCGTAGACAATACACTCTCGTGGGGATGAACATATTTAAACTATGTTGTGGACAAAGACGCAAGTCATAATACAAGGTTTCCTCTGCCTTCTAGTTAGGCGAATCCCTTAGGCCTTTTAGCTTCACACTGTATCCCGCACATAAGAGAGTAGGCAGAGGGAACCTAGTGTTAAGACACTCCTTTCCTATTTGCACACTTCCGTTCCCGAGTTTCTGTCGAAACTCAACATCGCGTTTTGCCTCGTTACTAGAGCAAGGAAATGAAAATATTAAATATTTCATTTCCTCAAGTTGGAATCGAACCCGCAGCCTGTTAGTCCCGTTTACAGTCGCTTGTACTCGTGCCCGACTGGGGTTATTTATATTTTTAATAAATGACCTTTTTTACAAACCCGGTCACTATAAGATAAAAGTCAAAAGACGATGGTATTAAGCTTTAATTAGAACTAACCCTCCACGTTGCGCTCGTGTTAAATTCTATTTTTAAAAAATCCTAAGAACACGCCACAGACAAATATACTTTCCAAGTGTCCTGACGTGTCCTTCCTGGAGGGAAAATTTAATATTCGAAAATAAGATAAGACTTTACTAATTTTTAGTTTCAGTTATATTATTAAGTGAAAAACAACTGAACTGAAAGTAAAATGTGGGTTAAAACTAGGTCACTGAACTTTTTAGTGTTTATATCTACGCAAAACATCTAAATATATTGCGCGTGAGTAATATGCGTGAATGGTGAAATATTCTGACCAACCCGAATTTCCTGTCAGTTCATTATTTAGCGGCTTTGTCTGGATACTGACTGGATACGGACTCTATTCGGCGTTTTTTTGAGTGATAAACATAAAACTTGGTTTAAACTTGGTATAAAACTAGGTTTTCTTGTGTGTGTGAAATTTGCCGCGTTTTTATATTTATTAATAATGGCCCGAGGTCCAACTATTGTACGAATAGCACCAGGGGGCGGCGGTGGAAGTGGGATCAAATGCTGCTGTTGTCGGTGTTGTGAATGTCTTAATTTAGGATATTTAACTACACAGCATGGTGCAATTAAACTAGCGGAAGCAGTAAGTTTTTATTGCCATTTTTTTTCTCGTTCTTAAGATGTCGATGTCGATATAATTGCATATTATATGATATTGTTTAAAAAAATATATATTTTTCGGTGTCAAAAAAATAAATTTATTTATAAGTCTGTCTTTATTTAAAAAGCTTTTCTTTATAAAAATATATTTCGAGAACAACATTGTTATAATGATGTATTTTTTCAATGTTGTTAATAAAATTATCAACAGATGCTAGGATCTTTATGCCAAAGTTTGTTAGTTAAGTATGGATTATCAGAAGCTAGCAGTATGGGTTCTGCATTCCATGGTTTCCTTACGACAGCGTCTGCATGTCTGTTTACAACAACTCTGTTAATCTCCTGCTACATATTGTCAGCAAATACACAACATCTCATACGACAATCAATTTTTGTAAGTATTTTGTATTTTTTTTTGTATTTTTGTTTTTTTTTATTGTTACATTTTTACCTTTATTTATCTCTTATTTCTTGTGATGATGATACGTTAATGAACCATTTTAATAATTCTTTACATTCATTTTCTCATTTAGCTGCATTCTGTCACGTGTAAACGTGTGTGTAAAATTAGTTCAGAGTAAAACAAAATTTTCTACTTTAGACGTTCTGTCAAGAAAATACACCACTACGCCAGTCTATTATTTTGTATGTACAGTCCCAGCTTGTCCCTATGTTAATATGAATATATTTTGACAAATAAATACAAATACATATAACATCAAAGGAATTAAGAATTATTTTAAGGTACATTTTTCCCCACTATATATATCATTGTATGAACACTTGTGGCAAAACAATATTTTTTTATTGTTAATACAATGCATTTCATATTACTATACGCAAGTTGCGTCAACAAAGCACTTGCAGCGAAAAAAATAAATTCATATCGCAATTTAGTAGGGATCACTTACAAATTGAAAAGTAAATAAATAAAGGGCTATTGATATATTGTTAATAGAATAATCGCATAATGACCTCATCGAAAGCGTCATTTAGGATGTAATCTTTTGCAATCTCTAAGTGGTTCTTGAGCTATATCTTATCTTTCTAGCCAGTGAAAGAGTACAATGATAACAAAATAATCTAAGGTATTTTTACATTAAATCTAATTTCCTAGTATAATTAATTTCTAGATGGTGCTAGTTCCTATAAAAATTGTGTATGTTTATCTCTCTACATTAAATAATAATTGGTAAGAATGTTGGTTTCTTCCTAATTTAAAATCGGAATGATAATTATTATTTGTTATAATATGTTAAGATATTTGAGATAGATATACAAATATACGAAATATTAACAAAATTGACATACTAATATTGTACTTTGAAGATATATGATTTATCTTACATAGAGCATGCTTAAGACACCTCTTTCTCAGCTTTCCGCTTGAATTCGGGATACTAAGTGGCGAAACTAAATGCTGCACTTCACCCTACCAGAACGACAAAATCAAATAATTTATTCCCCCGGATGAAGATCGAAACTAAAACCATCGTGATTCCAGTAAGACGTTATCCCACTGCGTCACGGCGGGTTTATTATCATTATAAATAACTTAAAAATTCCTACATATTTTTATATATGTAATTATTTTTGATATAATATAGTATATTGTAGTATATTTTTTAAACGTGAGTTTCTTTTAGGAATGTATGTACAACGCTGTGGCGTGTTTTATGTACCTTTCTGCATCGTCGTATATGGGTGTAGCGGTGAATATTTACTTGTATCCAAGATATGCCCTAGTCAATATGTACTCGGCGTATCCAGCGATGACGGCGGTATATGTAAGTATTTTTTACCAATAATTACATTTCAGGGAAGGTGCCCGATGAAGATGATTATGACGTTTGTTTTCTTATTATCAGCTTCACGCTGTGTCCCGCATACAGCGGGGTAGGCAGAGGGAACCTATTGTAATAAAAGATAATCTGTTCTCCACTTTCCGCCGAATCTTTCGGGGCGTTGAGTGGCGGAACAATACGCCGCGGTTTTGCCTCGACACCAGAGAGAAAAAATGAAAATATACATTTAAATAAAAAAAAACATTTTCTCGATTGGGGATCGAACCCACAACCTGTCGCATAAAGTCACACTTTGTGCCCGCACGATACGACTGGCTACTTTTTGTTTTATATTTTCCCCATATCGTGTTCTGTCTGCTAGCCAGGTGGGACGTAGTGTTAAGTGTTACTTTCAGCCCATTTTTAGGGTTCCGTACGCTAAAAGTACAAGAAAAAGGAAATGGAGCCTTATAGGATCCCTTTATTATAAGGTACTAAAATTTGGCAAGAACTCATTTCTTAACCTAGCGTGCAAATAAACAGAAAGATCGGAACATGGTAATTTATAGATATATTGCAACAAAAAATTCAATAAAAAATTATATTTGTAGTTTTTTGATACAAAATATGCTAGTGTATACTCCTAAGCTTAAGTTAGTCAAAGTTTATAACTTGCATCCTCCCATCATTTATAATCAAGAAATTGGCGCGAGAGTAGGACACCTAGCAAGTGCAAGTGGGACTCCTTGCTTGATTTTTAGACCAATTGCGTTTTCGGTGGTTGAACCATACGTTGCGCTTTATGTTATCATACTTAAATCAAAATAAAAAAAAACATGTTTTTTTTCAGTATATAGGAGTAGTTCTTGGAATACTACACGGCGTAGATGCTTACATATCATATAAGTACTATAAAGGAATTCGGTGAAATAATATATTTTTTAATTACCAAGGTTTCATAGTCATTACGAATGCTAATGACCAAGAGAAGGCTACGGTATAAAGAATTATTATGTACTTCTACAAACGAACGAACTCTACTATCTACTGTGCGTATAATGAATAGATATAACTTTTGAATTATTTATAGGTTGGCTATTATATTAAATTAAGTATTATAAGTAATGTTAAATTGTATAAAAAAAGTGTAATAGTAACATTACAAAAAAACTGTTAATTTATATTTTATATATATATATTTTATATAATATGTTTGTAAAACATTAAATGGATCTTTTACTATGTTATTATTGTACCGCAATATATATATATTTTTATTGTATTCAACCGCCATTATTATTATTGTAATTACCTAATACCTACTGTTAGTAATTTCCACTATCATTTAATTACTTATATATCAGAAACGATAAAACAACCATTACCTCTATCAAGATACGGGTGAAATTAAAAAGAAATTGTGTAATAAATATAAAAAAACAATAATAAGTATAGAAAGAGATAAAATAAATAAATCAGCTTCACGCTGTATCCCGCACACAGCAGGGTTGGCAGAGGGAACCTAGTGTTAAGACGTTTACCACTTTCCGAATGCAGGAGGCATTAAGTGCTGAGTGGCAGAACCGAACGCCGCCTTTTGCCTCAACATCAGACCGAAGAAACAAATTTTAATTTGAATAAATATTCATTTTCTCGTGGTGGGAATCGAACCCATAACCAGTCGCATTTACAGTCTCGCATTTGTGCCCCTACGCCACGACTGGAATCATTGATAGAGATGAACTGAATTATTTATTATTTATTTAATTCTTATATCATTATAACATACTTTTATGTTCGAAGCGGTATCGTTGAAACGTTCCGTACCAGGCACGACTTGACGCCGTTCGCTGTGTTACTACGTACTATACTAGTAAATAGTAGCTTAGTCTCTCGTAAGTATATAAAGAAAAATCTAATATATAGGAAATTTACTAATTTATTTACTTTTTAACATCTTGTTTTATTTGGAAAAGCTTTGAATTATTTTCTTTCTAGTGTACATGAAATATAAATAATTTGAACTATAGTGATACAAAACATATCGTCTTTGTAAATTATGAAATGAAAAAAAAAAGAAATTAAAACAATGACTTGGTGGGACAGCGTCTAATGGTAATGTCAATGGCTGTAGGTCAGATCCTTCCTGGAGGTAATGAGGTTATTCTTATTTCCCAGCTCTGTCAAAGTGTTTCTCGTAGTGAATTCTGGCGGATAGCGCGGAGTTCGGAGTGTCTTAACACTAGGTTCTCTCTGCCTACCTCAGTAGTTTGTGCTTGTGAGGGATAAAACGTGAAGCTAATATTATAATTATAAATTTTACGTTTTTTATTGTATTTTTTTATGCATACATAAGCAAATTTTGCTATACATCTTACATAATTTAATCAATTACATAATATTACTTTCGACGCTTAAAATAAAATATCGATAAAGAGGCCATAATAAGTTGTATGTAATTGTTATATTGTCCCACAGATTAGCTGTTCTTTCCCTGGGTTCAACTTATCTTATCGCCGAGAATAGTGCTCTATAACAAACACCTACTCATGTGCTAAAGTAGAGATATTCTGAACCATATGATTTTAAATTAAATAGCTTTAATGCATATTTTTAAAAAATTGAGTTTATTTTAAAAGATGTTCATTTTGTTGATTCATTAAACATATTTTTTTATAAATTAATCCTAATATTACACACTATCAGAATATTTGTTTTTAGCTTAAATATCAATTGAATTGGATTAGCAGAAATCCATAGTGATGAGTAATAATTCCAATTTATCATCATAACGAATTCATAGTACAGAATTCACAGATATCATTTTTGGTTTCAATTTTTTTTCTGAGGTCAGTCGAGTAAGACGGTACTATGTACCAATGCTAGCAAGTTACAATAGTGCAGCTCTCGATGCAATCTCAGCATCCGCAGGTGAAGGTAGTATTGGAAAGTAGGCCAATATACTAAGGATCTTGTTTATTTCTTAAATAAAAATTGTAAATGATAATTTATTTTAATTTTTTATCTTAATTATATACACAATATAAAGTTCACAATTTTGGTAAAATTTTGCAATACTTAATGCAATTTGTTTTTAAATCGTGAAATGAAATACTAATTACAGATAATATATTTCTAGTAATCATATCAATTTAAGTTTATGAAATAAAGGCAGGGGAATACCTAATACTATCGGATATTAATAAAAAGTTATATTAAGAAGATCATTATAATAAAGATTATTTTTATTAATAACATTTAACGGTGTTTTACATTTATGTAGGACGCTACGATATTTGATAGAGTCGAAATTCAGCTATCGTAATAATTGTCATATATTTTATTTATATTTTATCTCATGATTTATTGAAAATTTTTTTTTTTCTGTATCATTTCATCTTTGATGCTTATCTAATTATCAAATTAATTACCAATATCTTTATTTGAATACGTGAGTTTCATGTGTGTGTTATTGTAAGATTTTTTTATATCCTATTTCTATAAATAATGAAATACAATAAAATAACGATATGCTTTTCAGCATTTACTTCACATATTATCCATTTATCTGTTATTGTTTTATCTCGCCCTAATGCATGTAGTATCAGAAAATATAGATAAATGATTATTAAACTCTAGTAAATTAAATTAAGATAGTGGTTAGAACAATGGCATTCCTTCTTAGAATCTCATAATGGTATGATAAAATTTGTTTAATAATCAAGTGAATAATAGCTTTCATTATAAGAAAACAATTTTCAAATGATCTATAATACTTTTATAGATATATAGAATATTTAATTGAATTTTTATGACTGATTAAATAACATCAATTAATATAAGCATACATACACTCATGTTTATCCCATAGCAGTATTTTTTTATATGGACAAAGAAAGACAAAGCAAACGAGTGTACGGGTCACCTGATAGTGATAAGTGATCACCTACGCTCCGGAGGTTGTAACACCAGAGGAACTACAGGTGCGTTGCCTGCCTTTGAGGTGGTGATAGAAGCGCTTTTTGAAGGTACCCAAGTCGTATCGACCTGGAAACGTAGCTAGTGGCCACGCAACTGTGGAATGACCTACGTAAAATGAAGGAAGTTCCTGCGTGATTAGAAAATTCGGGGGCAGGTCAAACAGTTCCCCAGAACATTCCTCACGATAAATGTGGTAGAGAACGCACAGCGAGGAGACGTCTTTACGCAAAGCCAAAGTGTCAAGCCTTTAATAGATCATTGGGTCCCCAATGATTCGAACGCTCTACGTTGTATGCGATCAAATGGGTCAAGCTGATACTGGGGTAGAGATGAGAACAATATACCATATGAGTCCGAACCTGGGCTTTACACAGGGCCAATCGGTGTTTTGGCGTAAAGTACTGCCAGTAAGTAGTGATGACCCCAGTTTCTTTGAGGCCAACTTGGTCTTGGTTTCCAGATGATCACGAAACTGGCAGTTCCTCGAAATGCGAAGGCCCAATGATAGCAATATAAGTAAATAGGACTGTACTTACTGTAGGTTTGAACTTACCTGAATTGACGTTCTTATTTATATCTTCGTTTACCTTGTATGGTTAGACGAAACACCATTATTGGTATGAGCCAGCAGCCAGCTACCATTAGCAAGTTGATGAAATATTTAACCAAATAGCGAATAATATAATGTTTAAGTGAAAAGTGAATAATGTATTTTTGCTTATTATACAGGTATAATCTAATCTGGACATATGAGAGATGCGTGAAGGTAAAAATGTTTGTCTGCTTTTTTTAATATTATAATTTTTGATTATGTTTCTCTTCTGTCAAGGATCCCGGGACCCCAAGAGTCCAAGGGACCCGATCATTTGGCTTTTGTAGTGACACAGATTCAAGACATCTCAAGACACCTCTTTAGAGAATATAAAATATTTTATTGTGACGAATTAGGCGAGATCCATCTCTAATTAACAGTAGATCTGAGAGATGGTCACCGCATAAAGCACAGGTTATATATCAATTGGGCTGATGATCTATCTGACGTCCGAATTTTCAACGACTTTTCCCACTTGATGGGTCCCAGCATTCAAATAAAATATTATAATATCATATCGAATTCCATGAAGGAATTGAAATTATTATATATTATATAATAATTTTTGGCATCTATAATAACATATATACACTTTTTTTAAATAGTTTTATAAGTATCGTTAATAGTTTCCGCGAATATTGTGTCCGAAAGTGTGCTGACGTTTTGTACTTACGACGTAAAGACCTGTTCTGCAGGTGTGACTACTCTACTTTCACGTAGAGAACGAAATTTGTAGCTCACCGACAAGTATAAATGACTCTAAAAGTGATTGCTAATATTTATAAAATCAATGAATTTTTATTGTTTTTTTTTTATAATTTTAATTGTTATAAGTATAATGGAGTGTGCTAGTAGCAGTATAGTTATAAATATATACTCATTTTCTAACTAATAAAGAGTTGATTATATTCAGGAAACTCTCAACTTCACAGACCACTACTTGTAATTTTAAGTTATTTGAATAATTCAAGTAATCATATACATCATTTTGAATATTTCGCCTAAATTAATACAATTAAAATACAAATAATAAGAAATCTAAATAATAATTAGATAAAAAATAAAATAAACTAAAATATTAAAATAAAATATTAAAAAAAACACAATTAAAGCACAATATAAAACATTGTTATCATGCGGAATAGTATTTTGTAAGAAAAATAAACCTTATCAGAACTACGTACACTGTAGAAACGGGGGGCGTAAATTAGATACCAGAGAACATTCCTAAATGAGTCACGGGTACCCGACGTCACTGAAGCTCACACGCGTCAATATTACCGTTATTTCGTTTCCGTATAATGTTTGACTACCCGACATACAAACTTATTCAAATTATAATAGTATTTATGTGTGTCAGGAGCTGACAAAATATTGCTGGCGGTTTAAGGTATCAAAGTAAGGTGATCTCGTTGGTTGCCGACGCAGTAGTGACAGACGCGCCTTGGAGCGCAGCGCTTGCGCCTACATCTGGCGCTCGGATCGTTTTTTTTGAATTACCAAACTAATTCAAACTATTAATTCTGTGATAGAAAAGAATTGTACTAAAACTATCAAGTTAATATTAAAAAAGTAGGTTGTTTAAGAAGTTTGTTTAAATAATCAAAGTGAAAGGATACCTAAGAAACCTCCTCGTCGCCTTCATGTAAGTTCGTGGAAATATACCCAATGCGAGAACACTGGCATATTACTAATTGATTATTCGCATTCCTTTATCTTGATATATGGCGTAAAATATACAATACCATATAAAATGATATAGACAAAGATAAGGTATTCTGAACTGGGGCACATAATTCTGGTACTGGTCATAATAAAAAAAACAATATACAGTTTATAATTAAAGAATATTATATTATATACATCATTTACTAAGTTCAATGTACCTGTATAAGTATACTTATTTCTAAAACACGACGATACTTATTGGGTAATACTAATAAAGATAGGTACTAAGTCTAAAGATAATAAACACTTAACTTGGCTCGTTATTAATCAAGGTGATGATAATTTAGAATTAAGTATTCCAAGATATTAAATATTCCGTGATTCGTGATTTGTTTAAAACGCTATCTCATTTCATACGTTTACAAATCATACTTGAGACAGACAATGTTAAACTACTAATACTCACTTGGACACAAGACAATGGGACTTATAAACTGATGAAATATGTTATAGTTTTTACAAGTTGTAAAATTCTATATAGAAGAGGATGAGGATTTAATGAGGATTTCTCGATGTATACGTTTCGTTCTTGACACATTTTTCCTGTATTATAATTTCACGTAAAACTATCTTAGTATTTTAGAAGAAGGTAATGAAAATAAAAATCATCTTCACGATGTATCCCGCACACAGCAGGATAGGCAGGTTAAGACACTCCGTTTCCAACTTTCCGTCGAATTTTGGACGTTGCGTTTTGAGTGGTGGAACTCAACGCCGCGCTTTGCCTCGACACCAGAGCGAAGAAATGAAAATATAAATTTAAATAAATATTTCATTTCTTCGATTGTAGATCGAACCCACAACAGTTAATTTGTGCCCCTGCGCCACGACTAACCTATACTATATAAGTACTTTTTAATATATTAAATTAAGTCTTATATTGGCATAAAAAATGTTGTGATTTGTACCACAACTTCCCGTGATCAATGGCAATTCGATTATTGTCCTTATAATCGAATCACATCGTTTATTATGTATTTGTTAATTTGTTGTTTAAAATATGATCTTGGATATACATTAGCACTATCCTAAACAACAATAATTCATAAATCGACAATAAATATGCGAAATCTTCCAAGGATTTCTGGTAGAGATCTCTCTTAAAGCCTAAAGGATATAGGTATGTAAGTTACCCGTACTACATATTTTTCTGTTATTATATGTTCTGTTTTATATGTACCACATACATTAATAAATGAAAAATAAAAACTAATAGCTACAAAAACTGAAAACATGCCTCATACGTCAATTAGACGAATGTAGTGAGCACAAACTTGATATACTTCCTGCCAGCCATCTTTCAATTCCATTATCAGACCAGCTCGATGGTACCATAATATTTTATTGTCCTCTAATCTACAAATAGGTAATCTAGATGATAACACCGTAGCGACAGTTTGAAATTTACACAAAAAATACGACGCGTCGTGTTATTTTCTAATCTTAACACGAGATGCTGTAAAAGCTATACTACCAAAAAATTAATTTCAATTCAAATTCTTTCATTTTTCTATGGTGCAAAGAAATATACATGTAAGTATATATTCTTAAATAGAATTCTCCTTAAAATTTTATCTTCTTTGGCTGGGGATTAAATATGTTTAGATATCCGTCCAAAACATTTTTTTTTCCTGAATAGTATTGTTAACAAATCCAAAGTTATTTCAATAATTTAAATCCCTATGAAAATAAACAAAATGCAATAAAAACACAAATACACTTATCGGCTTACTTTTTTAATTTGCCAAACGTATCAACTTTTGTGTATTAGTTAGCAGGAAAACTTTTATATCATGAACTAGACCATGAAATAATGTTAGGTCCTTGACGTGTCATTTATTTATAAAGAGTGAACAATGCATTTTATAAGAATTATAGATATTCAATCGATAAATTCGAATAATTATCCGAATAGATAATCAATTGATATTTAAAATAACACAATTTTAATCAAAGTATGTAATCAATGAACGTGAAAACATCACAAGAAATGGCGGTTTAGGTTGTTATATTTTTTGCTATTTGTTGATTAAAATAAGGTGCAAGCGACCGAACAACGTTTTTATATTGTTTTTTTTTTTATTTTGTACTAATAGTTTTAAATCTAATAGTATTATACAGTTTCTATTTCATCTAAATGAAAAATATATATATATATATATATATATATATATATATATAATATGTTTCTTTTTATACATTATTATATTTATATAATAATATAATGTAATTTATTTTATTTGACAAAAAGGAGTTAGGAATAGATTTTCCAATTTAAATGAAACTATCAATTAAATTTTACACTTTTAAGTTCTTATGTGTAATTTAAAAAATATATTATAAATCAATGGGGTCGATCGATCGGAAATAATGATTTTATTCACCCCGCTCTGCACTGGTAAGAATACAAAGAGCGGCTTTATGTTCCGCCCCTCAATATGCATTATCTCTAACTTGGGCGGAAAGTGTGGAAAGTTGTGTCCTAAAGCCAGGTTCCTTTTGTCTACCCTGTGAAATGCGTCCCGCAAAGCTAAAAAAAATATTATTAAAAATACTATTCAATATTACTTGATTTAAAAAAATAATAAACATTATCACTGTTACTTTTATTTTTCTACCATTCAGGTTTCAAATCTATCAAAACTGTATGAATAGACTGTCGGATGTCACGTGCTGGAGAATTATACTTTAAAGAACACTTATAGATTATATTATGTGTAATAATACTGCATGATTAGTGCATTTGTGTTGTATTTAATTAGTCACGTAGGATCCAATTAAGTATATTATATTAGTACCTATTACCGTACAGCTTCACACTGTATCCCACAGAAGGAACCTAGTGTTAAGACACTCCGTTCCCCACTTTCTGCCGGATTCTGGAGGCATTGCGTGTTGAGTGGCAGAACTCAACGCCGCGCTTTGCCTCGACACCAGAGCGAAGAAATGGAAATATAAATTTAAGTAAATATTTCATCTCCTCGAGTGGGGATCGAACCCACAACCAGTCGGTTTTACGGTTACACTTAGTGCCGCTGTGCCACGACTGGGCTCACTACCGACTGGACTGTACGTAGTTGATATTAATAAAAAAATACCATGCGCGGTATCACTACCGCATTCGAAATGCTTTTCTGTTCGAAACGAGCAGTGTAACCGTCGTTGAATATAGGGTTATTTAGATACAGGGTGGAGCTAAGAGAGTGGAGAGGAGCTTTTTTTAAAAAGGCATTGGATTTGATTTTGAGGGCCTTGAGCCTACACTTGGGTCGTAGGCTGCCGCAAATGAGGTTCTGCAACTTAATGAGCCCGGCATCGGCATTGTGAATCTAAAATTCTTTTTTCTCTTCTAAATAAATTTCACGCTCGCCGTACTCTAGTAGTTAAAAGTAATTTACAAAAATATGAATACTTACAACAACAATTATTATAAATATAAAGAAATGCGTCCATAAATATAAAATTTGTTTCATACGTAGTATTTTATTAAGTATGTATTTAGTGATAAATTTTCCACTTATTAGATACTAGCTGTTGAGTGTGACCGTGAACACAAGGAAACGTCGCCGTGAAACTGTACTAAAGATGAGAAAAAGATATTTTAAATGTTACTAGTTAATAAATGAAAATAAATAATATTAACTATATTTTTATTATTTAAATTTATTAATTAGTAACATGTAAAATTAGTTATATATTACTTTTTAAAATAAAGGCCAGTCGTGGCGCAGTGGCACAGAGTGTGACTGTAAACGCGACTGGTTGTGGGTTCACTCGAGGAAATGAAATATTTATTTAAATTTATATTTCCATTTTTTCGCTCTGGTGTAGAGGCAAAGCGCGGCGTTGAGTTCCGCCACTCAGCACGCAATGCTTTCAGAATTCGGCGGAAAGTGAGGAACAGAGTGTCTTAACACTAGGTTTCCGCTGCCTACCCTGCCATTTGCGGGGTACAGCGTGAAGCTGAAAAAGATAATTAAAATATATTTTTAAAAGACTTGTTGTTGGAATTTTTAAATAGATAGGAATACAGTAGGTATTACTGCTACATTTACTGCATTTACGTCTGAATTAATCTATTGCATATATCTAAGATAGTTAAGATAATTGTTATCTATTTACAAAACGTATAATATTAATAATTTGTGTTATTGTCCCATTAATACAATAACCGTTCTCCACTTTCCGCTGAATTCTGGAGGTATTACGTACGGAGTGGCGGAGCTCAAAAGCGGTCTGCCTCATTACCAGAACGAGGAAACGAAAATAATAAATATTTCATATCCTCGAGTGGGAATCGAACCATAAACTGTCGTGTTAACAGTCGCACATATGTGCCTCTGTGCTTCAACTGGGCTGAGAGCAAAATATGAAATTCTAAAAAAAAAAAACTAAGATGTAGATGAACAAAATATATATTTAAGATTTGATTTTATGAACAGAAATACACATCTACATTTGTATCTATATAAGGCGGTATATTGTCATCAAAAAGTATTTTTTTAATCGACTTCAAAAATCAATCAGATAATATATCGCTACCAGTAATATTAACGTGACTGGTAGTCTTCGTATTGATTATAATCAAACCGCGATCGATTCGAAGAACTATCGAAGAATCTTAATTACACACGTCATATTTTCTCCATTTCTAGGAATTGTTTTTTTTTATATCCTAAATATTTATTTTTGTTATAACGTTTTATGTATATAGTTTTAAACATAAATAAGAGAAATTGGTTGGTTATTTTACTACGATTATCTATAAGTATCTACTGTTTGATGTAAAAACAAAATAAAATAAAATAAATCAGTTTCACGCTGTATTTCGCACACAGCAGGGTAGGCAGAGAGAATTTAGTGTTAAGACACTCCGTTCCCCACTTTCTGCCGAATTTTGGAAACATTGCGTGTTGAGTGGCAGAACTCAACGCCGCGCTATGCCTGGACAACAGAGCGAAGAAATGGAAATATAAGTTTAAATAAATATTTCATCTCCTCGAGTGGGGATCGAACCCAGAACCAGTCGGTTTTGCAGTCACACTTTGTTCCCCTACGCCACGACTGGCCCTCTGTTTCTTATACAATTCATAAATCGTAATATAAATAAAATTCTTTAGTATTTTATTTGATATCGCTCAAAATTCGTGCAAAATTTGTCGTAATTAATAGATAAATGAAGTGTCGTATTTAATAGATAGATAAATGTTTTTTAGCGCACGACAATCGTGAATACGCAAGATAGTTTTAAATAACCCCTGTTTTATTATACTTAATAAACACTGTTATTTAGAAATCACAGAAACATTTCAATTTAATATTAAGTATTAAATTTTCTGTGTTTTTTTTCATTTTTAATTAACTGGTTCTGTGTCTTGTTATAAGCATTAGTAGTTACAAAGATTTTTTTTTTATTGTACGTAACATTTATTACTAATAGATTAATATAAAACCATTAACTAAAAAATATATAAAGTTTATTTAAAGGACTCCATTAGCTGCAATACATTCCTTTAAATGTTAAAGCCATTTATTAATAGCAGCAGGCATTCGTTCTATGGGAAAATTCTGCACTGCCAATTGTATGGAATGTTTTAAAGACTCTAAATTATTATGGCGTTCAGAGCAAAATTGACTTTCAATCATAATACAGTATCCAAAACGTATGTTTAGCAAATGGTTTTCAGTATGGATGGTACGGACAATTTTAATCTATACATAAACAATACATATAAGTAGATAATGACAAATATACTCGGAAAATTTAGCATTCAAGTATTATTTATAGAAAAATATGATATTGCATGTACTAACATATTAAATATTAATTAGTAAAGTAGTTAGTCATTTATTAGTAAAGAAATTAGTAAATTTTATCTACTAATTATTTTTATAAAAAAAATAAATAAATCAGCTTCACGCTGTATCCCGCATACAGTAGGGTAGGCAGAGGGAACCTAATGTTAAGACACTCCGTTCTCCACTTTCTGCCGAATTCTGGAGGCATTGCGTGTTGAGTGGCAGAACTCAACGCCGCGCTTAACCTCGGCACCAGAGCGAAGAAATGGAAATATAAATTTTTAATAGATATTAAGTAAAAAATATGTTTAGATATTATTGTATTCATTTTCGACATTCGATATGAACGAAATCCAAATTACCAAGAGATCAAAGAACCTTTCCAAATTAAACTTTCACAATACATTGCATTGCTTTTACTTACTAAAAAGCTTTATTATGGTTTATAATTGGCTGGAAAAGTCGAATGGCCTAAGTATATAATGTATAATTTATTAAAATATAAACGGTCATAAAACTTTTTGTTTGTAATTTAGGGAAATATCCATATTTTATACCAAATATGGGTCTTGCTTAACTTACTACGTAACATTGAGACAATATTTCGTTGAATACTTTCAGTTTTCACGACCTTGTTTCGACAATGCATGAAAATGAAACTGATAAAGTAGGCAGTTAATGACGTTGCTTTGCTTACAGTTTGCTTTGCATAGTTGTCTTCTTATTTCTATTCTAACCGGCATGGTATTACATTTACCTAGTGGTTCAAAATTATTAATAAATTTACTATGCCAACAATATATACGTATTTTAATTGAAAATCAAAGAACTTATTAATATATATGTACTTTTGACGTTAATCGTATTTTTTTAATAAAAATTGTTGAGCCCAACTCCATTCTAATCATTACCCTCTGTATTGTCTACACTCTCTCTGATACTCCTCATCATTTTCGAATTGTAAGGGTTCTAGTCGTCCTGGCAAAAGCATCCGGATTCAGACTTTTTTTGAAATAAATATACGTAGTTGCATCATACGTATCTAATTAAATATAACGATAATGCACTATTGTATATGGTATTAATAATTTATATTATCTGTAAGTGTTCTTTCAAATATAATTCTCTAGCAAAGTACGTGGCATCAGATATACGCTATTATTATTTTGCGGGTTTTAAAATATAAAAAAATATTATGATTTTGTTTTAAAACTACTTCTTTTAATTAACATTTATTTTAGTTTCATGTTGTAGCCTGCAGAGTTGGCAGAGGGAGACGAAAGCTCAAAATTTCCATATTTAGGTGTTGTGGTAAATAAAACCGCGCTTTGGATTTTAAAAAGACAAACTTTTTAAAATCCATAAAAATATTTCCCCGAATGGGAATGGGATCCACCACCATCGCGTTTACAGTCACACGCTATATTTCTGCGCCACGACAACCTTAGTGAAATATATTTCATAATATTTTTAGATAAGGTATAAGTAATTTTTTCTCTAGTACGTACTTACTTTTTTCTACTAATAGATAATAATCTAAGGATATAATCTTTATTTTTTATTTGTTGCGACTAGAGAAACCTTTATTTAAAAGAAATCCTAATAGGACTGAAGTATTCTTTTTACATGTTTGGATATATATTTTTAAATTCATTTTTCCAGATATGATTGGAATGAATCAGAATAAGTTGGAGCAAGATGGATACAAGCATAAATGACTCTAATTGGGATGATGGAGGTATTATAACATAGTTTTTAGCTTCATACTGTATTCCGCACTTAGAAGGGTAGGCAGAGGGAATTTGGGAACTTGGTGTTAAAACACTTCGTTCCTCAATAACATTTCTGTATATAGAAATCTATTTCCGTTCCCCACCTTCCACCGAAATTTGGAGGTATTCCGTGTTGAGTGGCGGAATTCAACGCCGTGCTTTGCCTCGTTACAAGAACCGTCACGTTTACAGTCGCCACACGCTTTAGCCTAATCGCATTAACGGCCTCAACATTTATTTTATTGCTTTAATTTATATTATCTAAGCAATATGATATTTTTGACTTTATTATTTTTATCATTTTAATGATTAAAATATAAGTACAGTGGCAGAGCGTCAGCGCCTCTTTTACGGGAACAGCGTATAGGATAAAATATTTTAAACCTATACCTAAAGAAATTAATCAAAATAACTCAACAGTTTAGACGTAGAATTTTTTTCATTTCACAATGTTTATCTATATCTGTATTTCGTGTGACGCAGTTACGCATAAATGCGACTAACATAAACACAACTACAACAAAAATACTACTAAAGGTTAAACAACTTTGAACTTTGCCGCCAACACCTACGACTCGATTTCGGAATGAGGCGTATACGACGATTTCCCTTTGATAGGTTTATTTATGTGCGTCGTCGTGCGTCGTTCTCTTGACAAATGGTGTTTTATTTCACAACGATAATTTTATTAATTATTTTGTTTGAAAAAATAACTTTTATTTTTGGGAAAATATATATATTTTTGAATTGTATAAGGCTTTTATAGAGTAGTTAAAACTATGGTTTAATTTAAAGTGGTGCTGACAAAAACACTCTGTATATTGTATTCCTAATATTAAAGTTATATTAATTTAAAGAATATATGAGGGTAGTCGTAGCGCAAGGGGACAAAGTGTGGCTGTAAACGCGACTGGTTATGGAGTCGATCCACACTCGAGGAAATTAAATATTTATTTAAATTTATATTTCCATTTCGCTCTGGTGTCGAGGCAAAGCGCGGCGTTGAGTTCAGCCACTTAAGATGCAATGCTTTTAGACTTCGGCGGAAAGTGGGGAACGGAGTGTCTTAACACTAGGTACCTTTTGCCTAACCTGCTGTGTACGAGTTACAGCGTGAAGCTGATTTAATTTTTAATAAATATTTTTTGTCATGTAAATGTCCATTTATTAACAAATATTTAATAATAACACTATAAATAATAATAATAAAATATTAATATATACTTTAAATTGTAGATTTCGACTCTACAGCGGATCCGAGTGTATTGATGATAGCTGAAGAAGTTCCTACTTTAACCGTGACTACAATTCTAGGAGTTACCGTAGTCTTACTTATCGCTATAGTGCTAGTTTTCGTTCTGGGCTTCCTCATTGACTGGAGACAACAGTAAGTGTGTTTTATTTATTTTAGTAGGATTGTAAGTTATAATTCTACACAATTTAATATGAATTTGTTTTAAATATAGTAGGAAGCCTACGGTTCGTTTTTTTACAACTGTTTGAATATTATGTTAACATTTAAAACTTTCGATAAGAAATTGGTGTTTTTATAACTATGCAGACTTTCGATCTTTTTGAGATAAATAGGTAATATAATAATAATAAATATATTTTATTGCACATTAAAAAAAAACAAAAAAAAAGCGATATTTTCCAGGCAATTAATAAAAAGGCCTTTGGATGTTGGAATTGTATAAAAAATGTGAAAACACTATGTTAAATTTGCACATTTATTTCTAACACCTGATGTTGCTGTTGATTATAGTTATGTATGTTCTTTATTTGATATTATAATAAATGGTTTACAGGCGTTTGCTTGACAAAAGAATGGGGGAAGTGAAACGAAAGAAGGCTTTCGGAAGAAAAAGAACCAAGTTGGCTGGAGATGTTGTGAGCATAGCTAACAACATGGAGGAAGCCAGTACGAGCACCCCACCGGCGGAAGCCCTTAAGCATATAGTTACCATAGATTAAAAGTTGTTTGGCATAGAAAAAATAGGTAATTTTTTTATTGTTTGTTTAGTTGTTTTGTATCATGTTAAGATTCATATATTTTTATGCTAGTTCTATAAATATTAACAATTTTATTTGTTGTATTTATTTAAGAAAAGAATTCTGTATTTATAAATATTTAAAAAAATGAGAAAAACAACTTGCTGGCATTCCGTTCAATTATATAAATATTAAAATACTGGCTAGCGATAGAGTACAGTACTTGGTTAAATCAGTTAATGTATAGTTTTTTTAGTTAATTATGGTTTAAAAATCTCTCATTTAATGTAGCTACTAGATAGCATATGTATAGACTTTATTTTACAACAGACTTTATGATAAACCAAAGTATAAATAAAATATAAAATGAAAAAATATATGTTAATAAACTTGTCACATAAGTATTTATTTTCTTTTATTCTTCCTTCATTAGTTATTCATTTATACCAATCACGTAGTTCTCTGTCTCATTTTTAACATTTCAAGGATAACTGACAATAAGGTAATGTAGTGGTGTAAAAATATTATTTTTTCCTTATAACCAATAAAAAAAAATATTCTTCTCAAAAGTATTCTATTTTTTTCTTTGTGCATAAATAATATGTTTTATATACCTATAATCTGTCTTTAAATTCAAATTGAAAAAATATTATTTATATAAAAATAAATAGACTATTGCAAGCACTTAAATTGTCGAATGAACATATAAAAGAAAACTACCATCGGCCCTGAAGCCAGTTCTGCGAAAAAGAGCTGACAAGAAACTCAACAGTTACTCTTCTCAATGTTGATGATGTGATTTAAATATTACATAAACTATCAGCATGACATTCAATACCATACATGCTTATTCTGTAAATATTCTTGAACAGTATAGCTTTGTTTGTTAGTTAGTATTGCTTTTACAATTTTTAAAATTATTGTAGTAGCAAATTGAGAACAGATTGCCATTTTATTATATACGCGTAAGCTCAGGCCCTGTAACTGATATCTCAAACACCTTCTAAAATATTATTTTATAAATAATGCCTTGGTTCATGATATATTTAGTGGTTAGAACCTTTTATAGTTGTGATCGTAATCCAAAATCTTTTAGAGATTCAGATGTAACAGTGTTGAGAATTGCCATCAAAAGTTTATTCAAATTAAAGTAGCTTTAAAAAAAATATTAAGAAGTAAAGCTTATTACACTGTTTAACAATATTTAGAGGATAAACATGTATGAAATTAATGTCTATCGAATATGATGCAGGATAGCTGCCAGATAATGTAATAATTGAATTATACCATTGACTTTGAAAAGAGCAACTGTTGAGTTTCTTGCCGGCTCTTCTCAGCTGACTTCAGCAACTGCCTTCCGATCCGGTGGTAGCATTTTTCTTTTCTTTTTGTTTATATGTTCATTCGACAATTCGAAAGTGCTTATAAGAGTCTATTTGAATAAAGAATATTTTGTTTTTTTTTTAAATAACTGGAACTCGACAATATTATATAGTCATAACTCGAAGCTCTTCCGAGGAAAAGCCAAGAGCGTGTCCTAACTTCCTCTCCACTATAACTGCGAACTAATTGTAATGAAAGGATTCTTCCTTAGAGTAAGGGCACCGCCCCGCCCCTACACCGTGAATTCCTACCAGACTGCGGCTGCAACAGTCTTATTGAACTCTCCGGGACTTTTGTGTGTGATCTTTCTGATGGTACTTGTTACTGTTGTTTATATTAAGAGTGTATTAGAACGGATGCTAACTTAACAGAGGTAGCACCAAATAAAAGCACATCTCTATATGTCTGGTCCGGTCTGTTTGATTGGTCTGGGGGTTTCTAAGGGGTCTTGGAATAGTAGGGACTATAAAAGCAAAAGTATTTATATATAACATTAAAGTTTGCTAGTATAACGTAGTTTGCTCCAATTTTAAACAACCTTTAGGACCTCTGGCAGTATAAATGTACGTCTTTTACATTATAAAAACACTCGGCTTAAAAAAACACTCGACTCTTCTCCTGTGAATACTGAGTCTTGCGTCCCTCATAGTTGGTGGTTAAATGTCTTATGGCCTAAGATCCCATCGTTTAAAACTGTAGGGATCAGATTTTCTAATGAAACTTTTATTTAAGAATGATACATGATAGTAGAATAGATTACACTAGGGTTGCCCAAAAAAATCCTGCCGCAATCACCTTTAATTAATGTTTTTCGTAACTCGTTTTTGGAGAAAATTGCACTCATATGTTTTTTATGTGAATCGCACATAATTTGAAAGAAAATCGCATAAGGGATTAGAAGAACAATGGTTGCCAGCTCTCAGTCTGCCGCAAGTCCAGGGTTGCCTGCTTTAAAGAGGTCAGTTAATGTTAATATTTGCACTTATGTGTTTTTTTAATGATTTATATATCAAATTAAAGCTTATTTTTTTCTCATCACTAAAACACATGGTTGCCCGCAAAATAACTGCCGCAAGCAAAGGTTGCCATCATTTGAAATATTTTATTCCGATTCCGTTTGACTTAGAATAGACGATGAAATACGCAGTTTGCCTTATGTTTTAAAGTAAAATATTATAAAATAGAAGGTCAATCTTAAAATTAATATTTATTCTAGTTTACCTGTTAAATGATGATTTTAATCATATTAAGTACATACAAAAAACTATTTAAACATGAAATCATCCTTATTTTTCCATTGAAATAATGAATCTATGATATTAAGTCTTTGTTCAATCTGTTTTCTAGATATTAATACTCGTTTAAATCGTTATTTTAAAACGACTAAATTATCATCTATATGTATAAAACAAGTACCTGACTCACTGAGGTAAGACGCACGCACAGCTAGCACGCTAATGGTAGAAACGTGAAATTTGGACAGATGTTTTTTTTTCATAATCTGGACATCCACTAATAAGGGATTTTAAGAAAATTGAACCCTAAAGGGATAAAATAGGGGCTGAAAGTTTGTATGGTTTTTTTTTAATCGGCACCGATTTTTATAATATTTGAAATTCAGACTCCTAAAAATATTTCATTGAAGATATGTTTCATGGTTTTTTAGGATTCACCCCGTAAGGGTTCAAATAAACAGGCGAAGCTGCGCGCGCCCACTAGTATTAAATAAACGTTTACAAATATCGTTCTATTATAAGGTGTTAATTACATAATGTTTTCATAATATAATGTAGGTTGACAATTTTATTTATTAATCAAGAAAATATGGAAAATTACCTCGTTATAAACTCTCAATCTCTCTCTTCGTCCTCAGAGAAAAATATATAATATTAAACATTTAATTTAATTATACTTATCAAACATTAATTATACTTACGTTTTGCATTAGAAAATAATTGAAAAATAAAAATCAAATTAGATTGACGCTGTATCCCGCACGCAGCAGGGTAGGCAGAGGGAACCTAGTATTAAGACATTCCGTTCCCCACTCTCTGCCGAATTCTAGAGGCATTGTGTGTTGAATGGCAGAACTCAACGCTGCGCTTTGCTTCGACACCAGAACGAAGAGATGGAAATATAAATTTAAGTGAATATTTCATCTCCTCGTGTGGAGTTCTTCTTTATATTTTTGTTTTACAACAATGAACTTTTTGTAACACTGTAAGTGATAACTGTGCATTGTGTTACTATTTAAGAAAATGTTACTGTATATAAAATTCATTTTTTGGCGAAACAACAGCAAAATTTTACACTTTAGACTCATTATTAAGTTCCACACACATTTTCGCACATAAAACAGATCTTCATTTTTGTCATGTTCATGTTGCACTGTTATTGCATTTAGAAACAATACATCAACGAAAATAAAATTATTGCATTTCGTTTGCTTTGTATATCGCCGCAAAATGTTTATCTAAAGTAAAAAGTAGACAACTAATTGATATTTGTCGACTCCTGATCATAAACCTTAAATAGCGTTTATTATTCGGCACTACTGTCGAAATTTCTTAGGATTTATTTTTGATAAATTAATTTTGTTTATTATAATTTTATCATATATATATTTCTTTCAATGCAAATTCTTAAAAGTTGCGTGTGAAAAAAAAGATTGCGGCAACCGTTATCAAAAAAAAACGAGAAAAAAAATCAAACGAGCAGAGGACAAAGAGAGAGAGAGTATATTGAAATGTTATTTTCCATATTTTCTTAATTAATAAAAAAACATACGCAATAATTGTCGCCCTTCATTATCTTAAGGAAACATGATGTAATAATTAATACCTTATAATAGATTGATATTTGTAAGCATTCATTTAATTAGATAATTTAGTCGTTTTAAAATGTTAATTTAAATTAGTATTAGTATTTAGAAAACAGATTTAGCAAAGACTTAATATCATGGGTTCATTATTTCACTTGAAAAATAAGGATGATTTCATATTTAAATAGTTTTTTGTATGTTCTTAATATGATTATAATCATCATTTAACAGGTAAATAGCTAGAATAAACATTAATTTTAAGATTGACCGTCTATTATGTAATATTTTACTTTAAAACATAAGGCAAATTGCGTATTTCATCGTCTATTCTCAGTCAAACGGAATCAGAATAAAATATTTCAGATGATGGCAACCTTTGTTTGCGGCAGCCATTTTCCAGGCAACCATGTGTTTTAGTGATGAGAAAAAAATAAGCTTTAATTTGATATATAATTCATTAAAAAAACACATGAGTGCAAATATTCACATTAAGTAACCTCTTTAAACCAGGCAACCCTGGACTTGCGGCAGACTGAGAGCTGGCAACCATTGTTTTTCAATTCCTTATGCGATTTTCTTTCAAATGATGTGCGATTCACATAAAAACATATGAGTGCAATTTTCTCCAAAAACGAGTTACGAAAAACATTAATTAAAGGTGATTGCGGCAGGATTTTTTTGGGCAACCCTAGTGTAATCTATTCTGCTATCATATATCATTCTTAAATGTAAGTTTCATTAGAAAATCTGATCCCTACAGTTTTAAGCGATGGGATCTCCACCTATTACTGCGTCGTAATGTTTTAGATGTACGTTCAATGCTACAAGATTTTACAATTTTAATTTTATGGTTATATTAAGTCGTAAATATATTATTAAATAAATTATTAAGAGCTGAAAAGCAATAGCACACGTAAAAACACAACATAGTTCTAAGAGAGATTATATTTCCTTATTTTATTATTTTTTTTAAGTCGACTGGTTGGATTGCTTCGTGACACAATGGCACTCATTTTCACCATTTCGATGAGCGAAATATGCATATTTAATAAAATACCCACTACAATGTCCCGATTTGAAATTTACATTACGCTTATGGATATTAATAGATATGTATTATTTTTTATATTTATATTATGTAATAATAATTTGTAGATGCAGATACACCTCCCGGAACCGCCACTCAACACGCAATGCCTCCTGAATTAGGCGAAAAATTCGGAACGGAGTGTCTTAACACTATGTTCCCTTTGCCTGCGTACAGGATACAGCGTGACGCCAAAAAAATAGATATTCATTGTAATTTATTAGATATTACATATTCAGTTTGTGTAAACATATGCAATGTATGTTAATTAGGTACTGAGTAGGAAAAAAAATTAGATCACACTATTACATGTTTATTACGGTAACAGCTCGAGTAACTGCCGGGAATGCAGTCTGGCTAGGTTTAGTTATTAAAACTGGATGTTAGGTTTCACATTGACTGAGTTTTACGCAAATATAATGCTATTGTTATACACATACCTATATAAAATTTAAAATCTTAAAGCGCGACTTTCTGTTCCACCACTCAACACGCGCAATGTCTCGAAAATTCGGCGGAAAGTGGTAAACAAAGAGTCTTAATACTAAATTCCTTCTGCCTACCCTTGCTTTATGCGGGATACAGCGTGAAGCATACATGCATATTTTTTCCCTTTTTTATAGGATATAATAATATTTGGTATTACACATCCCTTCATTTCACTAGATTCTGCAAGTTTGAAGTTTATTACGAAATGTAATAACATTTTACTTCCGTTGTATTTTTTCACTTTAAATATTAATCGTTATCACAAATGGTCTATTGTGCGTAAGTATAAGGATTGCAGTCAGTCATTCAGTAGCATTGTTCCTAGTGAAGCGCACGATTTTTATGAAACATTGCAATTCCACGTAAATCAAACTCTTTGATGACGGTTGATAAATTAATTATCGAGTATAGATTAGATAAATAATAATGATTCGATGTCATGAATATTTATACAGTGTAATTTGAATTACTGAAGGAGTAGTGCCTTGTGTTTTTTTTAATTCATAAAATATTTCACCGGAAAACATAGCGTGTTTATCTCGTTATTTTAATTGAAATATGTATCTTGATATAGACTTTTTATTATGACAATTATTTGATTATTACGTGCGATATAAACGATATGGGTAATTCAAAGTCTAAGAAAGTGCAGAAGGAGCCCGATAAGTTCTTCGAGCGGGAGCGATGGAAGCAACAAAAAATTGAAGAGAAGAAGAAAAAAAATGCAAGCCAATTGCATAAAAGAACAGCAGTGAAAGAGCCACCTATAGCCCTTTCTGCAACACTATCTCCACCTATTCCCGGTCCAGGGCCAGCGCCGACGTCGGCTCAAGTTCGTTCGTATGACGACGAAGCCTTGGATCGAATGCGCTATCAACTTAATAATGATAGCGATGCCTTTTTACTCAATAATATTTTATTGTCCGTGCAATTCTTCGAAAATTATGAAAGGTAAATTTATTTAAGGTAAATTCAATATTTTTATTTCCATTTATTGATTATAAATTTACAAATTTATTTATGATGATTTAACAAAGTAACTACTTATACTTTAACCTTTTTCCGAGTTCCCATCAGATGAGCTGATGCGTAAGACAAAGTGCGGTCAGGTTTGCCTGTCTGAACTGTATTCGAACCAAAATATCCCTTATTTATACTCTATTAAATGTGGCAGAATTCTAAGAAAAACGAAAAATATCGGAAACTATAAGGAAACTAAAAAAAGTTTTATATATAGAAAAAAAATAAGTATTTCATTTTAAATTTCTTGTCCTATTATAATTTAAAAAATGTTAAATATTTAAGCATCTTTTAATAAGAAATTGTAAAGTAGTTTTAAATAACATGTTTGCTACTTTAGGCCTTAAAATTAATTATAAAATATTGTTGCCTTTAATTTATATTTATATTATACAAAATTATCATATTAAATAAAACATATTAGTTTCAAAAGTAAAAGTCTTAAATTTATCTTACTTTCTATTCTGTTAAACTTAATGGATTTATTTTATTTTGTTTATGTAAAATTTTTTAGCTACGATAAAATTATCTGTAATCACGATATCAATTTGGTAATTGAAAAGAGTATACTTGGTGAAAGAGGCAGCGCTCATGCCTCAACAGTTTGTACTTAGGTTTTTTTTTCATTTCACGATTTTTATCCATACCTGTATTTCGTGTGACGCGATTACGCATAGATCCCAATAACGTAAACACTTACTACTACCAAAATACTATTAAAAGTTAAACAACTGTGAACTTTATCGCCAATACCTACGACTCGATTTCGGAATGAGGCGTGTGCGGCGGTGTTCCTTTGATAGGTTTATGTGTGCGTGCCTCGTCCTTACAAATGCTGTTTTATTTTAAAACGACAATTTTATTTTTTATTTTGTTGGAAAACTTTTTATTTTTGGGAAAAAAATGTAATAAGTTTTTATGGAGTAGTTAAAACTATGATTTCATTTAAAGTGGTGCTAACACTTCCACCTGTATGATACATTATGATATTTATTTATGTTTAAGTAAGGCTTTAACAACATATCAACAGTAATTAAACAATTGACGGATATGATATTAAACTAAGTTATTATTATAGTGATAACAACTCAAGAACATGTTGATTTAGATATCGTTATCAGTTATATTAGCGGTGATTTCTTTGTGATTTTAAAAATCTTCAAACCATTTAACGCACATATTTTTATTTTGAATTGATTTACTGTGATATGTATTAATATTAAATATATTTTTTCAGAGAGCTGTATCTCATTAAAAATAACCCTATCACTGAGTGGCAACATGAAATGGACGAAGCAATGGTAAAACGTCATAAGCATGTATTTTTTGCTGATAGAATACAAGAATGTGTACAAGAGCATGTAGTTTACCAAAGACAGCGAGATAAGTCAGAACCTTTAGTTGCTTCTAGATTATTCGTAATATATGATAACGTAGAAGCGAGTGAACCTGGTGATAGTTCTGATTACTCTGCTGTTCTTGATGCACCCTTTTATAAGCTACGTATAGAAGATTGTAAAGAGCCAGGTAAATTTAATTAATTTATATTAATTTAAAATTATAAACGAATTGTAAATTGTAAATGCATATGCGTTGTACCTTTTTGCGATCTCGAGACAAATGGTCTTGACAGACGGACAGACAGACTCACAAAGTGATCTTATAAGCGTTTTCTTTTTTGAGGTACGAAACCCTAAAAATCAACTGATTTCAATCGTCTTTATATTCAGATACTGACTTACTGTGTCATAATAGCGTATCTCTATTGAAATTAATTAAACTGTAAGTATTATATTAACATATGCTATATTTTTTTAGGATATGTCAAACTTAAAAAACTTGAAATTTTGGAAAGTACTCTTGCTAAAGAAACTGAATCTAATAGTATGCCTCCAGTGAACTCTGACGACAGTGTATATACCGACTCTGAAAAAGAGTCGAATACCTCAGATGAGATTTTATATTCTTCTAAAGATGGGAATGTAATGAAAAATTTTGAAGAAAAATTGACGGAGTTAAAGATAGAAGAGGTTGGTTTACCAAATACTGCAAGCGTGTCTCATGAAGAAATTAAAATTAAGACTTCAGATGATGTTTGTGAAGCGAGCACAAGTGCAAAATGTATAAGTGGTACTCGTCACGAATTATCTTATAACATGGATGAAAATGAAACTATAACGGATCAATATATTAAGCCAAGAAAATCAATATTAAAAAACGTAAAAAGGCGTTTTAGCGGACCAACAAAAGACATTCTCAATAAAACCCAACTTGGTGAACCTCGTTATATGTCGTCAGATAACATAGCAGCTGAAGACACAGAAACTTCAGGATATCGATCAAATGCCAGTAGTCGTCACACAGAGTCAAGTGAAACTGAATCAGATTATGGATATGCAACAATTACTGAATCGACAACTCCCAAAAAACTGGAATTGACCTTACAGTCTAATTACACATTGACCTCGGGGGTGCTTCCAGATGATTCTTGGGTGTCTATAAATGTAAAAACTATTGATTGGAGTGATGACGAAGAAGATGATGCAGCTTCTAAAGTATCTTTAAATAGAAATCTGTATGAGACACAGCAGTATCTA
Organism: Heliconius himera; assembly: GCA_021202915.1. Lineage (NCBI taxonomy): Eukaryota > Metazoa > Arthropoda > Insecta > Lepidoptera > Nymphalidae > Heliconius > Heliconius himera. Next base: position 303,627 of record JAJHJA010000217.1, read on the forward strand.
AGTTCTATTACGTTTATGCATGATTTTGTTGATAATTTTATACTTGATTTAGGATCTGGCCTAGGATTTTCTCAAGAGGCTATCAAAAATGCTTTAACGCAAGGTGCTAGTATTTATTGCAATGCTAGTAAGCCTGGTAATAATATTAACAGTAACTATGAAGTTTTCCCTGCTTTGATTGCGGCTTGGCCAAATACTGCAAATCAATGGATTATTCGAGAAAGGAAAATAATCCAAAATCCTAGAACTAATTTTGCTTATCAATGGCCAACTAAATATATGGTAAGCAAAGCTATTGGATTTGGATGCCTTCTAGTACCCATAGGATTTAGACCGAAACGTGGAGTAAATCCGGACCAGAAACTACAGTGGCGGGTTATATTCCCAGCAGCTGAACGTTACTTGGAAAGTTGCTTAGCTCACTCGCATATGCGTTGTTACTTGTTTGCGTTAACTTTACAGAAAACTTTTATGGAGAGCGAAACTTCGAAAACTGGTATAGATGCTGGTCATCTTAAAAATCACTTACTTTGGCAATGCGAGGATAACTACGCTAGATGGCCTGAAGATAGACTAGGTGAATCACTGCGTTTATTTTTAAGAAGTTTCTATGTACAGTTTGGCAAATCTCGATTTCCAAATTATTTTATGGAAAATTGCAATGAATTTAAGTGTATTCCAAAACCTGTATTGCTCAAATTACAAAGAAAGCTGGCTGATATTCTTGAAACACCAGTAATGCATTTACTTCATGCTATTAACAAAATTAAATATACAAAAAAGGATTTCTATCCAACATTTAACGTAAACAAGCTGTACGAAATTTTAACCTGCAAAAATCCGCTACGTATGCTTAATCCACATATACCAGTTATTGTTCCAAATCATAATGAGAGCTCTGATAGTGATGATGAATTCACCAATATCTGGGACAGAACAAAAGCTCATGATAAACATTATCAATGGAAAAAAGAAAGACATCGACAAATGAAAGAAAGAAGGCGGGTTAATACAACAAATAAAAAAATGAGAAGTAACTTGAAGATGGAAAAAGAAATAAATGAAAAAGTGAGTATTAAAGTATTTAATTTAAGAAATAGTAAATATTTTAGTACTTATACAAGAGTTTTTTATACCGGCAGTAATTTAAAAATAGAAACTGTAAAAAAATATTTATCAGTATTATATATGCACTTATTAGAAACCATTGCGGCTCAGTGCTAGCTGTTGTGGTGTGCTCAGTTCGCAGTTAGAGAAATAAAAACAAAAAAGGGGCTAGGATTATCGAATATTACTATTGTTATTACTTCTCTCTATTACTTTTGTTAATGTTTTCTTTGTATCCATATTAAATTTATATGTATTTGTTTTATTTTAGATAATATTGCCATCTAAAATGGAACCTGAGCGACGTCGCCTTGTAATAGAGTTCTTTATTCCTCATTTCATAGCGATGGCTCGTTCGAGTGAGAAGTTTGATGCATTAAGACAAGCTATTATTTACTTAGAGCAAGCGCAGAGATTAGGTTACCTTCTGCGCGAGGAACCAGGAGGTGACATAACAGCACGTGAATATTTAGATATCATTCGCGACAAACTAGCAGATTGTCAGCGTAAAATTGTAAGTCAAGGTGGTTACAAAATGCCGTTGAGAGAGAAAAGTTTTTTGGAAAAAAAATCTCCGCACGCCAATTTAATTCGTAAACAGCGTCCAAGGTATGAGCATATCGTAAATCAAAACTCTCCTACCGATGGTACCAGCATAGCCCCACTTACTTTCGTAGATGTTCATGTCGAAAATTTAAGCAACCAAAATTCTAAAAAATATTTGGAAATTCATGATAGTAATTCTGAGGAATCAAAATTATAATTTTTTTAACGTGAATCACACATCACATAAATAACATTTTTACATTTATCGGTATAATTTTAATTCTAAGTGTTATAATAAAAATCTAATCTAGTTATCTTATAATCTTAAACATAATTTTGTATAAGATATTTTTTATATTTTTGTATAAAACTTATGTTGTAGGTGGGTGAGTTAAAAATTTGTTTAATAAAAAAAAATACAATAAATTGGAATCTCTTAATATTAAAGTGCCGATTAATGCTTTATGAGCTATGTGATAAAAGGATATGGAAAAAACTATGATTAAGTATCTTAAAAAAACAATATTATTTTGGTAATGAATCTTTATTGTTAAAAAATATATTTTTTTAATGCTAAGTAGATTTAAGACGATATGCTACTTCATATATATTTTATTCATGATATTGATTATGTAAAACTTTCATTGGATGTCTAAATTAATATATGTATCCCAGTAAACATAACGAGTAGTGTCATTGCACGTACCTGCAAGTACATATATATTTGTATGCTTGCCTAAGGCGGGCAGCTCGCAGATCTGAATCAAACTCTGGCATGACCTCATCTATTCGGTGGTGATATTAGATGCAGTCAATATGTGCATTCAATAAATTGAGGTCAGTCGTGGGGTAAAGAGTGACTGTGAAACCGACTGATTGTGGGTTCGATCCCCACTCGAGGAGATAAAATAGTCACTTAAATTTATATTTCCATTTCTTCGCTCTGGTGTCGAGGCAAAGCGCGGCGTTGAGTTCTGCCACTCAACACGCAATGCCTCCAGAATTCGACAGAAAGTGGGGAACGGAGTGACTTAACACTAGGTTTCCTCTGCCTACCCTGCTGTGGGTGGGATACAGCGTGAAGCTGATAAAAAAAATATGTGGAAGTACAGCTAAGACAACATGCAACTAGAACGAACATCTCTTAGCAATAAAATTATAATTATATATTACTTTGTGTTGAATGTATAAATTAAGTTAAATTATTTATTGAGCAAAGATGAATAATTTTGATATTATAATGAAATCGTAACAAGTTGCGTAATCATTTAATAATAAAAAGGTTGTTTTAATATTGTTAGATTACGCTTCATGAAATGTACCAATTCAAATAAATTCGTCATGAATATTTTTACTCAAAATGTTTTTTATTTACTATATATTTAATAACGGGATATTTTTAATTAGTTATATGTGTATCTTTATTATTCATGCGTGTGTATATGTGTAAAATGCAATAAAATAATAAAATGGTTAATTATGGTCTATGGTCACTATGGCCTAGTGTTCTGTATATTTTTTATACTTAAAAAGAGTAGTATAGACAATCTAATGTAAAATTGAACTTACAGATACATAGGTAAACACAATTACATAAAATTAATTCAATAAATATACCAACTTAATATTTTTTTTATTTTATTTTTTTTTACTTTTTAAGTCTACAAGAGCAGACATACCATATGTCTATATATGTATAATATTGTTTATAACTCAAAATATTTTCATTGAAGAATTTTTTGATTAGAGATCAGATGATCTCTAAAATAGATAATTAAAAAAAATATGGGGTGTGTTACAAGCCAGTTTAAGAATAGAAGATATCTCTATAGGGAACCGTGAGATAATAGGTTACTTTATAGGTCATGATTAATGGAGTTAATAATTTAAAATTATATAAAAATTATTATAGAAGTAACAAGCTAACAGCACTGTAAATAATACTATATAATAATATCTATAAAAATTATGTAACCTCTTAAAACTTATTAGAAATCGAATATTACAAATGTCTTAAATTATTTACTTAACGTTTAATAACTATTTATTCAATGTGTAATTAATATGTAAATACCTTGCCTTATTCTTAAACTTCAGACACATTTCAATACGAATAAATTATAGAGTAAAAAATATTCTTTTATTTTACATCTCAATATAATTATAACTGTTTATGTAAAAGTTACAAATATAAGTAAATAAGTGAATATTCTTAAGTGGTACGGCATTTAAGGAAAAAAGAAACCCTTATAAGATCACTTTGTTGTCCGTCTGCCTGTCAAGAGATTTATTGAAAAAATCGTATTTTTACATTGCCATATAGCAAAAAACGTATATTTGAGGCCATATAATGAAGCCATGAAGCCCGTGTTGACTGTTTTTATGCTCTCATGAGAAAAAGATGCGGGTCTCTGGTGCGTCGGGTACGGGGTAGTGTCAACAGTATACTGAATATGATATCAAATAGACTAGATTGCATATACAGTCAACCCTCCTATAACGCGGTACTCTCAGAGCGCGGTTTCCATATAACGCGGAGCTGAAATTGCGACAGCCCTCCTATAACGCGGGTCTCTTACAACGCGGTTTCCGTTCAACAGCATCATATAAGTTTCTTCCGCGCAGCCTTTGAATGACTCTAGTACTCTTCTCTCCAATGTGTCTTTCTTATTTTACTTGGAAAATAGTTTCTTTAGTTTAATTTTTGTTTCGTTTTTTGTATTATTTTCTTATAAAACATCTCAATTTAATTAAAATAATTTATAATTTATTTAGAAAACGTATAAAAAATTGAACGTAGCGGAACTCGAACCCGCGCCTCCTGGAAACCGACCAGGCGCACTGACCACTAAGCAATACGTTGAACGTGTGTGTTCTGAGACACGCGCCTGGTCGGTGTCCAAGAGGCGCGGGTTCGAGTCCCGCTACGTTCAAATTTTATGTTTTCTAAATAAGTATTTTTCTTTCTTAAGTGTGGAATAACACTTTAAAAATGTTAAAAAAAAATATATTTTTTTTTTGTCTTTGGAATTATTGGTCTCCATATAACGCGGTACGAATGATGTGATTTGTACTAATTATGAGTTTCTTATAGCGCGGTTTCCATACAACGCGGTAGACGGTTTCCATAGAACGCTCTACGAATTAGCCTAGTTTGTACGGTTAAATTCGAGTTTCTTATAGCGCGGTTTCCGTATAACGCGGTACGCACTCACCGCGTTATAGGAGGGTTGACTGTACATGAATCATTGCTGTTCCGTTGCAAGCGGGACGGTGCAGCGATGATTGGTATAATTTTTAAATTGTAATGTTGTAATGTATTTTTTTTTAATTCGATGTAATAATTAACTAATCTAGTCTGTAAGAAATATTATTTACTAACCATAATGAGTCACTGGTCACTTAAATAAAGTATATTATTATTATTATAACAAAAAAACGCATATTTGGACACCACAAAGGTAATCAAAATAAAAAGAGTGAAACTACATTTGTTGTTAAATCCTAAAAATAAATAAAAGCCGCTAGTTCATATGAGGTATCAGATGAAATGGCTTTGGCTAACCTCAAAATTTTGTACGGAACCCTCGGTGGGCGAGCACGACTCGCGCTTGTCCGGTTTTTGTATAAAAGACTACTTGCATTAAGTTTTTTGCAGCATTAACAATCTAGCTACGTAAAAAAGCATAATAAAACTTAAATTATTTATAAATTCTCCAAATTTTCATTCGTAAAAAACATTCCAAGAAGAGAACGAGAAAGGAATATCTTTCGTTATTTTTACGAAATAACCTAACCCATATTTTCTATAATAAACCTAAACAACATCAACTTCACCGCCAATACCTACGACTCGATGTCGTGGTGAGGCATTAGCAGCGTTATCGCTTTGATATGTTTGTCTGTGTGTGTCGTTCTTAACATATGGCGTCTTATTTTACAACGATAATTTTATTAATTATATTATTTAAAAAAAATGCTTTTTCGTTTTTGGCAAAATCTCTTTTGCCTTAATTGTATTAGGCTTTTATAGAGTAGTTAACTGTGGTTTCATTTAAAGTGGTGATGACTCTGATGAATACTCTGTATAGGTACATACTTATTCATTTGGTATATAAAAAAAAAATCACTTCATTGATACTTTTGCTTATTAAAAAGTGATTCTGTAATGTATATTACCTACATAAATAAAACTATATAGGTACTTATTTATATTTTATTCTAGTATATAAAAAAAAATATCACTTAATTGATATTTTTGCTTATTTTATATTATCGGATTTACTCCAGCCACCATAGCGAGGAGCGCCATTCGAACGTACATGCCATATTCTGCTTGCCTAAAGTATGCAGCTCGAGGATCGGAATCGAACTCCGGCGAGATCTCATCTACGCGGGGGAGCGGATGCATTACGATCATACGACGGCGTGCACGTGTCATTAGTTGTGGAGTAACAACCAACAAGCCACGCATCTGAAACACATAAATATAACATTCTTAGCTGTGAAATGAATATTTACCACTTTTTAAGTAAGATATTTTTTTTAATATCGTAATTGAAATATTTTTTTAAATATATTTTATTATTAAAAAGGAATAAATAAAGTCTCCTTTTATTACAAGAGATCGTCGAGGCGCAGGGGCTCAAGGGTTTAACTGTAACATGATGGTTGTTGGTTCGATCCCCACTCGAATGAATGAATTATTATTTATGAATATTTTCATTTTTACACTCTGGCACCAAGACAGGCATTGAGATACGCTGCGAGGAAAGTGGGGGACGGAGCATCTGAACACTGTCTATGACAGATAATATAATTAAAACAATTCTATGCTTACAGCAAAAACAAATTTACCTTTTCATATTCTTCCTCACTATCAAATCTTTCACGCTGGATACGAGTCATATATATAACGTGAGTGTCTGCTAAAACATCTTCTAAGCGTTCATAAACAGTTTGACGTATTCCTTTGCGTGCTATGTAGTCCATAATGTGTTTGGGCATTCCTAGACCCGGTGGACTAACATATTGTAATTGCACTTGGTACAAAGTCAGTAAGCGCGCTAACGAATGTACAGTCCGACCATTTTTAAGATCCCCTACCATTGTGATAGTGAGACCGTTAACAGTACCGATTTCTTCTCGGATAGTAAAAATGTCTAACAACGCTTGTGTCGGATGTTCACCAATTCCGTCTCCGGCATTTATTATAGGTTTTCTTGATTGTCGTGCGGCACGCTGAAACATTGAAATGAACAAAAAATATTGTTATATTGATTACATTTTTCTTTTATCTCTAAATATTTTACCATTATATCATACTTACAGCTACCGCTCCTGGTTGAGGATGACGTAACACAACTACGTCAGCGTAGCTAGCCATTACAGTTACACTGTCCTCTAAAGTTTCGCCTTTTTTAGCCGACGAGCTCGTTGCATCTGTATGAATTACGGATCCACCGAGTCTTTGCATAGCTGCAGCAAAGCTACAGCTTGTTCGTGTGCTAACTTCGTAAAATATTGATGCCATTACTTTACCGCGTAATATATCATCTAAGACGCGTCCTTTGCTAACACTTGTTTTCATAAATTGAGCTAAATTAAATATATCATTTAAATTTTCTTTTCCAAATGTATCAACTGTCAATATACTTTTTCCAAAGAGATCGCTGCGTTGTCGCTGTGAACCAGATACTTGTGAAGGATATGAAGAGCTATCACATCTTTGTCTTGTGACAGGCGGCTGGGGAGGTAGTGGTGAAGCACTTCTAAAGCCAGAAACATCGTTAAAATGAACATTCAGCTTATTCCCTTCAGGCTTATTCATTTCCATATGATCCAATTCGACATCACTATATCTGCTTAACTCTAAAGAATTGTGTATATCAAGTGCAGAGCTAGGCCTACTCGTTTCTTTCTCATTCTTTTCAATTGCAAAGCTAGGCAATATTTGTTTTTTAGGTGCGGGCCAATCACGCACATTCTGACCGAATCCAGGTGGAACAAGTATTTGACCCTCCACATAAGCTATCTCTCCTCGTAAAGTAACACGGTGTATTGCTCCACATACTCGCATGCCGGCAAAAGGGGTCCATTTGGATTTGGAAAATTCTAACGCTTCGGGTATTGTCCATTCATAATCCATGTCAACTTCTACATATGTATTAAGTTGTTCCGGTAAATTAAATATTTTGCGAGGATTTCTATGGAATTTATTTATTATATCATCCATGCTTAAACGTCCTTCATTAACAGCATTTAATAAAAGCGGTAAGACAGTTTCTAGCCCTGGAAACCCGGGTGGAGGTTTTTCAGAACTTTTTTCATCTACAGAGTGAGGTGCATGATCTGTAGCAAAAACATCTATAATATCCATATTTTTCCATAGCTCTGCTTGATCCTCAGGGCCACAAAGAACCGGACGCACCTCAGCCCGACCTTTACCAATTCTATCGATATCATCAGTACTTAAAAATAAATGGTGCGGACATACTTCACATGTAACTTTTAGGCCTCTTTCTTTAGCCGACTTTATAATAAGAATTTCCTCCTTTCTGGCAACATGACAAATATGAATTGGCCTATCTAATAAAGAGGCCATTAAAATAATAGCACCAGTTTTTTCCCGTTCAGCGTGAGCACATATTGGCATTTTCTTTGGCCAGTTTTGAAGGTGCCGTTGCCAAACAGTCATATCATCAAGTTTTAAAGTAGTAAAAGTTTCATTCAAGTACATTTTTAAGGCTGCAGCCTGTGGTGCCATCTCGGCAGCGGTGTCACAATTTGTTGTTGAAGCACCAACAAATAAAGCGAAATCGCATCGCGCGCTTACGCGGGCTAAAGTTGAGACATAATCATATGAAGTACGATCAATTACTGGAGGATTCGTATTTGGCATTGCACATATCATTGTTATACCACCCGCTAATGCGGCTGCAGTACACGAATCAAAATCTTCTTTGTAAGTAGCTCCCGGCTCTCTGACATGAACATGGACATCTATAAATCCAGGCAGCTTTATAATATTACGTGAGGTCATACAATCTGTATGTGTCTTCATAGGTGGAGCACCGCCACACTGCAACATTGCCTGTAAGGAAATTAGGATCATTCACTGACGAGATTTAGAATTTTAAAATTTTGGCCAGTAAGGTAGGTCAAATCGCTTTAGTATCCAATGATATATGTCAAATGTACTAAATATAAATAAAATATACCAATTAGGTGTTAATACATTATGATATATTTTTGGATATTGTTTATGATAAAAATTAAAATATTTAAAATATGTGTCTAACAAACCTTAACCAGAAGTTTAGCACATTTCACATCGGTAACAAGAGGAACAGCATAATCCACAGCCAGACGGCGAGTGCGATAACCATGTGTACTAAATGAGGAAACTCGGCGAGCTCCACCCCGCATTGGTAAATTAATGACAAGATCAAGTTCCCTTCTTGCCATAAAATCTGCTAAATGCATAAGTTCGCCGTCTGATCTGTCATCTTCAAGATCGCCGATGTGGTCAAATGTCCATTGAACACTTTCAACCTAAAATTGTTTAATAACTCTTGTTATAGTCTCAGCTATAATGGAACGATAACAACCATCGTATTATATACATTAAATTTGTTTGTTGAATTTACTTCATAATTATTTGTATATCACAAAAATACCTCGACTCCATGTTCTGTGTAAAAATCTCCTGTCCCCATACTGGCATATAATTTGTAACCCAGCTTTTGTAAATTTCGAACACTGGGCAGGAGTTCCATTTTATGCTGAAAATTATTAACATGAATTCTTTGTTAATATATATGCAATTTTGCGAATGTAATTCTCTTTTACTAAAGTAGTTATTTTAATCAACAGCCTGTATAATGTTTATTGTTTATGTTTATATGTATATAAAAATAAACAATATACATTATACAAAAATTTTATAGGTTTTGGGTTGTTCAAGTAAAATTGAGGAATTTGAATATCGTTTAGTAGTAGATAGTTAGTTATAAGAACCGTAAATGTATGTTGTTAAATGTTAAAAATAAATAAGGTAATATTAAAAATAATTACGAAATATTTGGTTACCTTAAACGTCCCAATAGAAAGTAATATAGCTTTTTTGGGTATTCGAAATCCTGTACTCATCAATGATTTTAAATAAGCTTCATATCGATTCTCACCGAAACAGGCTACTTCTCCAGTTGATGCCATTTCTACACCGAGCATTACATCTGCACCAGATAATCTTGAAAAAGAGAATTGTGGTACTTTGACTCCAACTTTTCCACATCCTTTCATAACATTAACAGGCTCAATTGATTTACCAAGTATTACTTTGGTTGCCATAGCGACAAAATCGTGATCTAAGGTTTTTGATACAAATGGAAAAGATCTAGATACTCTGACGTTACATTCTATTACTTTAAGTTCATTGTTTTTAGCAATTAATTGCATGTTGAACGGTCCGGTAACATCAAGCGTTTCTGCAATTATTCTAGCTATTTCATGAATTTTGTCTAAGGTTTCATTGTTAATATCTTGAGGTGGAGTAACTAATGTAGCATCTCCAGAATGAACACCAGCATTTTCAACATGTTCTGAAACTGCAATACAAAGAAGGACACCATCAGCTGCTACTACATCAACGTCTATTTCTTTTGCGTCCAATATATATTTTGAAATTACAACAGGATGATCTTTATTAAGTTGACTAGCAGATTTCAAATAAGTGTCAAGCTCCTGATTAGAATAGGCTACATTCATTGCTGCCCCGCTTAAAACATAAGAAGGCCTTACTAAGCAAGGATAGCCCACTTCTTCGCAAAAATTAATAGCAGATTCAAGATCAGTGAGTTCTTTCCATTTCGGTTGCAAAATGCCCTTGCGATCGAGCATCCGAGAAAATTTAAATCTATTTTCTGCATTGTCAATCATATCAGGAGATGTGCCTAAAATGATAGCTTGCTGTCGATGCAAGTCCATTGCAATATTATTAGGTAGTTGACCACCCATACAAAGTATAACACCTGAAGGTTGTTCTATGTTATATATATCCATAACGACTTCAAACGAAATTTCTTCAAAATATAACCTGTCACTCATATCATAGTCAGTGCTGACTGTTTCAGGATTATAGTTAACCATAATAGTTTTTTTATTTTGATTTTTTAATTCCCGTAAGCATCCGACTGCACACCAATCAAATTCAACTGAACTTCCTATTCTATATACTCCTGACCCAAGAACCATAATAAATTCCCCTGGAAAATGTAAATCATGTGTGCTGCCATTATAAGTAAGATAAAGGTAATTCGTTGATGCAGGCCATTCAGCGGCGACTGTATCGATTTGTTTAACAAATGGAGTTATTTTAAATTCTTCTCTTAGTTTCCTTACTGCTAACTCTGTACTTTTTATTGCGACAGCTATTTGTTTGTCTGAGAATCCCATTTGTTTTGCGTTTTTTAAGATTTCGTGAGTGATTGAGCCAGAATTTATTGATTCTAATATCTTATAGTACTCTACTATATTTTTGAATTTTTCAAGGAACCATCGATCAATTTTAGTCAATTCGTACAGCTTTGTCACGCTATAATTTTCTCTAAGAGCTGCTGCTAGAACAAACATTCTTTTATCTGTTGGTTCTCTTAGTTCATTTTCATTAACTGGCTTTATATATGGGTCAAATCCATTGACGTTTTCATCAACCATTCTCAACGCTTTTTGAAATGCTTCTTCGAAATTTCTACCAATAGCCATAACTTCTCCAACACTCTTCATAGAACTTCCAATTTTTGTACTTACTCTATTAAATTTTGCCAAATCCCATCTAGGTATTTTTACTACACAATAATCTAGACTGGGTTCGAAACATGCTGTTGTTACTCCAGTTACTGAGTTCTTTATTGTCGGTAAAGGAATTCCAAGCGCTAATTTTGCAGCAACATATGCTAGCGGATACCCTGTTGCTTTACTGGCTAATGCAGAACTTCTTGACAATCTTGCATTTACTTCTATAATATAAAATTCTTCTGAATTGGGATTTAAAGCGTATTGTATATTACACTCCCCAACAATTCCAAAATGTCGTATAACTTTAATAGCAGTGTTACGTAGCATATAATATTCTCTATTAGATAACGTTTGACTTGGGGCAACAACAATAGACTCGCCAGTATGAATTCCTAAAGGATCTACATTTTCCATATTACATACTGTTATACAATTATCATATGCATCTCTCACTACTTCGTATTCAACTTCCTTCCATCCTTTCAATGATTTGTCGATGATGAGTTGTTCAGAGTGTGACAAGGCTTGGTGTGCTAAAGTTTTTAATTCATCTTCGTTATTGGCAAATCCTGAGCCAAGACCTCCCAAAGAAAATGCAGATCGCGCCATTACTGGATATCCAATTTGTCGCGCTGCTGCAAGTGCTTCTTCTATTGAACATACAGCTGCACTTGGTGCAACTTTTTCACCTATTGCGTTAATTTTTTCAGCAAAAATTTTTCTATCTTCTGTATCTACTATAGATTGAACTGGAGTTCCTAAGACATTCACGTTATACTTTTCAAATACTTTCGATTTTTGTAATTCGACTCCACAATTTAACGCTGTTTGACCACCAAACGTTAATAAGATACCAGTCGGGCGTTCAGCTTTGATAACTTGCTCAACATACTCTGGTGTAATAGGTAAAAAATACACTTTATCCGCTAATCCTTTTGATGTTTGGACAGTGGCTATGTTAGGATTAATTAAAACAGTTTGGATTTTTTCCTCTTGCATTGCTTTTACTCCTTGTGAACCAGAATAATCAAATTCTCCTGCTTGCCCAATTGATAAACCACCTGAGCCAAGAATTAATACTTTTTTTGGCCTTTCGTGCAGGATCGGAACATATTTAAATTTTTCATTTATCTTATCACTTATAAAGCATGTTTCATTACTCTTGTATGATTTAACAGCGTCAATAAATACATCAAAAAGACATTCCAAATCAGTTGGACCTGCTGTATGTTCCGGATGAAACTGAACACTAAAATAAGGGTGTGTCTTGTGAATTATCCCTTCATTAGTTTTATCGTTTTCGTTTGTAAACAAAATATTCCAGGTACTTGGAAGTGAATTTGCATCTACCGCGAATCCATGGTTTTGAGAAGTCATAAAACATCTACCAGTATCAGTGTGTGTACAAGGTAAATTGTGACCTCGATTGCCATATCTGTAATGAATAATTTTTAAAATCATAAAAGTGAATTATGATTATATAACAGAATATAAATCAATGCTAAAAGTCATCAATGTCCATGAGTCGTAAATGTGTAAAAAACATAATTACCGTGTTTTGTAAGTTTTACCACCAGCTGCTGTTGCTAGTAGTTGATGGCCAAGACATATTCCAAAAATTGGCTTTACAACAGTCTCATTATCCATGACATTTCTCAAGTTTTCTACTACTTTTTTACAAACTTCAGGGTCTCCTGGACCATTGCTAATAAATAAGCCATCGTAGTCTTTTGAATCAAATTTGTAATCCCAAGGCACTACCACAACTTTGGCATTTCTTTTGATAAGACATCTTATTTGATTATATTTCAAGCCGCAGTCGATTGCTAATATTGTAATATCCCCGTTTGAATTAAATGTTTGCAATTGCTGTAATTATAAAAATAAATATTTAGCTTTAATTAGTGCGTTCTACATGTGATTAGTCACTGATATAGATTTATTAAATTTAGTTTTAAAATACTATTTAACAATAGTACCTTTGTTGATACTTCAGCTACTAAATTTCTCGCATTAGGATCTTTAAGTGGCGGTAATGGTCCAAAAGGAGCAACGCCTTGAACAATTCTTCCTAAGGTTACACCTTCTCGGAGTCTGTGCGTAAGTGCTCTTGTGTCAATATCGCATAATCCAGGCACACCTTTGGACGCCAACCAACTCCCTAACGATACCCGTGCACGCCAGTGGCTGGCATGTGTACTAATTTGGCCAACAATAAGACCAGCGGCCCAAATACGTTTCGATTCAAACCACCTGAAGAAGATAGTGACAACAGTAAAAAAAAAAAACATATTATATATTTAATATTCTTAATTTAAAATCAAATATTTTGATGTTTTATTTATTTATTTTTTTAAAATTGATATTCGCAATAAAAAAATGTAAAATATAATATTTTTATTTTTTTGCTCTAACACCAAGGCAGTAGCCCGGCGTTGAGTTGCGCTACTCAACACGCAATGCCTCGAAATAACTTAGCGTAAAGTGCCTGCTGTTTGCGGGATACAGCGTGAAGCTGATATAATTTTAATTTTTTTTTTTATTATAACGTTTCCAATTAGTTACAATTAATCTCGAGATATTTTTAAACATAAAAATAATAATATAATATTATTGGACCGCCGTCGTGGCGCAGTGGGACTGCGTCTGACTATAAAGGCGATGATGATGTGATCGATCTCCTCTTAGGGAAATGATTATATTCTAATTATTTTAATTTTAAGTGTTTCCACTATTTTCTCTCTGTATACTTTGCTATATCAAAGAAAAGGCTCTGTAAAAGCATGAAGTTGTAAGTAGGAAAAATAATTAGCTCATATAATTATAGAGTTAATACCTTGGCAAGTTAAATTCGTCGTAATCAGTCTCATCGGGTATACCGTAGTTACCAATTAATGGGTATGTCAGTACCAACAACTGTGCGTGATACGAAGGATCTGTTAAGGATTCTGGATAACCTACCATGCCCGTTTGAAATACTGAAAGAAACATCATAGTTAACGAATGTAGAACACTTATCTTAAAACATTTTCTATATCATTTTGGTCTGTGACCACAAACCACACAATTTACAACATATGATAATGTTATCAGCATATATTCAGGAGGTTATTCATGAAAATTTGACTGTTGTACGTACATCTTGTTATATTTTAAGCAAAAAAGTATAAATATAATATAAGGTACTTTGTGAAAAAAAAATCTGCATTGTTCACTCAATCTATTAATATTAAAATTATAACTGATGTTTGTATCTGGCAGATATGTGAGAAAATCTATTATATATAGGTGTTATAGTAGCCACAATAGATAATAATGATTTTATATTTTTTGTCTGTTTGTCGGTTTGTTTGTTTGTAAATAGTCTTGAATTTCACAAACCGCTATAGGTTAACAAATAAAAAAGTTACATAAATTTAGTGTAATAGAGTTTCAAAATAACTGTTGTGTTGAATTGGCAGAAGCTTTAGTTTTCAAACTATAATATATAAATAATATTATCTTTAAAATGATAATGTTATTAGAGCGTGAAAGTAATTCAGATAAGTAAATAAAAAAAAATGTAGTTCAAGCGGGTATTAGTTATTATTAATAAATGTACAAAACTGTTTCAAATTTCCATGAAATAATACGTACATAGTATTATGAGGTCGTCGTGGTGTGACTATAAACGCGACGGTTGTGGAATCCATTTTCACTCGGGGGAATAAATTATTTAATATTTTAATTTTCTTGCTCCGGTAAGAAAACATGAGGTTAGTCGTGGCACAGGCGCACAAAGTGTGGCTGTTATCGCGATTGGTTGTGTGCATTTCGGCGGAAAATGGGAAACGGGGTGACTTAACAATGGTTACTCTGAAATGTGCGTTGATTTTATTTTGTAAAGACAAAACCTAGCATAGCAACTCAACACATTGTGTCTTGGAAATTCAATTCGAAATTCAAAAAGTGTAGGAAAAAAATAGAATATCTTAGGACTAGGTTTCCTCTGCCTACCCTGCTATATGAGGGATACAGTGTGAAGATAAAAAATAATATGTTATGCATTATAAAAAAAAATAATGTATTGTTATTGTATTATTACGAGTATAGTATAGATATAATACGCGTTTGGGTTTGTATTTTCAATGAAAATTAGATAAGTTGTTCAGAAGGAAATATATAAATAAACAAAACAAATTACAGTAAGCTTAAATGTTACAAATAAATAAACAAAGTATTAGGTGATATAAATGAATGTAAAGTTATAAACATGTTTGCGCTTAAGACGATTTATGAATAATTATTACATAAATGATAAGCCGATTAAGCGGATTTGTAACATATTTGACCCATCTTAGAATAACAAGATCAAGAACATTTATATAAGATATGTATTATATTTTAATATAAGATATGTATTATATAAACCTAAGTAGATACTAAAGTTAATAAAATAACTATAATGTTAATAAATAAAATAATGTACCTACCAACTTCTCCTTCAATTGGTACTTGAGCACCAAAACTTTTTCCTTCAAAAACTGAACCATCAGCCAGTATCAGGCTACATGGTGGCCCGATTTTGCAACTTAATTCTTGGTCTTCCATAATTAGTGGACTACAATTCTCTCTTTTTTAATATTCTAATAAAAATAAATTTAAGTTATCTTACAATAATAAATAGTATTTAAAAATATGTTTTTTTAAATATGTGGCATGCATAACGTGTACATTTTTCGGTCAGCTCAAAACGGGATATTGTAGAGTGACTTTCTATTTTTTAGAGATGGGCTTTTATTTTTTTTAGAAAGAAGTTTCCGTTTTTTTAGAATATCTTAATATTTTTTTATATTTTTACTTCCGTTTTTTAAAAACCGGCGTACTGCGATAATCACAGAAAAACAAATTTAAATGCTATTCTAAAAAAAACGGAACATTTGTACGTCCCGGTGACAATTATGTTTCGGGTCACCGGGACACACTAGCGAAAAGCGGCTGCTCGCTTTAGTTATGTATAGAGTATATTACACTGTTTAGATTTACTAACGTCGATATCTATATACAACTTTTTACTAAATTATGGTATTTTTTTAAATAAGCCTTGAGAAATATTGTAATCAAATTTAAAACCCACCTAATAAATAATGAAGGTCATCCTGTCAAAGGTTGAGGACTATTTCCGATTTAGGTTAAATTTTCGGAAAATTTAAATATGTTCAAGAACAGTACAAAGAAACTATGTGTACGTTAAACTAGTTCTTAAGTTATAGATAATATAACTAGAACAAAACTTCCATAAATTCACCATAAAAGTTATTCAAAATATAATATATAAATATAAATGACTAGGATGTAAATAACATAAAATTTGTTGTTTACTCATCGGTCTTAAACATTTAAAACAACACTCAAATTACGACGACATCGTGGTATTTTACATCGTAACATTAGATCGTGGACTACATTGATAAATAAACAAACGAATATGATTGACTTATAATAAGTCTCTTTGAGTAGAAATAAGTACAATAAAAACTTACAAAACTTTTTAGGGCTAACTTGCCGGCCACGTGGTAAGTTGCGAGAGCCGTGAACAGTCCGGCGCTGTCGCGAGCCTCGCTACGACAGACCCAGGTCGTTCAACATAGCCTCTAATTCCAGCCATTGCCATCTTATCATCACTAACCACTAACCAGTTTATTACCATCTCTCTCGCTCTCATCATGATAACATATTTCCTTGTCCTTCATACTGCACGTAGGAACCATTCATCCAATGGTGTAACTTTTGTGATTAATACAATGAACTTAGATGCGTTTGTGTGGCGTGTGACACAAGTGTGCTCATTTTTACTTGTTCGACTTTTGATCATAGAATATTATTTTAAAGGGTTATAAAATACTTTTTGCTATCCATCTATTCCATTACTTGACCATCTCTATCTATACAAGATAATAAGGGGGAAGAGTTTGTTTGTTTAAACGCTAAAATCTCTGGATCAACTGGTCCGTTTTATTATATTTATATTTTTTTGTTTCGTATGAAAGCTGCATTCTTCAGAAGTGCTACAGGCTATATAAAATTACGGTGTAAGTCTTAGTAAGCCTTAGCTTAGCTTTAAATAACGAAACAAGATTAATAAGGAACTCCATCGACTTACTTTAAGCGCGTGCGCTGCAAAAATAGTTAATTACATGTCAGTACGTTGTATGGTAAAATTATTAAATTTTATTACTTCTAAAAAAAGTCCGCGACAACATATATCTATCTCTTATGAAGTAGTGACAATAAGGCAGTTTGTGGCAAACAATAATTGAAAATAGCAATAATTGAAAATTTCATAGATTTTTATTTCTCATGTATATTGAAACTTATGAGCGAAAATTATTTAATCATCATCATAAGGAAAACATTTGAAGATAATCTTCAATCTTCGGCTTTTATAGCATGTAATTTGGACGTATACTTTTCGAGAAAATGTTAAATTAAAATAATTCAACGCTCTGTTCACGGCCGCAAGCCTAGGCACGAGTCCAGCGGGGAGCGCCCTTGCCGCCGATGACGTCCTATAATACAGCCACGTTGTTTTCATGATTGAATGTATCCATCTGTTGGCAAATGCAGCATAATAAAAATATTATAGGTGGTATGCGGGCAAAGCCGTGAGTGGGCCGCTAGTAGTAATAATGAAGTAGGAAAGTTCACTGCTCCATGAGATAAATATTTCAATGAAACAAATAATAATTTTTAATTAAAATAAATTTATTTCAATATCTGTCTTATTTTAAGTTAATGTACATCTTTGGATAATTTATAAAATGCAGAAGTAGAAATCGTAAGAAATACAATTTATTATCTTTATATTTAATAAACACTCATGAAATAATATAGATAGGTATACGAACATACTACATATACACTAAAATTGTGGCCAGTTGTGGCACAAGGGCACAAAGTGTGACTGTTCAAGCTACTGCTTGTGTACTTGTTGTGCTGTGTATTTGAGAAAATGAAATATTTATTTAAATTTATGTTTCCATTTCTTCGCTCTGGTGCGCAAAGTGCGGAGTTGGGTTCTGCCAATCAATCCAGAATTCAGTGGAAGGTGGGGAGCGGAGTGTCTTAACACTAGGTGCCCTCTGCCTACCCTGCTGAGTACGGGATACAGCTGATTTATTTTGATTTAATTTAATATTTTAAAAGAAGTGGTTAATAAAATGTAAATGAAGAAATATATTTTTTTACTTATAATTGTAAACATATTATAGCAATAGTTATTCATAAATGAAATAGCGCCTGTTAAAAATATATATATATATATATTGTTATATATATGTACAGTTACTGCATTTAGAAACAGTAGTTATAATCCGTAATTTAAATAATCTATTAAACTGCCAGTTCTATTTAATATTGGGTAGTCAATAAAAGTAAGAGAAAGACTTTGTGGTGTTTGTTCTAATTCAAGAACTTTGATAATATTTTGGGCAGGCGCTGCTTGAAGCCACACGCCCGGAAGATATAGAGTCACTTGAGGTCCGACCTTTGGCCAATACCTGCCAAGGTTATGCCCGTTTACAAATATGTATCCCTAAAATAAAACAAAAGATATATCACATCGATATTTAAAAACAAGATAAACGTAAGTTTTCAGATCAAAATTCTTTAATTATAACGTATTAAAAAAAATATATTTAGTATAATTAAGTATTTTAAATGTTTCAGTTACGTTCATATAATTGTAGAGTCAAATGAGTACTGTATAAATTTGTACATAAATAAGTTCTTCTACTACCTTTCCCCAACCAGTAGTGTCTATGAATGTATCAAGCGGCTGCTCTCCTTCTGGTAGTACCAGTATTCCTTCAAACAATAATGGACCTTCGCCAGTTTTTATTTGGCTATGGCTATGGCTTTCTGTTTGTAGATCTGTATTATTTTTAACGTCCAACGGATAGCCAGTGATTGACCAAGGGCCATCTAAATGTACAGAACTGTTTTCGCCATTTATATTTATCGGACTTAAAATTCCCTGAAAATATAGGTATGTACAGTAATGGACATGGTTTCTTTTTCATATTTTATATTTGTTGGTTGGCATAGAAAATGTAATGTCAGCACCCTTTTTTAAGGTTCCATAACTTTTAAGGAAAAAAAGGAACCCTTATAAGATCAGTCTGTTGTCCGTCTGTCTGTCTTTGTGTCAAGACCCTTTATCTCAGAAACGCTTGGAGATATCGAGTTGAAAATCAAACCATATCCTCATATCTACAGCCACATTTCTATATTTACTTAGAAAAGATATGGCCGTTTATAACGCAAAAAACGAGTATTTCGACACTATTAAGGGAATCAAAATAATAGGGTACTTCCGGTTGACCTAGAATTATGAAATTTAGCAGCTAACTTCTACAGGTACAGTAGTCTAGTTCAGAAAAAAAATCTGAAAATAAAACATTTGTGGTTAAATCCTAAAATATAAGCCTTAAAAGTGGTCAAAATTTGGTATTAAAGCCGGTAATTCAAGTGAGGTATCAGATGAAAGGGCTCTGGTTAAGATAAGCCTGAATTTCAGAAAAAGCTTGAGACCTCCAATTTTTGTACGGAATTTTTGTACGCTCGGTGGACGAGCCTGATTCGCGCTTGTCCGGGTTTTATTTTTCTTATTTCATTCAATTTATACACATTGGATGTTCGGTAAAAGACATACCGGTGACTTTTTAACAATAAACAATCTTATTAATGGAAATCGATTCCGTAACTGTAATTAAATTGGTCAAATATTTAGTTACTGATTTACTATACAGGATGGAAGTGTCAGCACCACTTTAAATAAAACAACAGATTTAACTACTCTATAAAAACCTAATATAATATATATATTTTTAAAATGAAAAAGTGATTTTTTTCAAATAGAATAAATAATAAAATCATTGTTGTAATATAAAACGCCATTTGTCAAGAACGACGCACGCACACATATATAACCTATCAAAGGGGAACCGCCGCATACGCCTCATTCCGAAATCTAGTCGTAGGCATTGGCAGCAAAGTGCTTCACACGAAATACAGGTATCAATAAACAGCGTGAATTGAAAAAAAATCCTACGTCCAAACTGTTGAGTTATCTTGATTAATTTCTTTAGGTATGGGTTTAAAATATTTTACCATATATGCTGTTCCCGTAAAAGGAGCGCTGACACTTCCACCCTATATAATGTGAGAAAAATACTAAAAACGTTCATGTAACGTACCTTGAAATCATGAAGCCTGTCACCATAATTTATACGTCCTTGATTTTCTACAAGCAACGATAACACTGAGTTTTGTTTTGCTTTTATTTTAAGTTCGTATTGTTTCAACATTCTACTTATAACTCCTTGAAGTTTCTATAAAAAACACATAAATTGATATAATAAAATAAGTGTAATTTGAGCAAGAGCTTTTCTTGCTTCTCCAATTGCGCAGGCATATTTTAATGTAATTACTAATATTGTTTGGTATTTAATTGCAATTTAATGATTATTTAATTCCATTAAATTTAGAACAGCACAAAGCTTCCGTACACCACAATCGGGATACATGTGTGTTTATCTTATATGCTTTTGGTAATATACATACACTGTCCACGTAAACTAAAATCCAATCCCGAGGTTCTGTTATAGTCAAAACTCCATCAGTTTCATTAAGTGTTGTTTCATACAAAACTAGTCCACTACGTTGTCTTAATTTTTCAAAAGTAGGTAAATTTATGCCTTGTATCTCTTTGTATTTTATACCGAGTTTTGATCGACCTTCTGGACTTAATAGATTAATTTTTGGAATGAGTTCTATGTCTCCATATTTTCCTTTTTTAGATGCAACAGGAGCAGGCAAATTATCTGGCACCAATTGAAACTGTAAATACAAAAACAAATATTTCTTTAACACAAGTAAACACAGTAAACATAATAACGTCATTTAGATGTGCAAAACATAATATCTATTTTTTTATACTAATATTATAAAGCTGAATAGTTTGTTTGATTAAACGCGTTAATATTTGGAACTACTAGTTCGAATCAAATAACTCTTTTTGAGTTGGGTAGTCCATTTATATGTTGGCTAATATATAAGTTTCAACAATTAAAAAAAAAAATCGACACCAACCATCGCATGGTATGCATTTGCTTGAAAATTACACCTAAAAAACTATCACGAAAACACATAAAAGGACATGGCTACAATCAGTTAAGAGACCTTGAGGAACAAAATGTTACGAACTTTAAAGAAATAGAAAATCGCATTAATGAAACAACAGACACAACATTGAAATATGACATTCTAAAAAACACCTAACAAACCAATGTACTGTTAAAAGAAACCAGAAAACTCACAAATACAAATTAAGTGACCATACATTAGAACTCATTAACAAAAGAAAGAAGTGTATATCATTACAAACAAATATCGAAAATGTCAAACTAATAGCAGAAATCAGTAAGAGTATTAGAGAAAGCATTAGAAAAGATCGAAAAATCAAAAGATTACAAACCCTAGAATGTCACATACCTATAGGAGGCACTGTGAAAAAAGCACTGAAAGACTACTATACGGGCAGCAGGGAAACAGCGGATCCGAAAACTAAATCACTAAACGGAAAAATATAAATGAACTAGCCCCCAAATTGGCTCTATGCAAAACAGGAAAGAAATAAAAAAAATCATACTAGCAACACACACACTCACATAGCTCTTGAAACAATAGAAGAAGCCGTATCCGAAATCTAACCATGTGAGTTTGAAAAAGCGATCAAAAGCCAGAACATGGATTAATCACCAGGGCCAGACAAGATCACTAATGAACTGATAAAAGGATCATTGAAAGAACTAACACCCAACCTAACAAACATTTTTAACAATATTCTGTCAAACGGCAACATGTCTATAACAATGGACAAAACCTCGCTTTATTCTTATATATAAAAAAGGAAATAAAGAGTGTTGAAAACTATAGGCCAATAAGCCGTTAGTAAAAAAAGTCGGAGTCAAATGTATGTACAAATTACTTGCAAATATCATTTTGGACAGAATGAGCCCAAAGCTCATCCATCCCATCCCATCCAGACCATCGATATACACACAACTAAAAACAAATACTGGAAAAATACAACGGGCATAATAAAAGGCTTTGAAGACTACAGTAAAGCTTTTGACAGTCTGAACCACAAATATATATACATACATTAGGAAAACAAGAAATATCAACAATCTATACTAACATAATTAAGAACATCTATGCCAATAGTCAGGCCTGAATTTGGTTAGAAACACTGGGGAAAAAATTCTTCATAAAAATTCGAGTCAGATAAGGAGACCCTTTGTGCCGAAAACTCTTTTGCGCAGTGCTAGCTAAGAGTGAACCAGGAAACCCTAGAATATGTCGACTTACCTAGGCCAGCTTATCTCACAAAAATAAGACAACAAGTATCGCCAACGGATAGAAGAGATACTGGTCATTAAAGGAAATTATGAATTCACGGGACCTGGGCATGGCACTGAAAAGGAAAACATTCAACACCTGCATACTTCTATGTCTAACTTATGGGTG
The DNA here is from genome assembly GCA_021202915.1 of Heliconius himera. Classification (NCBI taxonomy): domain Eukaryota; kingdom Metazoa; phylum Arthropoda; class Insecta; order Lepidoptera; family Nymphalidae; genus Heliconius; species Heliconius himera. The sequence continues at coordinate 326,649 of JAJHJA010000217.1, forward strand.
TGAAGCTTGACCATTGACAAAATCTCTCAGGGACAAGCTTGCAACTTGTCAAAGAGCAATGGAGCGCAGCATGAGCGGATCCAAACGTCAAGACAGAATCAGAAACATCGACTTTTTGACCAACAAAAATGGAGATAGACCGGTCACATGATGCGGGACAAATCTGGAAAATGGAGCAAGTTAATTACATGCTGGTACCCAAGAGATGGAAAAAGGAATCGTGGAAGACAATGCACGAGATGGGAAGAAGACCTGAAAAGGACCGCTGGCCCACGATGGAGACGGGTGACTCAGGACAGGCAGCAGTGGAAGATGTTGGAGGAGGCCTTTACCAATAGGCACACCCAGATAAGATATCTATTATAGTGCGCAACAGAGTCATCAATGTTATCTTATTTGGGAATAAAAAGCTTTTTCAATTCAATTCAAATATATAAGTGTAGCTGTGAATAATGGATATATATTTTCATACTTGTGCTAAGGTATTACGGATGGCGTTATATTTTGGTGTTGGATCTCCGGCTTCTGTCAGAGGTGCATCATAGTCATAAGAAGTAATATCAGGTTGATAGCTCGAACCATAATTTGCACCTAAAAATTAGAGAAATTTATGATAAATATCATATATAATCTATAGATGTACAGCGTGTAATTGAATTTAAACAGAACGTTATTTTATTATTAATATCTATGAAAAAGTTGCACTTTAATGATGCTACCGGACAAACACGACAAGTCGGGCTTGCCCACCGAGGGTTCCGTACAGAAATTGGAGGTTTCGATTTTTTCTGAAATTCAAGCATAGCTTAGCCATAGATAGCCCTTTCTGATACCTCAGTTGAGCAAATCTGACACTTGAACAATATGATCTTATAAGGGTTCCTTTTTCCTTAAATGATACGGAACCCTAAAAACGTCAAGTTCACTTTATTATATAATTACGTATTAACCAATTCCACAAATGAATTCAGACTTATCATCAATTGGTCATTTATCTATAAAAGTGGGTCACATACCTGCACTAAATTCAAAATTGGTTCCCCCATAGAACATGTAGAAGTTAAAATGAATATTGTTGTTAAGCATATCCTGAAGTGTAAACACAACACGCTCTGTGGATACCTGCTGGATTTCTTCGCTCCAGTGCGTGAGCCATCCTGGATAATACTCCGAGTTCATAAGAGGACCGACTGGCATGAACGCACGTAGTTGTTTAAATGAGTCGGTAACACGGCCACCTGAAAGAAGCATTATTGTTTATAGCTTCAGATGAATAAATAATATTGTAATTAAACAGATATCTAAAAATATTTTTTTTCTTCTACCTGTCGGTCCAAAATCGATTGTAGTCAGTGCACCAGGAACAGATCCATCATAAAAGTAAGAACGATATTGTCCATCTGTCGTATACAGTAGGGCTTTATCACCAACATGCTCCTTTATTATATCCCGAATTGCTTTCATATATAGTTTTGAACTACCGTAGCTGCCGTATTCATTTTCCACCTGGATATGTATAACACACAGTTACGTGTAGTTTTTACGTGCTTTTCACACATTTATAAAATATATTTAAAACCAATAACATTATATTTAAAATAATAAAAATTTTAATAGATAACATGTTAAAGTACCTGAACCATTATTATGGGACCACCGTTACCATACAATAAAGAACTTAGTTGTAAAAAGAGCTTTGCCATCCATTCTCTAGTTTCGGCAATAAAATCTAAAAAAAGAAATATCTATTTTAATATTTGCTTAAATTTAAAAGGAAGATATGAAATGTTTACAGTCCACTTTTTTTAGGAATGTTAAATATCTCATAGATAGACTATTTCACTTGTGGTATTAAAAAGATGAAAGTGATTATGAAAGTGCATAAAGTAGAACATTAGTAGACGAGCAGAATATAAAATTAAAATATTTTTTGGTCTTCACTTTCCATGAAACTAGTGTAACAGCAACTGGTTGTCCTACATTAAGGAAAATCGTATTTTGTACTTTTCATTCAGGATTATTATTATGCAGTCGCTGTCGATTGACCTTGTTCTTAATATAATCGACATATTTTATTGGAATAATCTAAGAAAAATTTCTTTGACCCTTTTTTATTGTTTCAATAAATTTGAGTAGTAGAATAAGTTATAGCAAATATTTACCTTAAATAGTGTAATTTTATATTAATATACTTAAGTAAATGGAAAAAATGCCAATTAATATTATGAGGTTTATACCTTTGTCATTGGACCGCAACTTTATTTTAGGATATTTGCTGAGTAGCCAATATGGCAAACCTCCCTGAAAGTAAATTTATAATATAGTATCGTCAAAATTATCGAATTTAATCACAGTAAGTATATATGGTATTTCAATTACCAAGTCCCTCTCAGCGCATATATACGGTCCCGGTCTTAACAGTACATGGAGATTTTCTTCTGCAGCGATTTGAATAAAGCGTTTGATGTCATTGTCACCATCAAATAAATTCAAACCTTCTTCTGGTTCGTGACTACTCCACTCTACATATCTAAAAATTAAACAACCAAATATTTTTATTTATACATATATTTTGCATGTTTTGTTTGAAGTTGGTTAATTATATACATAATTATGTACGTTGTGTCTTAGATATAATGTTTCCGGTCTTTTCGGGGTTCCATACGAAAATACAAACAACCAAACCGCTTCACAATGAAATTTATTATGGCCCAGCTATATTTTTTTTCCATATGTTCCATATGTGGCTGATGAAGATAATTGATAACGTAATCATATTTTTATTGAGGCCAGTCGTGGCGCAGCGGCACGAAGTGTGACTGTAAAAACGACTGGTTGTGGGTTCGATCCCCACTCGAGGAGATGAAATATTTACTTAAATTTATATTTCCATTTCTTCGCTCTGGTGTCGAGGCTAAACGCGGCGTTGAGTTCTGCTACTCAACACGCAACGCCTCCAGAATTCGGCAGAAAGTGAGGAACGGAGTGTCTTAACACTGGTTCCCTCTGCCTACCCTGCTGTGTGCGGGATACAGCGTGAAGCTGATTTATTTATTTTTTTATCAAAACCTAGAACCCTCCACGCGATCATATCTAGCACTTGATTCAATGTTTTTTTGGTGCAATGTTTTTTGTTTTTACCTGTTGCTAAAAATCCAAAATATTTAACATGCCTAGTTTATACTTACGTAGATACTGTATTGAGACCAGCTGCTCTCAGCTTTCTTAATCTATCCCGCCAATATTCTGACGGTAAGCGGAAGTAGTGCAGGGACCCCGACATTATCCGAATAGTTTTGCCATCCAAAACAAAATCATTTTCTATTATGCTAATATTGCGATCAATCTAAAACATAAAAGGTTCGTTGGTTTGGTTTGGATTAGTAATGTTAATAAGACGCAAATGTGTCTTAATTCAGCATCACGCTGTAGCTTGATTAGACACGGGATACAATCCCGTACACAGCAGCGTAGGCAGAGGGAATCTAGTGTTAGGACAGTCTGTTCCCCACTTTTCGCTGAATTCTGGAGGCCGCCGCGTTTTACGCCTCAACACTAAAGCGAAGAAGTGGAAATATAAATATAAATAAATAATTCATCTCCTTGAGAGGGGATCGAATCCACAACCACACGCGCTTACAATCACACTTTGTGCACTTGCGCCACGGCGGGCCCCCACGGTTTCCCTATCGATCTTACTATTAGTGACAGACGTGTGACAATAATTTACAAAATTTATTATGTACCTAAAGGCTAAGGGCTAGGCTAATATTTTTTTTCATTAAAGAAATATTTGTTTAATGGCCGTTGCTATAATATTAATTAAAAATAACGCAAAAATTTTACTGCACTCAATGTGGAACTGAAAAAAATAAAAAAGAATCCTGTTTTTTTTATTATTTTTTACACACTTTTAATATTTTTCGTAAATATATAGAACACCAGGTACCTATGCATAATTCCAACAATATGTTCAGACAAATGCACTTTTTATAAGAACTACTATTCTTAGAAAATAACAGGTTATATTGAATGGCAGCTATAAAATGCAGAGTGGGGCTTGAAGAATGAATATCCCAAACAAGTTCTTGCGATCTTTTTTATATTTTATATTAAAAATATAATGAAATACGTACTTAGTTGCAGTAAATAATTTATACATTGCACGCACATAGATGAATTATTGTTTGTATAAATAAAAGTATATAAGGTAATAAAATATTGATTGACTTTAAGTTAATTAATCATATCCAAATAAAAATAGTTTAGTGAACTCATTAAATACACATGGAAATATCTAGGTACATGTTTATCTATTTAGTGAAGATAACGCGTGGCATTTGGTTCTGTCCCATACACGTACAAACATACTATGTATATAAATATAACGTGAGCTTGTATAGGTATTCTGCATAAAGCAGAATGAAAAAATGGAATATACCTATATAATATTAGTATTATTTTATAATATTTATCATTATCACTTTTTCTTCAAGCAATCCTAAAGTTTATAAGAATTAGATTTATAACAAATCAATATTTACTTGGGGCTCCCTCTCTGATAGTTGATAATTTTGGCTTACACTATCTTTCAGTTGGATTACTTCTGGTGATAAATCGAGGCTGCTAATGGCTTGAGACCCATGTAGTAAAATGAAGTAAAGTTGAATTGAGCAGATGAGACTCCTCCATGGTGTTTGCTTCATGTCGCAAGCCTGTGCAAAAAACATAAATCTTGTTCTTACCAGTGCTAGTCACATTTAGTTATACCGAAAATTGTCTTTTTTATTTGGACCCCTTGCCTTGTAGAATTTTAAGCTAGTTCTAATGTTGTCGTGCCGAAATTTAAGAAGTGTTAGACCTTACGCGATAGTTTTTAGTTAACTGTAGATCCGTTCCTCCATTCTAATTAGAATGGATGTACCCTCGATTTGATAACTCAAAGCAACAAGCGTGATCTTGGGTTGCACAACCAATATCTTTTGCGCAATATCTGTTAATGGACAAAGCTTATAAACACTTGGCCTGGTGTCAATGATGACTGAAATGACTCGAGGTTCACACATCGCGTATAAAAATATTGGTACATATAACATATATCCAAGTACTTCTTCCTTTTCAGATTTTTAATTAAAAATGTAAAAGTTAATTTCATTAATATATTAAATATATATTTAAATAGATATGTATTTAATTCAAATTATGTTACCCTTTCTTATCTAAGTACTGTTAAAACTTTTCCTAATTCGACTAAGCCATTAAGTTCTGATCTTATCGTAGTTCAACTCATTAACATATCTAAAGAAAAAAAAACAAAACCAGCGATGATTTGGATTTTAAATATGTCAATGGCCCTTCACCGCTGCTTTCAGAATAAGTAATCATTTAATTCTATAAATAAATAAAGTGTCAGATAACGTTAAGTATTCTTAATAGTGAATTACTATACTTAACGTTATCTGACACTTTTGTTGTTTGTTCTAATAAAATTGAATTATACATATAATGGAAAAAATGGAAATTTATGAATTTTGCAGTAGGTAGGTATTTTACTAGGTTTTTTTAGGAATACGCTCATAATATATAGAATAAAAAACGGCTTTATAAAAACGATTACTTAGATATATTTAAAACTTAATTATAGAACACCTATGTATGAACATATATATGTGGGGTTAAAATTGATGAATAGATTTGGCCGATTATTAAACAATATAGAATAGAAATACAGTTGGACCTCAACACCGCGCTTTACCTCGTGACCAGAGCGAGCAAATGAAAATCCATAATAATATTATAAATCCGAAAGTAATTGTCTGTGACATCATCACGACTAAACCTAGGTCGCCGAAAATGGGCTTCCTAAACACTTACATACAAACTTATAGCACTCATAAAAATGTGCACACACAATGCTTTACAAAAATATAAACAAGTCAGCGATGGTACGTTTTGTCACTGAAAATGGAGCCACAGTAACCTTTTAAATATATTTAATTTAAATTTATATGGTTTTTTGTATAATATCGTATTAATCTTTATTGAAATAAATGTATTAGCGTAAATAAATATTAAGCATTTCATCTAAATTGAAATTGCATTTTTCTGTACATTATTTTAATAAATACTTTAGGAGACACATACAAAATGACCTAGCCTAGGAGCCGCGCGGTGTGCCAGAGCGACTTGGCTCAGCTCGACGGACCCGAACAGGCAGTGTCAATTTTCGTAGATTTTCGGTCTACTACTAATGTTTGTTGATGATGTTTTTGTGTTTTGTTGTTGTTGATTTTTATTAATTCTTAGATATTTTTGTTCGGTTCTCTTTGCTTATTCGCGATTTTTTTATTTCTTTTATTTCTTTCTTCTCTTAATTAATTTTATTTACTTTGTTTGCACAATTTCAATTACTTAGATATTTTCTCTAATATTAAGAATTTTGTTTTCATTATTTATATGTGGTGTAAATAATAAAATATCGCAAAAATAAATGAAGTGGTATACTTGTGAAGTATGTTCAGTAGAGATGGAAGATCGAGATGGATGGGGAAAGGCGTATTGCTGCCGGTAACAGGGTTAACATTGATGAGATGGCGAAACGTCAGCACAGCTGCACGTTTGGCCGTGCATAATGCAGTGTTGGTACCGACGCTGTTATACGGCAGAGGATCGTGGGTATTATAGAAGAAGAATTAATGAAAGATGAATGCTGTGGAATTGCTATCTCTTCCTAGGATATGCAGAGTCAGCTTAGCTTTTTGAATCCGCAAAGAAGAGATATATAGAATGGCATATACCAGCGAGGATGTCAAGTTGAGAATGAAGAAGAATGTGCTCAGCTGGTTTGGGCACGTCGAAAGAATGAGTGATTAAAGAATGGCAAAAAAGATGTATAATGGAAAAGTGGGCGATAAGAGAGATTGGGGGAAACCTCGGTTGACCTTCGAAAACACAGTACCAAAGATACTGCAGGAAAGTCACGTAAAAAGCTTGGACATGTATGAGAGGTTGATGGTAGTAGACGAGGCGAGAAAGGTATGTAGAGACCGTAGCGTTTGGTCTCTGACCGTTAGTGATGCAGCTTGAAACAAAGTTAAGTTACTTATGTCTATTTAATAGGTATATATTTTCTTAATATTCCTATTCCCATAAATATATTAATTAAATATTCGTATAATTCAAGCGGGTGAAGCCGCGCGGCGCTAATATTAAATATTTGATTCCCTCGTATTGTCAAATGACAATCCTTGCGTTTAGAGTACCACACTTCTTACTTCTATGTATATAACCCTTATGACCCCAGAGCCAAGCCAAGCAAGACCTTCGTTATTTTATAAAGCCTGTATATATAAGTTTATGTGTGCACACACCCAGCAACAGTAAGTACTATTAGAGAACATGGAATTTGGGTGATGGTTACTTGGGCAGTTATTAGGTAAATAAGGTGCATATAATAATACCTAAGTTTCATTAAATTATAAAGCTCAAACTATTAATAATTTACTAATATTTTCTATAAATTATTTTTACTATTCCTTTTTTAGACACTTAGCATGTCAGACACCAACATAGGTGTAAGTAAATATTTAGTGGAAAGATCTTTGCATACTCATAGGATCTCTTAGATATTTGTGTAATTTTCTTTTCATACTTTCTTAAAATTCCTTAGCAAATACTCTCCTACCGATTATTGATTACGCTGACATTTGTTATCTTGACTGAAGAGAGTAGCAACTAAATAAACTTCAGCGTTTTCAAAATATATGTGTTCTCTGTTTTCATAAAGAATTCAAGTGGCTCCCTATCCGCCTTCGCAGGAATACTCACATACTTCATCTTCTCTTTTATATTCTTCTGAATCCAATTTATCTTAAATAATGTTTTCAGTTTTTAGGGGACGTAGTTGCTCGATCTATTCACAGTGAACGTAATCTTACCCTTAAAATACTTTCTCACATTTCTTCCTTCTACAGCTGTTCATTGACTGCCTTCCTTTAGATATCAAAAATGCTAAAACATTTCTAACTTTAAAACGTTGTTTTAAAATACATTTCATCATTCATGTCATTTTAAAATTTAGCCCTTTTCCCGCCGGCAGTTACAACTGCTGCTACGTCCAAACTTTTATACGTTTTCTAAAAAAGTGTTTCTCTTTCTTAAGTGCAACAACAACAACACTTTTAAAATGTTAAAAATATTTAATAAATAGCATACTCTCTTAATTCTAATCAATTTACAATTTTTGGGTAGTGAAAATTTGTAAACATTTCGTAACCTAGTAACATGCGTATAAGAATTTCAATGTAGCTCGATGAGGACGTATGGCTTAGTGATCAGAGCGTTTGGACAGTTTCAAAGAGACACGGGATCAAATCCGGTTACTTTCTAATTATTATACGTTTTCAAAAATTAAGAGTTAAAAAAATCGGTTTACAAATTATGAAGAAATCGAGGAACATACATAATGAAAGTCGGATATAAAACCTCCCCCTTTTTAGAAATCTGTTAAAAACTGTTATTTGTTTGTTAATTGTTTAATTACTTTCAAATGCTAGGTTATTTTAATTTGTGTTAAGGTTTTTATTTATTAACATAACAACCTATCTCAGCTGCGTGAGTGAGTTTGTTTGTGCCATTCTGCTGATGATTATAAAAATGTATTTTTTTATAAAACTATTAAACCCAATAAAATTTTATATAAAATTAATAAAACAATGTCAAAGTGTTTTATGCTGTTATATTTTATTCATGTGTTTTGTGTATGATATTTATTTACAATATCTATATATTTCTATAGCTTTATCTTTCATCTATAAATAAAATGTTAAAACTCAATCGAATAAAATATTATAAGAATGAAAAATAAAGAATTCAGATGGTAAGTATTTAAAATTTTTAAATTACAAAACAAATGCATTTAATATTTAAAATAAATCAGTCGGCCATTAATTATCCACAATGATATTGTACTAACCGTAACCGTAACCGTATTTCTTGAAATTTATGCGTAATTTAGAATAATAGTCTTTGTTTTTATTATTTTAGTAATTACATAAAAGTATTTAATGAAAACAGATTTTTTTCTCTCATAGAATTATTCGAAAAATTTAAAGGAAATTAAATGTAATCCGTGTAAGGTCGAGTTGAATTCCAAAATTTAAACTTAACATCAAAAATTAATGCGGCAGATGCTTTATATTTATTAGTTTTTTATGTAACTTAATTATATCCAGTAAGTTGTTTAATATTTGGCTCGTATGAGATTGTTATCTATTTTTGAAGCTTACGGTGATTACCATTCAAAATAATATACTATTTATGCAAATTTGATTTAAATCTAATTACTGAGGCACAATTTATTTACTTTAGCCGTTCGCTAAATGAGATCTTTAAAGAAATAATAATAATCGTAATATATAATGCAAAATATATTCCCTATAGGTAAGTTAAACTTTGTTACACACCTCTATTACATCTATCAGCTTCACGCTGTATCCCGAACACAGCAGGGTAGAGGGAAACTAGTGTTAAGACACACCGTTTCCCACTTTCCACTGATTTCTGGAGGCATTCCGTGTTGAGTGACGGAACTCAACGCCGCACTTTGCCTCGACACCAGAGCGAAGAAATGAAAATATAAATGTTAGTAAATATTTCATCTCCTTGAGTTTGGATCAAACCCACAACCAGTCGATTTTACAGACACACTGTGCCCCTGCCCCACGACTGGCCTTATTTGGCCTCTCTGTTACATCTAAAGTTATAAATCAATTTATATTAATCTGTAAACTTCTTGTTTAATTACTTTATTTCTTATTATCTACATGACATAGATATTTTAGGTAAGCATAAAGAACCAGTGGAACGTCTGAAGGCAAAGGTCACAAAGATGTACTGTGCTAGTGTGCAATAATCTGCTGTCTTTATCTTCGCTTTCTTTTAATGTGTGCGTAAATATATAGTAATGATGTGTATAAATAAATATAAATGATTTTTTTTTGTTTATCATTATTTTATACTAAACATTCTTTATTTAGCAAGGAAAATAAAATAAAAAAGCATTTATTAAATCAAAAATGCTTATGGAAATGGAAATATAATAAATCAGACCGTCTAGCTTCCCCTCCCCATTTCTAGTAGGTAAATTTTCGTTGACGGCAATAGACAATTGGTACTCGCTCATATAGAATATCACATTACGAATAGAACAGATGGTACCTTACCAGTCGTACGGCAATGACCCCGTCGTGCGGCCAGAGACTGCCAGTGAACTCTTTGCGCGACGACTTGACAGACGCAGATGAGCTGAGTAGCTACGTTATTAGAGCGGGCGATGCAATACGTAGGCACGTTACACGACCGCTCGCTATGCCACTCCCTCGGAAACTCGATGACTTTGGCCCTGTGGCGAAATATACGTGCGGCTATGCCAAATCACATTATGCCATGCCTGCTTTTTTTTCAACACTTTACATATTATTATGTACATAAACACGTAAAAAAATACTAAACATATCGTTATTATCAATAATGTTGTTACATGAATGTATTTATTAAATTTAAATTTGAGACCAGTCGTGGCGCAGCGGCACAAAGTGCGTGTATGGAAATTCGACTAGTTGTGGGTTCGATCTCCACTCGAGGAAATGAAATATTTATTTAAATTTATATTTTCATTTCTTCGCTCTGGTGTCGCGGCAAAGTGCGGCGTTGTGTTCCGCCACTCAACACGCACGCAACACTAGGTGCATACAATGTGAAACTAATTTAAATTATTTATTAAACATTTTAACATACTGTTGTGTTAAAGTAAAAACATTGTGGAAGGCAGTAGGAAAGGCAATTAAACCTTCATTAGTGGATGGCACGATCTCAACTAAGAAAACTTAATAACAACGCTTAATAAAATTTATGAAAACCTAACGGTACATTGTTCTTTATAATGTATACTTGTGCTCATAAAATAAATACTTATACTGACATTAGGCATAGTATATATTTATGACATAATAGTGAGAAAACCGAGAATTTCCTTCTCGTTTAATGATTGGTTTTAAAAACTTAAATGACTAGCTAAAATAATAAAGTAACAAATCTTTAGTTATATATTAAGAGAGCCGCAAACAGTTATTTGTTTACCTGGTAACCTCATTTTTTATTTCTAATGTATAATGTCATTATTTAGTTAGAAGAACGTTAAATATGTTAGAAGAGAAAATTTCTGATAATTATGGTTTAAAATCTTTCTTAAATAAATGTTATAAAGACATTTTAATCGTGATGGATCGTAAAGTAAATTGTAACAATAGAAGGTTAAGTCAAATTTAAATAAAAAATGTAAAGTATGCGTTAATACACTATGTATATGTATTTTTGTTTTTTCTTTTTATATATGTATACTTGTCGTGATCAGCCAAAAACAGTAACTTGTCAATTTTTTTATTATGTAGGTAATTCAGACCTTCAAATATAAATGATGATAGTATGATTACATTTAGGCCAATCGTGGTGTAGTGGACAAGCAAATGCAAATGTAACTGGGTGTGGGTTCGATTGCCACTCGAGGAAATGAAATCTCTATATATAATAAGACAGTAAAAATATTTTGTCTGTACATTTAGTAATTTTGACTGAAATGGATAGAGGGACACTTAAAAAGACTAATAGAAAGCAAAAAGATTTTTTTTGAATTTCTTGTCTGTCTGTCTGTCTGTCTGTCTGTCTGTCTGTCTGTCTGTCTGTCGACATATTGTTGTCCGCATTTTTCTCTGAAACTACTGAACCGATTTACTTGAAAATTTCACCAATTGCTTTGTTTTAACTCAATTTAGGTTCTAAAGTTTGGTTCATCAAAATCGGTTCATTAAAAAAAAAGTTATCGTCATTTGAATGAACTCAAGGCATTAGCTTGCCAGCGAATGTTATATAGAAATCGCGCTGGTATGACCCTGGCTAAAGAATGACGTTCGAAACGTATGGGTTATATGATTGTTGATAAAAATATATATTTTTGAAGCACTATTATATAATATTTTATACAATAAAGTAAACAAAATTGAATTGTTAGTGGAGATTACCTTCATTAATCATATTTCGAAATTACAAATAGTTTTAGAGAAAAGCTATATCGACTCATGTTATCCCTTACTCTCAGTGTATAAATAAGTATATTAGTTATCTTGGCCATTTAATGTAGATCAAAATGTTGATTAGTAGCACAGATTTGAAATTACGATACTAAAAAATTCTTGCTGTGTAGCGGCTCGCCGACCTCCACGCTTCCTCCCGCGCCCTCGATATTTTGCTTATAAAAATGGATCCGCCGCACCCGCCTAGCTTCCCCCGGGCATGGAAGGAGGGCCTGCTCATCATGTTGCCCAAGGCTGGGAAGAGCCCATAGCAGCCTGAGGGGTACCGATCTATAACCCTCCTTTGCGCGGTCTCCAAGCTGTCCGAGAAGTTATTCCTCTCACTTCTCCAGGCGCACATCCACCCATGAAGCGAGCAGTTTGGCGAGCGGGTATACTACTCTGGTTACACTACGCCGTAACAGCGATCAACCGAAAGGAGAGAGCAATAGTCTTCTTCGACGTAGTACGCGTATTCGACCACGTCTGGCACCCGGACCTACTTCATTAAGTGCTCAGAGCCGGCACCCCCCAGCACGTCGCGCATGTCTTTGCCTCCCTGCCTCAGTGACAGGACATTTTTCCTTGAGAGTTAAGAGTTCGAGGTATAGCAGCGACTCGATCGTTGCCGTTCTTCCCCAGGGCAGCATTTTGTCACCTGCTCTCTACGCACTATACACTGATGACATCAAATCGCCCTAGCGAGTATCACTCAAAGAGAAATCCTGCAGGTGGTCCAGTGGTGAACCTCATCCTCCGTCGAGTGACGCAGGCGCCATACTACGTGAGAAACACCACGCATCACCGCAACCTAAAAATAGAAAGCCTGGAGGTACACATTGGTCGTCTCGCGTCCAACGCATTCCGCTGCGCCAATGTATCGGGTCACCTGCACCTAAGGAGCAGCACTCCGTGGCATATCCGGCCCCCCGAGGTCAGACGTAAGATGACTTCCGAGGGACTTTCTATCCTCCTCTAAATGCGACTCATGAGCCTTGCATTGATCCTTGGTCGTTTAAGCTGGGCCTCCCTCAGGAAACCGAGGGTCTCACCTGACTGAGTTGACCGCCTAGATGGCGTTTGATAATCTTTCCAATCCCGTCCCGCACGCCTCTCTCTGTGTCTGCTCTAGAGCAGGTTATCACTTGAGACCACGGCCATGGAACCAACGCCCAGATGTCGTTCGGAGCTACTACGGAGATGGACGAGAGAATGCTTCAATTCTGTGCCTGGGTCTATAGCAAAGTAAATTTAGAAGCGATTGCACGTATTTTGGAGTTATCCAATAATTATAATGTATTTCGTCGCGGCATTGTTGGTTACATCTTTCGTTTAAGTATTTTTGGGTAAGAGAATAGTAGGTAGTCTGTTGTTTATAATTTCTTTCGTTTAAGTTTTCTGTTGTTTGTGTCATTTGTTCAGGTGTGTATTTTTTTAAACAATTGGAACATTCTTATTGGAGCTACGAAAATGCGGGTTGCATTAAGGTTTCAATAATTTTCACATTAGTAATCTTAAGTGCTTTGCAAACATAGGTACATTATATGAATAATCCAGTAGTTAAAGCGGGCGAAGCCGCGAGCGGGTCGCTAGTATTTAATATTTTAATTTCTTCGCTCTGGTGCGCGGCGTTAAGTTGAATTCACCAATCAACACGCACTCTCTACAGAATTCAGCGGAAAAAGAGAAATGGGTCATAATCAGAAAAAGTGTACATTTTGTGTCTTTTCTTGTCCCGCTACTTTGAATGCGCTTTAAAAATACAATTTTATAGATAAGTCAAATATTTTGCCATTTTAGATATATTTATTTATTAATTTAAGCATTTTTGTATTATTTTAAGTGCATTATGGCTAAAAATAGTATGTTTTTTTAGTTGCAAAAAACCTTCTCAAAATGCTCCCATACAAATTTTCGTGTCCCATTGGTCACTTTATTTTTTGAAAAGTCGTTTGTTACGAATGTTTATGGTTTTATTTGATTACAGCTATGTTTATATTACTTTACTATATTCATAATATCAAATAGAACTACTTTTATTGATACATCATTTAATAAATAATATATATTAATTAAGTAAATTTGTCCCAAAATATTGTCTTTTCGTTACTCAGGGTTAGTAACATACAATTAAATTATGAACGCATTTACTTTGAATGGTATTTATTATTATTTTCTATTGTGACAACATTATAGCAAAAGTTATTGCTATCGTAGCTACAACCAGTAGTGTTTTCGCAGCAATCGGGAGGTTCAAATGTTTTTGAGTGAATGCGTAAAATTACATCTCAGGGTTATAAACGGGGTTTTATTTTGGTAATTATGCTATTATTTCGTTTTCTAGCTTATGTTATTTGCTTCATTTTACAAAATCTCAAGAAATACATTCAGTGTTTGTACATACAGCACGTGGTTTACAAGAAAATATTTAAAATAGTTAGGATTTCTTAGATTTTATTCTCAATTTCGTTATATTTCGTTACGTAACGAAACTGAGGAAATATGAAGCCTAGTTCACAATTACGTTACCAATGTTTTATTATTTATATGTATAATAAAATTGTAACGGACCGGTGTTTGTATAGGGAAGATATGTATATAAGAAAAAAAATATTACTGGCATAAAAAAAAATAGTGGCTTTTCATAACGTAAAGTAACCAAGAATAAAATATATATTTTTTTCTGTTTGCTTGTTTGTGTATGTGTTTGTTCACGCTAATCTCAGAAGGTTTAACCGTTTCCACTGTAGTATTTCGACTTCCTTTGGCAAACTTCAATATTAAGTGTTTGTTTTATTTAAACAAATATTTTATTTCAATAAAACAAACAAAATAATTGTTGTTGATCTTTCGGAAAGCTATCAGTGTATATCTGAAACTAATGAAGATGTTGTTTATGCGGAAAGTGACAATAGTCTCTATGTAAATAAAAAAAATAACTCTGTATCATCTGATAATATAAAAACCCACAAAGCTACTAATTTATCGGATATTCAATTACATCCTTTCTCATTCCATATTATTGATCCTACCCACGATATATGTTTATTTTACAAAAATAGTAATTCCAGTCATAACGACTCAAATTTTGATATTTTTTAAAGTATACTTAATTTAAACATTAACTTTGTGATCTCTAACTAGAAATATAAGTTTATTACGTTACAAACTAGCATTATTATATTGTTAATACTGTCACTTTGTTATGTTTTCTTCTTACATTTATAATCTGTTAAATCAACGATTAAATCTTTAAATTTTTAATTTGTTACAAAAAAAAATATCTACTTCTATTCATATAACATCCTTATTTTGTTGTGAATAATGCCTTATGACATCAGTTTCGTAACAAACATTATCAGTATTGTTACTCATCAGTTACGTTACGAATTCGAAAATGTCCACTTTTCTGAGTATGACCCAAATAGGAGAGTCTTAATGGTAGCGGAGCTCCTTAACACTAGGTTCCCAGGCTTCCTCTGCCTACCCCGCCACGTGCGTGATACAGCGCACACCCATAAAAAAATATAGTATGCAACAGTGAAACCTATGTATGTATATATAAATAATTTATAGGCATGTTGGTAGCACTATCGTTAAAGCGAAAACAAGCTATTAGGTACAATTTTATTGCTATATGTCTATTTTATAATCACTATTAAACAAAATAACCATTATATATGGATATGATATATTATATTTCCTCTAAAAGATTTTTTTTACCAAGAAAAAAAAAGTGTGATGTTTTGAGTCGTAATTAGGAGAGACGTGCTTATTTTGTTTAAAATATTTGTAAAATCAGATTAAGTAGATAATATTTTTAGGATCGAAGGATCTACAAAATAAAGAAATCATAAGATTTATTATGTTGACCATTTTCAAAAATTTAATTTAGTATACCTAGTAGTAGTATTATTAAGTATATATTATATATAGTACATAATAACATTTCAATAATTGGCTTGATGTTTTATTAAATAAAATGGTGGGCGTTTCAAATTTTATACGACTTGTAATAAATCACTTAGCTATTTATACGTTGACACGTTCACTGCGTTATCGGGGTGATGAGATCCAGTGCTCAACTTTCCTCCGGTGCGGGGTGAAAATTACTGTACTAGACGCTGGTGCGGGACACATATCTTTGGTCTTCATATAAATGAGATGAGATACTAACTGTTTTATAATTGCGTTATCAAATAGATAATATAGGTACAAAACAAATGTATCGGGTCCTTACGGCCCCATACCGACTGAAGCAAAAAAATGTTCGTCTAGTGCGTTTACAGATTCTAGACGACCCAATGCCCGATGACCCTATAGCTATAAATAAAAAGTGAATGTGAATCTAACATAAAGCGAACTTAGAAAATGTTTAATAACTCATGTCACGGTGAAATACCCAAGAAAAATAAATTTAGCAATTTTTTTTTAAAATATTCCGGAATATATCTAATAATATAATACACAAGTTGACCGTTAGTTCCCACAACAGATAATACATACTTAGACAAACCGTTTAAAAACAGAAGGACAAACGACAAAAGATAACTGAACACTTTATTTCCTATCTGTCAAGCCCATAGCCCATAGCCCCTTCGAGATCGCTTGAAGGTATCAAGCTGAAATTATACTATACTATACTAATTTCACTCTTTATTCCTAGTCCATAAAAGTTAAAAAAATCGCATTGTGTAACAGATTATATTTCATTTTTTGTATCTAGTTTTTATTATTATAAATATTATTTTAGCAGGGTAGGCAGAGGGAACCTAGTGTTGAGACACTCCATTCCTCTCTCTCTCTGCCGAATTCTGGAGGCATTGCGTGTTGAGTGGCAGAACTCAACGCCGTGCTTTGCCTCGACATCAGATCGAAGAAATGGAAATATAAATTTAAGTAAATATTTCATCTCCTCGAGTGGGGATCGAACCCACAACCAGTCGGTTTTACAGTCACACTTTGTGTCTCTGCGCCACGACTGGCCTCAAAAACAACTAAATAACTAAATTTATTAAATTTGCAATGACGATGCCGTTTTAATAAAAAAACGCGTAAAAAGTACTTATAAAGTTAGCAGCTGGGATCTACAAGTAGGACCTACCAGTGCAGGAAAAAATCAGAAACCTATACAATTGTGGTTAAATCCTAAAAAATAATAGCCTTGAAAGGGGCAATGCAGGGGCATGTAGTATTTAAACCGCTAGTTCAAGTGAGATATCAGATGAAAGGGCTTTAGCTAAGATAAACTTGAATTTCAGAAAAAACTTGAGATCTCGAATTGTTGTACGGAACCATCAATGGGCGAGCCGGACTTGCGCTTGTCCTTTTTCAGCTTACACTTCGTTCCTTATTAAGACACTCCATTCCACAATGTTCGCCGAATTCTTGAGGCACTTTGCCTCATTACCAGAGCGAGGAAATGAAAATACTAAATATTTTAGTACTCCGATTGGGTATCGAACCTACATCCGTTGTGTTTACAATCGCACGCTTGCACTCCTTCCTGCACCATGATGGCCTCTAATTTATTGGTCATTTACTTATTATCAGAAATTAGTGACTTGGCAGTCACAAATTTCCAATAAAAGAGTTGAACTTCTTTTCTATGGACTTTTTCTCAGAAGCGATGCTTCTTTTTTATTTTCCCGTTGTGACACTCCTTTCTATACCAAAATTCGAGTCACTCAAAAGAGTATTGAGTTGTAACTTAACGTCACGCTTTGTTTTACAAGAGCGAAGAAATAAAAACAATTTAGTAATATTTATTACCCTATGTGACGATCGGATCAGAGCGGCGAAATCGGCTTTTCCTTATTTCTTATATTTTTGCTGAACTGTTATGGCTGTTCGAAAGATGTTCGAAATCTTCAATTTTTATATGTCAATGGAAAATGGTTATCCTGTTCAAAAGCTTTTTAAGAAGGTGAATGATAGAGCCACCTGTTTGAACTATAATATGAAGGTGTCATTTTATTATTTCATTTCGATATTGATTGACTGTTGCGGCGTTGAGTTTCGCTACTCAACACGCAATACCTTCAGAATTAGGATAAAAGAAGTGTCTTTATGGGAGTATCTTAATACTTATAGGTTTCCATGATCCCTCTGCTTATTCTGCTATGTGCAGGATACAGTGAGAAGTTAAAAAAACGTAACTGTGGAATGGCGTGCCTGCAGCTGTGTTTCCAGATCAGTTACCTTCAGTTACTTCAGTATTTGGGTACCTTCAAAAAGTGCATCTACCTCTATTTCAAAGGACGGCAACGCACCTGTAGCTTCTCTGGTGTCACACGGGGTCGTGGGTGGCGGTGATCACTTAGCATCGGGTGACTTGTACGTTCATATGCCTTGTCTTTCCATAAAAAAAACAAATATAGGGTACCTGCTGCCTAGGCCTGATTGACACAACAAAAAAATCTCTGAAATCCGTCCAATATTCCGTATTGAGTGAAAAGAATGCAAAAAATTCAGAAAATGTGCGTGTGTAAATGGATAAAGAGACAAAAGAGACATAAAAATGCTTATAATCATATATTCGTCTTATATTACTATCTATTCTTTTATGATTTTCTCGTAAAAATCTTTTATATACCTACTATAATAATCAAATTAAAATATATTATAAATGGTAGAACCATACGTTTTAACGATGACACATTCTTACTTATTGTATATTTAAGCAAAAAGAAAATAAATTATTTTGCATCGCTACCAAAGCTAATGACTGCAAAATTTCATGGTATCACTTTCTAAACAATAAAGTAAGTACA